>NQII01000469.1:430377-718356 GCA_002778355.1 Clitarchus hookeri | reverse complement strand
CCTACTATTGTCGTCAGAGTATCAACAGACTTTATCTTCCTGTGGAATTCAATTCACAGCTCTATATTGTGATAGCTACCTTGGACGAAACAAGAACAGGTAGATGTGGGCTGAACTGTTCTATTTTGTGAGAAAAAAAAATATATATTGTCAGTGAGTATTGGCTATCCTATTCCATGACACACATGCATGCCAGCGGGCTCTGTGCATGCTCGTATTGGATCTTTAATAAAGAGCAAAACCATTTCGGCTCCATCAGAATGGCCTACTATAATAAGAAATAGTAGACGTATTCCCGGGCCTTACAATGTGATAGTGCTTACCCATAGCACATTTCTAAACTGGAGAACATTTCAAGAGATTGTTTTGCCAGATTCAAATACTATAAACGAGGAGGGAATCAGGATGATGATCTGAGACGTAAATAAGGTTAGGTTGTTTGTAGGCAACAACATTAGCGATGGTTTTACTGACTTCGAAGAACCTCACCGGGCCTCCCAGTGCATTTGAATATGCACGTGAATAAAAGGCAAACAAGGAGTATCTCTTTGCCTTAAACATTCTTCTCAACTCGAACACCAATCTCCATGGCTAAGTATGTATAAATACCTCAAACATTTGTGCTCCAAAGGTATAATACCATTAGCATACCACCATGAATTTAAATCGCTTTCAAAGAAAGACATCCCAGATGGTTTAAATGATACATATGAAGAGGATGAAGGTAACGATGATGATTATTAGACATATTGTTAAAGATACACCTATTATTATATGACTCTTGTAATCGAGACTACTGACAATTTTTTTTTAAGTTTCAGTTTTAACTAAACTTTTTTTAAATTGAGAGCAGCAATAAGCAGGAATAGTCAATCAACATAAATTTCGCATAAATTAAAAATGTGTACAGGCTGGCTGCAATAGGGTTGATATATTAACTTTCCTCTATCAATGGGATAAATAGATGTAACCCTCAAATGTTATGTCTATTTTATGAAATAGAAATACGTTACACAAATAAATATGCATTCAATTATTGTGTCGTGTAAACAAAATCGATTGTCGTGTCTTCATAAAAAACAGTTTTAATAAACGTCCATGATTTCATAAGAAAAAAAAAACGTTTTTTGTTTGGAAACTTGTGTAAATGTGGGTTACAAAGTTTTACCAAAACACCATAGCAAAGTTATTGGATTTCTTGCGAAATCTACCTTTTTAAACCAAGTAATAGCACCACTATTATCTTTAAATTATCACAGGATTGTTCATTGTTTAACCAATATCATTTAACTTTCCTTGAATTGGCAACACTTCCTTTACACAGTCGGCAAGAGCGAAGTATTCAGCGTGTGCAGACTCTCTGGAAACGATCTTTTGTTCAGATTTCCACATTACAGCGTTTCCAAAACACGAATCAAAATACCTGTGGCCTATTTTCTATCAATATCTGTTGCCCAATCAGCATCCAGAAGAGCATCCATAATGTTACCGAAACTTGCATTTTAATTTAACTTCAATGATCGAGTATGATATAAATATTTAAGTACACATCGTACAGGTTCAATATAAAATAATACCACCAAATTTTCAAGTTCCATATCTAGTTCCTGTTTTAGATCCCTACGAGTACTTTGAGAGCTATATCCCAAAGCACTTATATGATAAGGCAGTCACTTTCACCAACATATAAGCTCTTCTGGCTGGTTCTACGAAATGTAAGAATGCAACAGCTGCACTATAAGTCGGAATCAGTGATATAAATCAGTGAAATAACGTTCACTGAAAGTCAGTTGATAAGCTACTTTTGACGGGCGAATCAAGCAAATCAACTGGGAATAAGTGACTTATAGCAGTGTAGTCCTTGACATTCAGTGTGAAATCACAAATAAATCAGTGAAATTCTACTACTATATTAATTAGTTATCTGGCACTGATTATTAGTTGCTCAATTCTAACAGTTTTCACTGATTTGGCTCAATTCGCACTGTTTCAAGTTTAGAGTGTGTTGAAATTGAAACACTGTTTGCACTTCACATAGCTAAAGGTTGTCTGAAGTTTCCTAGAATCTGTATGCACTGGGAATCTGCATTAGGACTGGGATGTTTCAGGACAACATGACTAGGAATCGTCTTTTCCAGGTACGAAGTAATTTGCATTTCGTAAATAATTTAGAAAAACCAGACGTATGTACGGACGTGTTTTGGAAAGTAAGACCAATTTTTTATGCTGCTAACGGTCGTTTATTACAGCGTGACATTAAACGAGAAGTTGCGGTGGACGAGCAAATGATTCCCTTCACTGAGAAGTAGTACGTGAAGGGAAAACCAAATACCAGGAGAATTAAAAACTACGTAATTCGTGGAACATCTAGTCTAGGGTATGATTATCTGCTATTCAAAGGTAGTACAACGGGCTTGGACAATACTATATTGAAAACATTTGGTCTGAGTTTAGCAGTGGTCCTCAAATCGAAGGAGAAATTGGCACAGCCAGGACACATCCCTTTTGTGACAATTGGTTTGCTTCATATAACCTCCTCCAGCTTTTGAAATCAGATATGATTTTCGCAGGTGGAACAACTTGTGAAAACCGGGTTGCCAACCCACCATTCACGTCAGATAAACAAATGAAAAAGCATCATGAGAGGGGCTACACTGTAGAACTAGTGAGTGCAGATCAAGACATTGTAATGTGCGAATAGCTCGACAGTTGGACAGTCAGAATTACTTCAAATGTTTTGGGCATTGGCGATGAAGATGAAGTCCGCAGGTACGAGAAGAGTGCAAAAACGTACATTATAGTTCGTAGACCTGAAATTGTAAAAAACTTACAACCAAATCATTGGTAGAGTAGACCTGTAAGACAGATTTATAAATTTTTACAGGACAGGATAAGCCTTCGATCAAGGAAGTGGACGCTTAGAATGGCATTCTATGTAGTGGACATGGCAATGGTGAATGCCTTGCTGGACTACAAGCGTGACAGCAAGGCTAGCAACATCCCACAAAAATATATTTCGAACCAGGTGGCCCTCCGTTTGCAAGTGGTCAGTAGTCAGCTGAAAGTTAGAAAAACTGTGGGCAGGAAAAAGGGACAACCCTCTTTGGATGACGTGCCAGAAACATATGCACACACTCCACCAATCATGAAGGAGAAAGCTCCTAGCGCGAATGTTCAGCTTGACAGCATTGACCATCTCCCACTTCATGACCAGAAGAAGTAGCCCACAAGATGTAAGAGCAAGAGGTGCAATAGTAAATTCAGATGGCACATCATTTGCCATAAGTGTAAAGTTCATCTCTGCCTTACTTGAGAAAAAAACTGCTTTTACGACTACCATACGCCTAAGTAATACGGCGAGGGGAAAATAGTTCAAGACTACATATTTTTATTGAAAAACTGTATATTTTCATTCTAGCTGTAGGCCATTACATTTTAAAACCAGGTTTACTGAAGTAAGGCATTTACAAAGTAAAACATTTTATCATTTTCAACAAAAGCGTAAAATAACATTTTATCAACTTTTATTTATGCTTTTTAATGTGTAATTTTGTAATTGTGTAATAGGTAGTGTTTTTATTGTCGTTTGTGTGTTGTCAAACAAAAATCGAAGACGTTCATAAATAACACTGCTAAGTCGGTTTGTACAGAATAATGTAGAAGAAAAAAATTATATTTTGTTTTACAAAGCTTTCAGCATCTGAATATGTTTGACTTTTCTATACACTTACTAAGGCAGAAACTTACCCATTAATTTTTTTAGTATGACAGAACATCCTCTAGGTCCCAGTTACAATCATTTCTGAATGAACATAATAGTGCACATAGACTCTGAGGAGGTTTAAGAAATCTACAGGATTATCTGTTTCCCTAAATTTTTAGCTCTAAAAGTTTTCTATTGCAGAATAACTTATTTGCACTACTTTTCACCAGGCATGCTTTATCAAACTTTTAAATCATATATTTTGCAGTGATTTCTGAAATTATTAGTTGCAGTTAAAAGTTGCTAACCCTGTTATCTACGTATTTTTTGGCTTTAATTTCCATTTTATACCAATCTTTTTCAGACATACCTTCAGGCTTAACATCATGTTGTATGACATCGTAGCAGTTTTTCATTTCCAAAGAAAATTTCATTCTGAACTTCCATTTATCTTAGTTTGGTCTATCAAATGTTTGAAGAATAAAGTAATCTCTATTTTCCGCCATGTAGTTTAGTTTGGCTTGTTTCTTTCTTCAAGCGTAATAAACACGGATCTCTGCTACCATGTTGGGATTTTCTTTTAAATAGTCAGACATTCATAAACCTTCATATACATACGTTCATATTCATGACCTGTTTTCCGGAATATTGGAAGTTTTAGTACTGACGTTGCTAAAAGTGATAATGTGTTTGTAAAGCAAGTTTCTCAAGCTCAAGAGAGTTATGTACGGATTTCTTTTTTTTATATATATTTGGTATTCAAGGTATGACAGCTAATCCTCGCAGTGGACTGTTAGATATGTGCTTTTATCGTCGTTCGCATAACAATCCTGGCGTTGCTGTTAGTTATATTAACCACATTGATGTTCGAGATATAATATGTTGGAAAACGTTTGCTTTACTTGAAAGCNGGAAAACGTTTGCTTTACATCAAAGTGTTATAAATCAAACTGATATTGTTTCTGTGGCTCAAGCTCCTCTATTGTTTTCTCGTAAAAAATTGAAATTGGAGTTGGGTGATGAAATTAAATTAAATCACACTTTTTCAAATTATTTTACTACATACAAGAATTACATAATCAGATATAAAACCAAACACAAAACTAAACATTTTCATAGAGAACGAATCCTCTTAGTACAGAAGTCACTATATAAACAATAATGTTACTAGGAGCATAACTGTATATTATACGAAAAAGTGGATAAAACGTGTTTCTAACGGAGACATGAGCCAGACTGTGTCGAATATAAATGCTAACACTCAAAAGAACATAAGGCAGACGCAGACGTGCGGCAGTTGGCCTCTACAATGCGCAATATGTGCAAGGAAGCTGTTACAATCCCTTATTGCAGGCGCATCTTGTACTGCCTGCGAGATTATACTTCCGACCATTCTTGTGCATCAGTTGTACGAGGTGTAAAGCACAATTGCTTCATGTAATGACGTCATTTTGGTAAAAATTTTGGCAAAAAATTGCCGTACATTAGGTTAGGGAGCTAAAAGATCTTCAAAGGTGATCTCAATCAGTGCAGGGGTGTATCTACGAGACGTGTGTATTTTGTGTATTTGATATTAAATTTTACAAAGTTATTTTGAGTCGTGCCAAGTTTATTTATTTGCTTTCTCTCAAGTCGCCATATTTATTTTCAGCCAACATGGTGAAACAGACACATGGTTGCTGTTCTGTTCCCCCAGTGTAATTAAGCATTTGTCTGGTTACGGAACAACATTCCGCGTGGTATTTTGTAATTGCGTTTGTGCAGAGACCGCAGTGCTATACTTGTGGTTCCGAGCTGCAGTCCCAGGTGAGCCACGAACACCTAATGTGCGCGACGCCTTCCCAGCAGTCCCCCGAAATAATGCGGAGAGGTTAAAGAAAAGAAGAACGTCAATAGAGAGTAAAGACACGCGATAAATAGTTAATATTGCGCATTAAAAAATTGTAAATATTTGTGACGTGTCGGTTTGGTGAACGAAGGCTAATTGTAATAAAAAAAGTTTTACAAAAATATATCTGCATTCAGTTAGAAAAAAGTGCAGTTAAATTACACTGAGAAAAAATATGTTTGTAAAAACCAAATTTTATTTTACCCATAATCCATTTAGACTTTTGATGTGGGGATATAAATCAGGTTGGTTATGGTACCATCTAAATACTTCTAACGTAGGTGGTTGAAATATGTGTTGTGTTCCAGCCTGTGCTTGTATCTGCAACTATGAATATAGTTCCTACAGNATCAGTGCAGGGGTGTATCTACGAGACGTGTGTATTTTGTGTATTTGATATTAAATTTTACAAAGTTATTTTGAGTTGTGCCAAGTTTATTTATTTGCTTTCTCTCAAGTCGCCATATTTATTTTCAGCCAACATGGTGAAACAGACACATGGTTGCTGTTCTGTTCCCCCAGTGTAATTAAGCATTTGTCTGGTTACGGAACAATATTCCGCGTGGTATTTTGTAATTGCGTTTGTGCAGAGACCGGAGTGCTATACTTGTGGTTCCGAGCTGCAGTCCCAGGTGAGCCACGAACACCTAATGTGTGCGACGCCTTCCCAGCAGTCCCCCGAAATAATGCGGAGAAGTTAAAGAAAAGAAGAACGCCAATAGAGAGTAAAGACACGCGATAAATAGTTAATATTGCGCATTAAAAAATTGTAAATATTTGTGACGTGTCGGNGTAAAGACACGCGATAAATAGTTAATATTGCGCATTAAAAAATTGTAAATATTTGTGACGTGTCGGTTTGGTGAACAAAGGCTAATTGTAATAAAAAAAGTTTTACAAAAATATATCTGCATTCAGTTAGAAAAAAGTGCAGTTAAATTACACTGAGAAAAAATATGTTTGTAAAAACCAAATTTTATTTTACCCATAATCCATTTAGACTTTTGATGTGGGGATAGAAATCAGGTTGGTTATGGTACCATCTAAATACTTTTAACGTAGGTGGTTGAAATATGTGTTGTGTTCCAGCCTGTGCTTGTATCTGCAACTATGAATATAGTTCCTACAGCAAATCTCACTGTCCCTACTACAGAAAAGACAGTCCCATGTACAAATGAACTTCAGCTATATTTGGATTGTTCCTTCAAAGAAAATAACTGTAACAAACTAAAAGAAAATTCTGTTTCTGGTGCAGAAGTTTGGTTACTGCTACCACGAAACCAGTTTACAGAACTGTTATATTATCATCTTTCTGCTTTTTTTTTCAGTGTAACGTACCAGGGCGAGTCAAATGAAAACCTTAAAACTGTAATAAAAATTCGAAATGGTGCGTCACTGCCCTGTAAGTTGGCAGTATTGTTACAAATACTTCAAGAAACATCCTACAGGCGGCAGGACAGTGCATACAAACAAACACCACCACACTACCAGTTAAACGATAGTAGCCCCATTTAAGTAATATGCCAGACAATAACAGCGTTCTGTTATTAGGTTTTGAGTAATGAAGGCGTGGAACCTATTGGCTTTACTATGTTTCGTTTCTAGGCTTAGACCTCAATTCTGGCGAAAATACACGATCAGTTACCAAAGATTACTGAATAAAGTTACTTCCCCTCGTTTAACTGATTTCTCGCAATTAGCATATTACTGGAATTGCCATTATGGCGAAAATATTGACAACTGTGAAAATTGGATAGAACATGTTACTTTACACATAAATACATTTGAAGCACCTGATAATTTAACGTTTCCTAGGTTATGAGTGAAACTACTGTTGCAAGGTTATGTTGCATTAGATTCGTTATACTCTTGTAATTCAAGCAGTCACCTTAGGTTGGATTATTATTTAGAACATTCATTTTGGTGCAGCTTATTAGGATACGTTAGCTGATTAATCTGGCAATTTGTGTATAACTGCGTAGTTAGCTTAGACGATCAGTATACAGCGTGAGTATAAAAGAATACCCCAACTTTGAAGGTCTATAATATCAAAACCAAACAACCTACAACCTTGGTTGATCTATCAAATGGACCGTCGAACTGTGAAGTTTGTTTGCCATATATTCATAAATGTTCATGTGATTACCACGAGCTGCCCGTATGACATCTACGCGATAATCAAACTCGTTCCACACTCTTGTCAGCATGTCCGGTGTTACGGTTTGGATGGCGTCTATAATTTTCGTTTTGAGGTCGTCAAAGATCCGGGCTTCTTGGGGGCCAGTGATGAAGAGCCTGGTCACCAACGGCTCCTCGACCAATCCAGCGTTGCGGCAACGTCTCGTTAAGGTATCCGCAAACAGCTAGGTGCCAATGAGGTGGCGCACCATCCTGCTGGAAAATGAAATCTCCCGCCGCCTCTTCTAACTGAGGAAACAACCACTCTGTAAGCATCCCTTATGGGATTCCAGTAACAGTGGGCTCGTGAAAAAGAAAGGGCCGAAAACAGTGTCTTTGGATACAGCGCAAAACACGTTCATTTTGGGGGAAGCGCACTCGTGTTCGGTGGTTTCATGTGGAGGCTCCTGACCCCATATTCGCATGTTGTGCCGGTTCACCTTACCATTTGTATGGAACGTCGCTTCATCGCTAAAAAACAGCTTAGGCATGAAGGCATCGTCTCGCCATCCAAACCGTAACACCGGACATACTGACAAGAGCGTGGAACGAGTTTGATTATCGCGTAGATGTCGTTCGGGCCGCTCATGGTGGTCATATTGAACATTTATGAATGTATGGTAAACAAAATTCATCCTTCCACTGTTCATTTGATTGGTCTATCAAGGTTATAGGTTGTTTGGTTTTTAAATAACATACCTTCAAAGTTGGGGTATTCTTTTATACTCAGCCTGTATTTATTTAAGTGACTGTGGATCCTTTTGATGGGAAACATTTGTGCTGGTGTGTTATCGGAGTTTTGTTTCGGGTAAACACTTGTGTTTATTTCTGTTGTTCGTGACGACAATAACGTCGCCTCTTTTTAGTAACCGCAGAGAATTAAAAAGAAGAGGGAGTATTTTCAAGAATAAAATGTGCAAGTTTAAAAAAATACTTTTCATGTTTTCGAACAGTCCATCCACAAAATTTTTGGAATTAAGGGACTATCATTTTCTATTGCCTCTTTCATGTAAACATTTTGCCAGCCATACGTACTATGCAGGTTCTATTGTTTAGCAGTATTACAAAATACCATTTCCGGGAAATAGTAGGAACGAATTGTCCACGACTAGGGTGTCAACTATTCTTTTGCGACTAGCTCTTCCTACTGAAAACTTATATCATGATATCAACCTAACATAATAACATCCAGTTTTTGGTTTTATTTATCTGTACGATCAAGTAAGTGTAGTAAAGTATTGTTCAGAATAATATCGTACAATGAGGAGTTCTAACATTTAACATGCTTACAAACGCATGTCATTTTGTTATTACCAATTAATTAGCCAAACGAAAATTACAAACGAATAGCTAACTCCAAAATTGCACGGTTCCAATGTGTGAAGATACATATTTTTTTCCGGTCGACATCGTTATATCATTTAAATAAATGGCATATCTTTGTATGTAACGAAATCTGCATAAAAAGTTTAACGAATATCGTCCCTATACACCGGAGAGCCAAAAACACTGGTATAGGCGTGCGTATGCAAATAACAGAGTAACGCGATGCGGTCGGCAGCGCCTATATAAGACAACAAACGTCTGGCAAAGTTGCTAGATGAGTTACTGCTGCTACAATGGCAGGTTATGCATATTTACGTGAGTTTGAACGTGGTGTTATAGTCGGCGCACGAGAGATGGGACGTAGCATCTCCGAGGTAGCGATAAAATGCGGATTTTCGCCTACGACCATTTCACGAGTGTACCGTGAATATCGGGAATCCAGCAAAATATCAAATCTTCGACATCGCTACGGCCGGAAAAAGATCGTGAACGAATGGGACAAACGACGACTGACGAGAATCATTAAACGTGACAGACGTGCAACCCTTTCTCAAATTGGCGCAGATTTCATTGCCTCCTGCATACCTTCAGACATTAGTCGAGCCCATACCACGTCGTTTTGCGGAACTTCTGCGTGCTCGCGGGGGCCCTACATGATATTAGACAGGTGTACCAGTTTATTTGGCTCTTCAGTGTATATCCAGATAAAATTCAGTACACACCTACTCCATGCTATTTTAATATTTAGGCGGGATTAGAGGGCCGGAATTGAGCAGTTAGTCTATAATCTCGCTTAACTCGAAAAAATCGGGTTTAAGTACATGATGGAACATACATTATGCCTAATAGAGATAATGTAACTACTAATCAAAATTTAATCGCTGAAACTTCGTTGGTGAATCTGGAACTTGGTGATGGAAAATCGTCGAGTGATTTTGTATGAAATCGCAGAAATTCTGAACGTTAGTCATGGCTCAGCACACCTCATCATTAATGATGTTCTCTAGTGTCACAAAGTGTCGGCAAGGCGAGTTCCATGGAATTATACTCCAGAATTGAAACAGTGATGTGTTGATGACTGTGAAGAATTTGGCAGTACTTTGAAGCAGAAGGTGATGGCTTCCTTGAGAGAACCGTTACTAGAGACGAAACCTGGGTCCACTACCACCAACTGGAAACAAAGAGAGCGAGAAAGAAATAGCGCTATTCCTGATTACCAAAACCACAAAGCTCCAGACAAAGCCATTTGCAGTGAAGATTATGCTGACCCTCATTTAGGACGAATGAGGCGAAGTCTCGGAGCACTACGTGCCTAGGGGACCACTTTCAATAGCACCTCATATTAAGATCTTCTTAAGAATCATCTTCCACCTGCAATAATGTCAAAGTGACGTGGATTGCTGTCTGCTGCTCTCATTCTGTAATATGACAATGCCCAGCCCCATACTGCCCATACCCAGTTGCGACCATCCAAGACCTGTATTTTGAGTGTTTTCCACATACATCATATTCACCAGACCTCCCCCCTAGTGATTGTCACAAGTTTGGGCCACTAAAGAAGACAATGGGAGAAAAGAAGATCCATTCGGATTAAGGGGTTCACCAGACGGTGCAAGAGTGGCTGCGCAGAGAACCAAAATAATTTTTTCTAGAAGAATCCATTCACTTTGTAATAGTTGCATTGAACGTAACAGTGGTTATGTAAAAAATTATACAGTTGTGTACCACTTATGCACAATAAATTAGATTTAAATAAAATGAGGTTTTCATTTGACTCGCCGTCTTATATACTTAAATTTGAGGGAACCACGTAATCAAATGACGAACTGAAAAAGCAAAAAGTGAATGGCACTTCGAATACACACTAAACCAGGGGTGGCGAACCTTTATGTATCAGCGTGCCATTTTTTCTAAAGAAATGTTCGATGAGGCCATAGACGTGCCGTCAGATAATTTTAACTTAGTGATTATTAGAAAAATAATAATACTAAACACTATCTACTCAAAACTCTTTATTTACTACCAAAAATACATTTTGCAATGTCAAATAATAAATGTTTCAGTTGTACGCATAATTCAAATTACATTAGTGTGACTTCTGTTGTTGCAGATTAGATGACAAATAATTTATATTAGGGTTGTAAGATGTTACTTTTAGCAGAATGCATGCTGAACTGGAGTCATCTGTCAAACGGTTTCTAAGCGAGTCTTTAATGTTATTCATCTCTGAAAATAATGACTCGCAGGCATAGGTAGATGAAAATATGGTTAAAATAGCACGAGCCAGCTTCTTCAAACAGTTAAATGTGTCTGGAAACGAATTCCATGTTTCCAAAATTTTGATACTGGCATTTTTACTTATATTGCTTGACAATCTTTCTGTTTCAATTAATTCCAACTCTTTCCTTGCTTCAATAAATTTTTGAATCCATATTGAACTAGACTGGAAATCAATCAGCTGCATTTCAAATTCTTCAATTTCCAACCAATCGAATGGGGACAAATTCAGTTTATCAAATGAAGTCACATCAGGGTACATAATAAACTTTAGTGTTTCCGATAATTCTCTGAACTGAGAAAATCTCGCTGAGAATCCCTTGATTGAAGAATCAATTACAGAAATAAATTCTTCAGTTACTTCTCCACCTGGTTTCTCATGTATATCTAAATGGTTGAAATTTTTTTTCAAGTTTGGGAAATACTTGTAGTTTTTTGTAGTAATATCGTTCCTGAAAACATGTAGTTTAGCATCAAAAGCGCGAATGAGATCTATCATGACGATAATTGTTTTATTTGTGCCTTGAAGCTTTACGTTCAATTCATTGAAATGTTGGCATATGTCTGTAAAAAACATCAATTTTGAAAGCCACATAACATCCAACAACTCTGGGTATTGTTCAATTTTTCCCTCATTTTGCACAAACAGTCTGATTTCTTCCAAGCAGTCAACAAATCTTTGAAGTACGTTCCCGCGGCTCAGCCAGCGAACATTATTATACATCAGTAAGCCATTATATACCGAGTTGACTTCATTCAACAAAGCATCAAACTTTCGCTTATTTAAAGCGTGCGACGATATGAGGTTGACTATTTTTGTGACTACCGCCATTACCTTATCAAGAGATGTTAAACCACTCTTAGCACACAAGGCTTGTTGGTGAATTATGCAGTGGAATTCAAGAATCGAATGTCCTACGTCTGTTTGAAATAAACTTATGAAACCATTTTTTTTGCCCACCATACTTGGAGCACCATCAGTTGTGACTGAAACAATTTTTTTAAAATCAATTTCTTTCTCAGCAAGCGAATTTTTAACAGCCGTACAAATATCTGTGCCCTTTGTAGTTGTTAGCAACGATGTTATCGCAATTAATTCTTCCTTAATGATGTTTCCTACGCAATATCGAGCAAAAACAGCTAAACGTGCAGATTTAGTAATGTCAGTACTTTCGTCAATGCATAGCGATATAAAAGGAGCGGAGTTAATGTCAATTTTTTGTTGATCTGTTATATTTTCGGCCAGTTTTAAGATTCTTTCCTTTATTGTATTTCTAGATAGAGGAGTATCTTTAATGCGCTGAATTATCTTATCTTTATTATCGAAATCATCAAAAAGTGAGGGCGCGCATGCTAACCAGGCTTCCTTCAAAAACTCTCCATCTTGAAAAGGTTTACTATGCCGAGCAATGACATTTGCAGCCGAGTAACTTGCCGCGCTCGTATGACAATTTTTGCCAACATATTTAATCATAGACGTTGACTGTTTATTTCTGTCTTTCATTGCACTTGCAATTAATTCCTTTTGCACTGGTTCGCTTTTTTGACTAAGAGATTTGTGATTTGTTTCAAAATGCCGTTTTACAGACGATGTTCTACATACCACTGTACCAGAACATAAAACACACACCGCTTTGTCGCCTTTACTTATCATGCCATATTTTTCAGTCCACCAAGTTTGAAATTCTCTATTACACTTACTATCTTGCCCTTTTTGTTTTTTTGCTGAACTAGCCATGGTAAATAATAGTTAAAAATCAACTTTAAAATACAGTTGTGTCAACGAAATTGAACGAACGAAAACGTCAACAAACTATGCGTCATTAGCAATTGTAGTCCACGACGTAACTAAGGCAAGACAATAACAAACGAGCGCGCTTTCCGCCCGCCGCCCCGCGCACCGCACCCGTTCACTCCTTAGCGTAGGTCCGTAGGATCACTCGCGCGCGTTCGTTCCTAATATAATACTGATACCTCCCTATTTGCGCTATGGCGTATAAGTCTGTATCTGCTCTCTGCGTAGGGCGCCAGCAATGGATGCTAGTCCTCAGTGATAGGGCGTGTAAATATGTTGACACTACTGTTCGTAGTTCAAATTTACCAAATGAATTTGAACTTCCTTGAGAGTTCACGTATGTCGTTTTATTTTTCGCTTAACAAGGTTCTTCACACTTGCTGCATGTCTCTACTTAGCTTGTCTCGAGGCGCTGGTTCGTCTCTCGGCTGGGGCTGACTCCGCTCCGGTGTCGAACTCGGGGCTGCTTCGTCACCTCGTCGGGAGGCTGCGACAGTTCCTCGCAGATTGGTCTTGGCGTCGTGATGCCTTCTCTCGAACTCCACTCCTCCCGGCTCCACTCCTCTTTCCTCGACTCGCGTACGCCGACTCACTCCCTCCGCGTCTGTGGTAGAACTGACCTCTTCTCGTCTGCTCCTCCGCCGTTTTATTAGCCCGTTAGCCATATTAAAACGCCTCATCTCGCACGTGGCTGGGGGCTGAACGCCGCGCCCTTGGTCGTAAACACGTGTTCGGCGCTGCGGCTATCCGCACGTGGTCTCAGCGGCGCCGGCGATTTTGGCGTTAAAGTTTTATGGCTTCGCCCACCACGTGCTCGAGTGAGATACCCGGCCCCAGTTGTATAGGGCTTGGCGTCCCCCTTTCCGCTGCGAGACACACGTGTTCCTTCCTTCCCGGAATTCTGGTGTTATTGTTCCAGCACGCTCGCCAAAGCTATTAGCTGGTTTTTGGCAGTAGCCAGCCTGCGAGAGAAATGCAGCTGTGGGCTGTGAAACCTTTTAACGTTTTCGACGCAGCTGCGAGAGGCTGTGCCTTCTCGTCGCGGCGGAATCCTGGCGTCATTCTTCTGGCACGCTCGCCGAACCCTTAGCTGGTTTATGGCGGCTGTTCGCGTTTCCTTGTCGTTGCGAGTTTCGACAGTGTGTGCCTGCTGACGGAAAAATATATCTCGGGATGCAGAATGCATCAATACGTCATAGTGAACTTTGTTATTTTAAACTAAAATGCAAACCTTTTGATCCATGGCGTGGCATGCCCATAATATTGTTTCGCGTGCCATCAATGGCACGCGTGCCATTGGTTCGCCATCCCTGCACTAAAGCTTTAGCTGCAAATTTACAGTCCATTGAATTTTCTTGTACGGATGCAGACAAATAAAAATCTTCTAAAATATCACGTCAAAGTGCGGGCGTAGAGAGTACATAATGCAGAGTGCGCTTGCCAGCTAGGCAGTAACCAATTGCAGTGTCCCAACATTTAAATAGTTTGTTCCTACATAACTGTCGAAACCACGTGGCCTCGAGTAGTTAGCACACTGTTGATACATACAAATACTCTGATATGCTAATATACTACCTTTGACAAAGTTGTAAAACCAATACGAAGTAATAAAATTACGCAAAATGAAAGCTATTCGTAAAAGCGAGGGATTGTCGTAAAAGCAGATGTAAACAAATGGAACATCCTTGTAGAAACACGCGAGTTTGACAGTTGTTATAACAGTTCTCGAGCCAATGTTACGAACATGCGCAGAAGACGAAAATCGGTCTGCAGGCTGTTCACGGGTTATTCTGATAGTCCTGCTTAGAAATTTCTATCACTGTCATTTTATATCCTTCTGTTATGCATAAGATTAACATCGATATGGACCGTCTCACTTTATTGATGTGTAATCTGAGTGGAAATCAAGGTATTTTTATAAAATTAAATGTGTTAATAATATCGAAATGCGTGCTCTTATTTTTATAAACCAAGTCAACCTAGACTTCAATAGTCTTATATTTATGTGTTTCACTGTCAACAAGTAATTTTATGGAACTACTTTTGTTAATTCTCTGCCAACTTAACTGGGAGCTTGCATGCCAGACATTTATGTATGTAGTACATGCGCATTTATGGGTAGCGATTTTCTTTCAATGTTTGGCTTCAGAAGTGTTTATTTTACCGTGAGCATCCTCAGTGGCGGATATAGAAACCTATTAAGTAGGGGCTACTTGATAGACGGAGCACTGCGCATTACGTTCAGATCACATGCTTACTAGTAAGCGTTAAGATTTTTTGCAATATATAAATTTCGGTACTTAGTGGATAGGCTAGCTACATATATTTTTAAATGTTGCGTTACTATTATAAGTACTAATACTAAATTGAAAACAATGTACTTGGTTTCAAGATTGATATAATTTTATCTAGTATAAAATCGAGCTCAAAGAGAGGGGTAAGAGCCCACTAAGCCCCTTCTTGGACTCACCATGCGGCAGCATTTGCTTCATCACTAGTGTGAGGGTGCGGCACCGGCGACGGAGTGTGGGGCTGGTGGNGGGGGGGGGGTGCAGGTATTCCAGGGAAGAGGCTCGCCCCCGCGGAGAGAGTGAAGGAGCTGGAGAGAGGGGCGGCCTCTCACTTTCCTACGCCCAACGGCGGCAAGTGGGTCATCCAGACACTCCGCGGCTGGCAGTGGCAGCAGACTCCGGGCAGCGGCGAGACATGGCGACCTCTGGTGAGTACACACTTTGCTTCTTCTAGCGCGTCCGAGCTGCCTTGTCCTCTTTTGGACGCCAATACGTCTTTCGAATCAGACTGAGACCTGGGGTACTAGGACGAAAACGGCGGTGTAACGTTTGCAGGGCGATCCATGCCGACTATAACTTCGTTACTGATAACACGAATTAAATAACTGGGGCCTCGTTCAATTATGTATACGACTACTATGCGAGCATGGCCTTGGCTAGGTGGCGTCTGGCGGCAATTGGGTGGAGGCGAAAATTTCCGGCCATTATATTTCGTGACTTTGATGTGCTAGCGCGCTGATTGTGGTGCCAAAAGAAATATCTGTAGATATAAGCTATAAAATATTATCATTTAATTCCCATACCCCAAAGAAAATATTAACTGCTAAAACTGACGTATTCACGTAAAACTCATGGCCGTGGCTCCAACGCAGCCACAACTGGATATATTATTTTCTTAACCTAATCTAATATGGGAGTCAGATGTCCGTGGTAGGGTTGGCACCTAAGTGCGTCACAGGGCAGAGCCTCATCAACCTAGGTATGCAGGATACATATTAGCTACAAGGCACGTGCATCGCTGCTTCTCTGGGACTGAACACACGTGGCCGTGGTTGGGGCTATAGTGACTTTTCCATACTCATTGGCCAACCTATGCTAAGAAGGGAGGATAAAAAACTGCCACAGACACAATAAAATCACCTCTACAGAAAAATCGAAAACCTACATGCTACTGATGAAGTAGATAAAACAGAGGACGGTAAAAAGCTATCTTTATTACAAAGATTTTTGAAACACTAGAAGAGAAAATTGTTAGCTAAGGTCTTACCCCAGTCTTGCGGCACCCTTTTTAGCCTGTCGATCAGCTCCTACCATCCAACCTGCCGGAGCGATAGGAACACGCACACAATGTGGTAGGCCGTCAGACACACTGCTCGTTCAAGAGAAACACACCTCATCGCTTCTGTTTACTTCCCTGTCATGTGGATTCTCTTCCTTTCTAAGCCCTCCACAACCACGCCTAACAACTAACATTACCGTCCACCAAGTGACGCCAATAAATTAATCCTACTTCCTACTAATATTATAAATGTGAAAGACTGCATATGTGTGTGTGTGTGTGTGTGTGTGTGTTACCACTCAGTTCCATGACAGCTGAACGGATTTTGATGAAATTTTGTATGTAGGTACTTTAAGTCCTGAAATAGGACATATGATACTTTTTATCCCGGAAAATTGTACGGTTCCTGTGGAATAACAACAAAACGTAATTCTGCAACGGCTGGGAACGTGACCGAAATATTTTTTTCCTCTGGTGTCGAAGTTTATCAGGCCACCCAAGGACCTCTGAAATGGCTTAAAGACTGCTATATATCGATATCAACCGGGACCGAATATTTAACGTGCCCTCCGAAGCCCCCATCCAAATATGTGTCGCTGGGAACGTTGCTTAACTTTGGTGTTCGATTAAGATCTCTCAGCCAAGCGCAAAAAGTAGTACCTACGTACATTTATTTGTAAAGATACAACTTGATGAAACTCACGTTTTGATTTTCATACATCGACGTTGGAAAGCGGAAATGTGGTAACTACGCGATAGTTTCACAGGTATACTCCAAAAACAATACCTTACTTCTTGGCTATCAGGTAAAAAATATTTCCTTCCTTTTGGGTTGCCGTAATTAGTTAAAAACCTAGGCCAACATAGTATAATTTTATATATATTTTTTCACATAAATGAATTGTCTTTTCCCAATTTATTTACCAGTGTAACACTGTAAAACTCAATTGTACCCGGCTGGTTCGCTAGTACAAACATAAAATACTACGGCAGTAGTTAGTGTAACACTGTAACGTATAAATCAGAAACCACAATGTTTCAGTGGCCACTATTTTAAACACTTTATACTCTTAGTACGACGTGAAGATACAGAAGATATCTGCTGGTTCGCCACCGACATTGCTGTTACAGCTCCATTCAACGTCCGCGCTGACATACGCGTAGTTACAGACGCGCGTGATGTGCAATACGGAGGAAGGTGTGACGCTCTAACCTGTTGGGTGTCGATGCGCGTGTGTGTGTGTGTTCATGCGCGATTCCGAGCAGTTTCTCCTACCTTCTCGGATAACCGCGTGGGTCGAACCCTGGATACCCAGGTCACAAGGCGGGGCGAACTTACTACACCGCCGTTAACACTCAGCGTTCGCTGTAGGCTATTCGCGGTTTCCTCACACTTTTTGAATTAAACCTTTGAAAAATCACGCTATGTATGACGTGCTTGGTTTTTTCCTAAATACGGCATGTATGACAAAAGTTTTNACCCAGGTCACAAGGCGGGGCGACCTTACTACACCGCCGTTAACACTCAGCGTTCGCTGTAGGCTATTCGCGGTTTCTTCACACTTTTTGAATTAAACCTTTGAAAAATCACGCTATGTATGACGTGCTTGGTTTTTTCCTAAATACGGCATGTATGACAAAAGTTTTAAAATTGTGTTATCATAAAAATACGTTATTTTTTATTAACTCAAACTTTTATTAATATTTTATCTATACAATTAACCATATTTTTTAAATCATTAATATGAATTAATGCAGGGAAAAAATAAGTGTGCTGGTAATGCTTGGTTAGAAATAGTTATTTTGCACTTTATTTTTACACTGAGTGATCACGAATGCGGTGCGCTTTCCATTTGGTGTAATTTTCAAGACTTGGTTAAGCTTTGTTTGCATGAGACGGAGGAATAATATGCAAGTAAAACTTTAGCAAGTCTTCACAAAAGTTTGAAGTAACCGTGAATTGACAATACACATTTACACTCAATCAATACTAGGTAGAGGCGAGTTGCCTCTATCCACCGTCTACTACATATTGTAACGTCCTATAAGCTCACACCACATGGAATAACATTACTGTACAGTGCAACGTTCATTACTGACTGGCTGTCCACTATGGAGTGGCAAGTTGACTGTGTCGTAGTCGAATGTTTTCTCGCATGGTATATGAGGTATGTAATCAAGAATGCACATCTACTTAGCTGTACGTTATTTCTATGAAAATTATTGTTGACGTGGTTGTTGTGCTCTTGTAAGATCCTGTTAACAACATGCAATACAATGCAACCATGTCATTGAGTTTATCTTCACGAGCAAATTCCGAGCTACACTNAAGTCTTCACAAAAGTTTGAAGTAACCGTGAATTGACAATACACATTTACACTCAATCAATACTAGGTAGAGGCGAGTTGCCTCTATCCACCGTCTACTACATATTGTAACGTCCTATAAGCTCACACCACATGGAATAACATTACTGTACAGTGCAACGTTCATTACTGACTGGCTGTCCACTATGGAGTGGCAAGTTGACTGTGTCATAGTCGAATGTTTTCTCGCATGGTATATGAGGTATGTAATCAAGAATGCACATCTACTTAGCTATACGTTATTTCTATGAAAATTATTGTTGACGCGGTTGTTGTGTTCTTGTAAGATCCTGTTAACAACATGCAATACAATGCAACCATGTCCTTGAGTTTTTTTTTCAGGGCATGTTAATATCTTCACGAGCAAATTCCGAGCTACACCTAGGCCTGTAAATAATAAGATTAGGTTCTTTAGGTAATTATATACAATATCTGGTTATACCCTTGATCATTACGGAGCATACATGAAGTTTACCGAAGGAAATGCGGTCTCTGTGGCTCACCGCACTGAGCGATGAAGCATGGGGATGTTGCACGGGTACGAATTTTCACATGGACTAAATATCATTTAGACTAATTTTCGTCTTCTGTACACTGGTTCAAAAATTGCCAACATAACTGTCAAAAGCACGTGTTCAAACAATGACGTGCTATTTGTTTACTTTTAATTTTACAACTAACTCACACTTTGAGGGGCAAAAAACATTTCGAGTAACATGATTACACTGTATTTATATTACAGTGTAGTTAAAAATAGTATACTAACATATCAGAGCACTTATTTGACCCTTTAAGACCCACATTAATATAGCAGACAAGAAATTTTACGATGAGTGCTATACTTAAGTCGACGAAAACACTTCTTTCGTTGTCACAATGAATGAGCTGTAGGCTGTGTATTCTTCTGTAGTAATACGAACAAATCAAAACATAGATCAGTCACATTGTTTGCAAATAAGTTGTCCGCAGGGAAGATAATTAGCCGTTGACACTCGCAGTGTACAATAATAGCCAAAAATAACCTTCGTGTGCGTTAAGCATACAATTGTGTATACTGGACTTTAGTCGAATGTACGTGGTTTTGACAGATATGATGGGCGATAAAAAAATCAGTTTATTGTTGCAACACGGAGATGGTTACAGTACTGCTAGGATGCGCGCTCTGCGCCATATTCCCTCCACAGTGTGTGATCCCTGCTATACGCATTAAATATGTGTACCTTTCTGTCGGGTGCATCCAGTGGACTTCTGNGCAGTGTACAATAATAGCCAAAAATAACCTTCGTGTGCGTTAAGCATACAATTGTGTATACTGGACTTTAGTCGAAGTTACGTGGTTTTGACAGATATGATGGGCGATAAAAAAATCAGTTTATTGTTGCAACACGGAGATGGTTACAGTACTGCTAGGATGCGCGCTCTGCGCCATATTCGCTCCACAGTGTGTGATCCCTGCTATACGCATTAAATATGTGTACCTTTCTGTCGGGTGCATCCAGTGGACTTCTGNGCTCCACAGTGTGTGATCCCTGCTATACGCATTAAATATGTGTACCTTTCTGTCGGGTGCATCCAGTGGACTTCTGTCTCAGTGTCCGAGGCCATGTCACTGGAGAATTTATCCTTCGTCTCTTGCACGCTACTTGTAGAAGAGAGCTTCGCCACGCACTGCCACTAGTACTCTGCTGGCGAGACTAACAAATTAGCACTGTGTACAAGTATCGTCAAGCACTGCCTCTCCTGCAACACACACACACCTCGCCACAACTAAGGTTTAGTCTACTCAGGTTGGGAAACTCAATGTTAATGGTTTGGCAGCTTAACATTTTCACGGCCAGGTAGCTCTGATGTTGCGTGTGTACCGGATATTCTCCGTTTTGTATGTAAACATACGGAAAAACGGCTATTTTTAAAAAACAAATATAAATATAGTTTTTAAAATTTTTATNCCGTTTTGTATGTAAACATACGGAAAAACGGCTATTTTTAAAAAACAAATATAAATATAGTTTTTAAAATTTTTATATTGTGTCAGAAACTTTGTAAGGAATACTTTTTTTTCCTTCGCACTTTAGTATAAATTTAATAAAATNCCGTTTTGTATGTAAACATACGGAAAAACGGCTATTTTTAAAAAACAAATATAAATATAGTTTTTAAAATTTTTATTTTTATATTGTGTCAGAAACTTTGTAAGGAATACTTTTTTTTCCTTCGCACTTTAGTATAAATTTAATAAAATANATTTTTATATTGTGTCAGAAACTTTGTAAGGAATACTTTTTTTTCCTTCGCACTTTAGTATAAATTTAATAAAATATATGTGCAAATAGTGTTTAATATTATGTTGTAAAACTTAATTTATCAAAACGATATATTACGCAAATACTTTATTTAAATGTGTCAAAATAATTGAAAAATTCCTTTTCAAAACAGCTATCTTTACTTTGCTTTGAAAATTGTAACTTTTCTTTATTAAAATAAGCTTTCTTATCAAAACTTAAGGCCAAACACAATGGTATTTTTAAGTTTATATTTAAGTTACAAAATAAAGTTAATACTTATTATTTTGGCATGGGAAAATATATGTCAGAATTAGGACCACGGAGTATACGGAAGGTATAAACAAAATATTTTGTACACAAATAACCACAATTATTCCTCAATTTAAAAACTGTTAAGCTTAAAAACGTGACCTCTTTGGAATACCAGGGCACCTTGCCACGGAAAGTTTCGCCCCGAAATTCACCCACAAGGAATCTCATCTTCTTGCCAAACTGAGTAGCTATAATGAACCTTTGTACAACGTACGGCGTCAAAACTGGGACGTGAGTACAGCAGGAGCGTGAAGCTATATCGCGTGTGAATGTTGTCTTTCGGGGGCGCGTTGCGTCTCCTTGGGCACCGTTTCAAGCAGCAGTACAGTGAGTTTCCTTACACCGCTGTAGCCAGGAGAACAGTAGGTCAGTAAATGCCTAACTACTACCACATTAATTACATTGCATGAAGGTTTTATGAACAAATTGTCAGAAATATACTACTTGTGTTGTATATCACAGAAAAATGCATACGTGTTAAAACGATTTCAAATATCTCGCTACAATGGCATCATTTAAAATTTAATTTTTTGATTCATATAATTTTCTCGCTGTGCTTTGGATGCAGTTCTCTTTCGGTCGCTTTGAAAAACACATCCTGTATAAAAGGTTTTGTCAAGCAGGGCCATTGTAGTACATATTTTGCTTCTATGTAAAACGTATCTGTACTAATTTGTTACATGAATTTAACAGGAGTTATGAAAATTTGTACTTAAAAACTTAGAAAAAGTTGGTGCGAACTTATTGTGTAGGCTTAAAAATATTAATACAACTGTGTTCTTACATAGAAGAAAATAAATTATTCTAATATCTATGCTTGACGTTTTTTTTTGTACATTGTACTGTTTCAAGCATCGTAGGCTAAATAAACCTAAATTTATACATAGTAAATAATTATATTAGTTAATGAAATGAAACTTAAAAGAAGAATTTTGTCGCCAAAATACGTTATAACGTTATGAAAAAATGCTTTGGTCTCTCATATACAACTTGAATCGTACATTTATGACAATGTTGTATTGTTCTGTAATATCTGTAAAAAATCTTATGCTAAATGCAGAACCTTTCGGGCAGCGATACAATTCGTGGCGTGTGGACAATACCAATGCTGCTTGCAGGGTATCACACTTTCCGACTGTCGCCAGAAAACAGCATGCAGCTTCAGTAATGTATGGTACATTATGCTGACAGGAAGTGTTAAAAGTGTCCTCCACCATAGTCTGTGAGGTGGGCACAGCAGCGTATCATACACGTATGCACGTCTGTAATATTGTCTATGTGCTAGGCACTGTATCGCTGTACCCGAAGCTTTGTGTGCGTTTTACACGAAAACGTTGGGTCCTGAGCCGTCATAACAAGAGGACAATGTTTGTTAATTAGGTAAGACTGTTCAATAAACCAGCATCATAAGTTTATAAATCGGATAAACATGCTGTCGACAAAAAGAGGGAGACCACCCCTGTTATTTTCAATGCGGTGAGAGGTGTTAATGTGTCTTTGCTCTTAGGTTTAAGGACACAATAACATTTTCTGANCCTGTTATTTTCAATGCGGTGAGAGGTGTTAATGTGTCTTTGCTCTTAGGTTTAAGGACACAATAACATTTTCTGAGAATTAAGTTGATTTCACCTCGTTCCTAATATTTATAAAAACAATATACTTGAAAAATTTGATTTTCAAGGACTTACACGTCTTTTAATATTCATCTTAGGTAGAAAGTGTTCCGCATATTTAGAACTTGATTTTGCATTAGAAATCACCTCACGAAATTTTTCCGTTGAAATCTGCCCCATTCTGTATATAAAGTCACACATTTCACGGTTTAAATAAAATTAATAAGATTTTATTTTATATGACTAAAGTACATAAATATATATTATTTATGCTAAAAATTACATTTAAGTCACTACAATAGTTTTCGTATGTGTGTCTATGTGTGATATGGGCCGATCGCTTTTGGAAGTAGTAAACATCAATAATTGTCGGTGGGAGATGCAGTGCAGATACAATAATAGCATTCCCATTGTATCGCGTGTATTCACAGCGAGACTACTTGCAAGCAAGGTTAGGAAGGGTGGAGGGGGAGTTAGAAAGCGTTACACGCCGCCCTCGTGGCGAACAAACCGCCTCAAGTGAAGAATGCGATAGCTTGCGCCCGCGAAGAAAGTTGCAGGTAGCCCTGATCGCGAGGCGAGACTGCGGCCACACGGCGCTAGGTTCACACTGCTCATTCACTTTACACTGCACCAGAGTAGTTTCTTCGCACGTCAGTGACCCTGGCCCGCCTAGTGCTAGCACAAGCCGTCAACATCACGTGGTCGATCACTGTTTAAGTTAGTTTTTCCAAGACCCGTGTTAAAATAAAATCCTGTCTTAAGGACAGGCAAAATTTTCAGTGACCTGTAGACTGTACAACATATTCCTATGCCCACTTGAGCAGCAGCTCTTTGTTCATTGGCTGCTCCCCAAGTCGTTNCCTGTAGACTGTACAACATATTCCTATGCCCACTTGAGCAGCAGCTCTTTGTTCATTGGCTGCTCCCCAAGTCGTTTACCAATTACACTCCAAAACACGTAGGACGGAATTCGCTACTTTTTTGTTTGAATGTTTTCAACTGGTGCAGAGACCTCGAGGACGTGTGCTATAAATTGTGATGCAATAGCAAATGCGACTTAACACGTACTTCGGAAAGTGTTCTGGTCCCTAACGACTAGTGTGCAAGGTCTGAGGACGTGTGTACTGCAGTTTCAGAACACGAGTTTATGTAAACAATGCTGTAACTGGAGTTTATGCCACGTGGTTAAACCTCTTGTGTTGGTAGAAAGCTGTTTAATGGTGGGATTCGGGAATTATTTACTGCGCAGCTGGCAACCGCTCTCTACAGGATGAGATAAACGTCTTCATGCAAACGGTGATAAGCAAAACACAACATAAACCAAGATTTTTAAACACTGTCGTAAAGCGTCCGTAAAACGTTTTCNCCACGTGGTTAAACCTCTTGTGTTGGTAGAAAGCTGTTTAATGGTGGGATTCGGGAATTATTTACTGCGCAGCTGGTAACCGCTCTCTACAGGATGAGATAAACGTCTTCATACAAACGGTGATAAGCAAAACACAACATAAACCAAGATTTTTAAACACTGTCGTAAAGCGTCCGTAAAACGTTTTTNACAAACGGTGATAAGCAAAACACAACATAAACCAAGATTTTTAAACACTGTCGTAAAGCGTCCGTAAAACGTTTTTTGCCACAGAACGACTGGTTGCGCAAATAATTGAATTAATTTGAACAGTTGCCTAATATAACCATATAGGCAAAGTTGCTTCTACGAATTTTTTATTTCGTCCACAGCTGTGGTGATATTTGGGTGGAGAATTCTGATTCTTCCTTTGCTGCACGTGGTCTGGCATATGAATAATGTTTAATTTTTTAAATTTGCTAATTGTTTTTAGATACATTATTAATTTGTCTCTGGTAGTTTAAGTATAGCCTAATAAATTCAGCATAGACGGACGTAATTACCTTATTGGAGTCGTCTATCTGATTTTTTGTTAATTTTAAATTGTAATAGAAAACTTACAAAAATATAGCTCGAGACTTTTAGCTATGTACAATGTAGTACCGGAATCACTTCTGAAGTACTAATGTGTTACAAATTACAATAAATAAATAGGTTTTACAATTTATATTATGTTAATTGTAACCTAGTTGTATGCTGTAAGTTAATTTGTAAGGGATAAGACAAAGGGTTTTAGTCACATTTCCGAAATTGTTGTTCTTAAAAACTAAAATCAGCAAGAAATCAAAGAATACAATATGGGGAGTCGAAGAAAATTAAATATAATTTGTAATCCAAAGAAAAAGTTTTTATATTCTTTCCATACTGTATTTTTTCAGCTGTTCACATTACCATGCAGTACACGCATAAAATCTCAACTACTAATGTATAATCAAGTTACAATTAATAACTATATTAAAAATTTAGAATGTGTTAATTTTTGTCGTAAAGATCCCGATCATATCTGATCATGTTGTCGATTAAGGATTTCTACGACCTTATTTATTTTGAGTGAAGTAAATGCTTCAGCACTTTGGGCTCTTTCATGTTTACATAATGTCTACATAATAAATACTTAGGTCTTAGCTATTCTACAGAAATAATACAATNTTGGGCTCTTTCATGTTTACATAATGTCTACATAATAAATACTTAGGTCTTAGCTATTCTACAGAAATAATACAATTATAATCTGCTGCATAAACGTTTGGAAAACAATCTTCTTCTGAAAATTCTTGACTTCAGATAAAATATTTAAATTATTCAGTTTATAATGTGTTAGCTATTTTATATTTATTTACAGATAATCCGTATGCTACATACTGTGGATAAAGGGAGCGGGGGAGTTAACGAGTCAAGCCAATTAATAAATTTGATAAACCATCAACATGATTCTTAGGAAACTTACGTAGTAAAACAGGTATAATGTGTGTACACAAAAGCTCATAGATACACATGCATGCAAACGTGTTGATGTGCCGCTCTAGAAGTTTGATAACTCACTGCTACTGGGGGCGAATAATTATGACAGAACAAACTAACACTCGGCTTTCCCCTCTCCCCGCTCTCCTTATCAGGAAACTAAATACGGTGTCCCACACGTTCCTCGCATACCAGTGCTGCGATGAGAACCGGCAGGCGTGTTACGTCTGGATGATATTGATTTGATTTTATATACAGGATGAGTATAAAAGAATACCCCAACTCTGAAGGTCTATAATATCAAAACCAAACAACCTACAACCCTGATTGACCAATTAAATGAACCGTGGAACCATGAAGTATGTTTACCATACATTCATGAATGTTCAATGTGACCACCACGAGCTGCCCGAACGACATCTACGCGATAATCAAACTCGTTCGACATTCTTGTCAGCATGTCCGGTGTTACGGTTTGGATGGCGTCCGTAATTCTAGTTTTCAGGTCGTCAATACTAGCCGGCAATGGTGGACGAAACACTTGATCCTTAATTTACCCCCATAGAAAAAAATCGCACGGGGTAAGATCCGGGCTTCTTGGGGGCCAGTGATGAAGAGCCTGGTCACCAGCTGCTCCTCGACCAATCCAGCGTTGCGGCAACGTCTCGTTCATGTATCCGCGAACAGCTAGGTGCCAATGGGGTGGGACACCATAAAGGAAACATCGGACCGTCCACTTCACATTGGCGTGTCGAATGCGAGCTTGCTACCCCCTAACCACCTCATTTGCAACAGGAGAGCAATGTTTGTCAATTAGGTCGCACTTTCTAATAAACCATCATCATACGTTAATAATACCTAACTTTAAAAGTTTAATGGAAAACGAGTGTAACTACCACTGACANGAACAGATAACTACACAGAAGTGAAACTGCGTAGCAGTTAGAAAGCTTCCCCTTACCAATCTTTCTCTTCTAGTGTTTCAAATATCCTTTACTAAAAATTATCCTTTATCATGCTCTATTCTAGTAGACATCTCTTTCTACTGTACAGATTGCATGCAATTTCGTAATATTTTTATGTCCAGTAATTTTTACGGTGTCTATGCCAGTTTCTCCCCTCCCTTTGTAGTTCACGTTAAGTTAGCATGGGAGGTAAACATGGTCCCAATCGCGGCCATGTTTTACCTAATCCCAATAAGGCCACGAGGATGTCTCCTTGTAGTCAGACATTTTCCTGCATACCTGGTCGTAATGGGGCTCAGCCCCGAGACGCGCTTAGGTCCTATCCCTACCCAGGAACTCCGACTCTTCTCTTAAATTTAAGGTATGCTAGAAAAAAAATCGCGCAGCAGTTCCACTGACGTAAGCGGACCCATATGTTAATTGGCTGCTCCTGACTCTGGAAGTTTTTTTCTATAGGCCTAGATGNTTCCACTGACGTAAGCGGACCCATATGTTAATTGGCTGCTCCTGACTCTGGAAGTTTTTTTCTATAGGCCTAGATGGCATCAATAATTTTCTACACAGAGAACTGAAACCAGACATAGATCTTTTTCAAAAGTGTTAAATTTTGAGCTGAGAGCTCAACAATTCTACTTAAGGGTTAACACTTATCTTGTATGTATTTCCATTTATACTTAAGGGGCCGCGGTGGTGTAGTGATTAGACTACTCGCCTCTCACCTAAGTGAACCAGATTTGATTCTCGGTGGGGTCGCTCCCGAATTTTTGCTTTGGGAATCGATGCCGCTGGTCGGCGGGTTTTCTCGGGGATCTGTCTTTTCCCCCGCACTTGCATTTCGGTGCTGTGCCATACTCACTGCTCTCTTCACCCTAACCGGCTCTCAAAACCTTGATGTTAAGAGCCACTCAAATCTCTCCACTCTCCCCAATTCGACTGCCGGTAACCGATATACCCGTAAATCGGCCCCAATTAGAGTTTATAAAACTTATTTCTACACCCTCTCTCTACCGGGGCGAAAAAAATCGCAACAGTGCAGAGTGAGATTTTGGTTAATTATTTAATATTGACCAATTCAATTTTAGTATTCAATCTTGCGCAGGTGCATAACATCGTATACAGTCTTTTGTTTCTTGAAGCAACGTATTCTCCATGACTTGCAACTTAGCTAGGTGGATAGGAGGGGAGCCAATGGGCGCACTTGATGTCACGCATCTCATGATTTCACTCGACAAACTGCATAGGATTCGCAGCACCCCAGTCGTATGGCAGGCGAGAAACAGACCAAATATGTAGGACGTCATGCTGCCCGACGACAACGAGACCCCGTTTGTCAACGGGGCCGTGGTGGTGTATTGGTTAGACCACCTAGGCAAAACGAGTTCGATTTCCGGCGGGGTTGCTTCTGGATTTTCGCATGTGGGAATCGTGCCGGACAATGCCGCTAGTCATCGGATTTTCTCGGGAATCTCCCGTTTCCCCCACCCTTGCCTTAAGGCGCTTCTCCATACTCACCTCACTTCGCCCTCATCAGCTTTCAAGACCTCGATGTTAAGAGCCTCCCAAATCTTTCCACTCCACTCCACCCCGTTTGTCGGCGATGAACAGTGCTACGTCGGTCAAACTTTACTTTCGTATCAGGCTGGTGCCAGCTTAGCAGAAATAAGTCTTCAAAGGCTGAGAGTAACGTCTCGCTGAAGTTGTTTTTTCGCCATCAGAAAATTATTGCATGTAGGCAGGACAGGCGTAATTTTTGCCGTGTGAAGAAAATTGTCAGATGAGATGGCCGGGCGTCACAATACATAGTAAAAACAATTGTGTACGCGTAGCTGACATGCATGCTTTCATAGAATTGCAAACTTTTAAAGATTCCAAGATCACAGCCTAAAAATTTTCAGTATTTTTTATCTAACAATTGTAGCACTTGCGTGGACAATGATAGAACATATATGTATTTGCATAAGTTCACTTAACAACTGACGTCATTTCTGACAATACATTTATCTCTTTGGTCGCTAAAAGTTTGTTGGTTGTACTTGACCAGAAAAAGCAGCATATTAAGTTTCTGAAGAATAATGCCAACGTTGTTAAATGCAGTAAGGCTGCANTTGGTTGTACTTGACCAGAAAAAGCAGCATATTAAGTTTCTGAAGAATAATGCCAACGTTGTTAAATGCAGTAAGGCAGGATATCGAAGCTGGTTACTTTTCATACGAAATAACCACCTAATAATTTCAAATTTCAGCCGTATTTATCATTTATAGTAAAATTTTGGTTTTAGTACTGTACTTAAAGGAAAAGTTTAGCAACTTTTTCCGAGCTTTTCTAATGCGAGTAAATTAATTACCATGTCTGTACCTCTCGTTGCGGTTAAGTCATGGTGCATGGCGACAGCTCGCTCTGTCGGCGGGCATCAGTCAGTTGACACAGAATGTGCACATGTTCATGCAACATGCTTTGTCAAGGAAAGTTAGCAAACAAAATCATCGACCAATTGCAAGAAAAGGCTGTTTACATCAAAATTCGCAGAAATATCCGTAGATTTACATGTACAGGCCTATAAAACACACCTCAAATTTCATGTTGGTGTTTTCGAGAAGTTTTTCGGTGAAACATTACAAAATGTATTCATCATAAACGGTACATCCAACGACAAAAATATCAGGACAAAAATAAAAGTACACAAAAGTCTCTGTAATACATACAAAAATCACCAACGTTATTGAATAACTCTTATTTGTATTTCCAGTATTCGTCCCAGAGAAATATTAAAACATTTTCGAAAACCGTGCACCGTACGGCAAAAAAAAAAAAAAAAAAAAAAAAACGCCAGAGCAAAAAGTAAAATACACAACATTTCCCATAATATCCCCAAAATCTATCAAAATCTATAAAAATTTATTTCTGTCCCGGGAATATATCAGAAAAATTGATAACCACACAGATAATGAAAGAAAAGAAAAAGTCTAGGCAAAAATTTGTGTTCGAAGAACATCCCATAACATCACCGAAAATCACAAAAATCCATCTCCAGTATCATACTATTTCCCCAGTGTTTGTCCTGGGAATTATTTTAATGTTAAATAGAAAAATATTATTTCGAAAAAAAAATATTTTGAAGACGAAAGAACACAACATTTCTCAAAGAATATCCAACATTACCTACAATGTAATCAATATATTTTCTTGTTTCCCCGGGATTTGTCGTNCTCCCCCCCCCCCAATGAAACGAAAAATGTGCATATTACAACAACATTGCCTATAAAATATGAATTTCAGCAAAATCTTTACTAATATATTCAAAATACATTGATATTAAAATAATTTCCAAGACTAAACTTTACATATGCCCCACACAAATTTCGAATATTTCAGTAAATCGTTACTTGTGCACTTTATAGAAAATAGGTAGTGGAAAAATTATGATAAATGTGGACTTCAGTTTGTTATGTTAAGAGACATGCTTTTGTGTGAATCATTTACACGATTGCTTGACCAATACTTGCTTATTGGTCAAGTTATTTGCGTTTTATTAGTGAGCATTTCAAGGGAAAGTAAGTGAAGTAGGCATAGCATCTAAGCACGTAATTATAGATTCTAGTTAGATAACGCTGTAAAAAATCTAACTATTATATTTAATAAACCCACTTATTATTAAATTTGCAACTATTTCTATAATAGCAAGTTTTTTTTATTCAGAAATCCCATGGAACTAATCAAAATATCATTCACACTTCCATGGAGACTAACAACATTTTAAGTCTCGTTTTTTTTAACTTCATTGCACTACGAAAATGCTGAGAGATTCTTGACGTCATAAAATTTTCGGAATAGGCTTCTGAATATTGTATCTTTTCATCATATCCCGTAGTTATTCATTAGATTTTGACTGATATTCATCCTTTCTAAATTTCTCCATAGCTTTAAGGAAGGCACAATTCCTCTGTTCATCACGTATGTGGCCTCTTTTTTTCTTCAGAAATTAATATGAAGAACAAGGATTCCATAGTACTTGGAAAATTGTACGCATATTTCAAAAAGTCCTCAAATTAATATAGCATGCGTGGTGATAAATAACATCGACTGCAAATAGATTGTTATCACTCTCTAAATGTCCAAGTAGTTTACATTTCTACGCCACTTGTTGTATTTTGTTTCTTTGCATTTGCTATTCACGGTTTTAAGAAACTTTTAAGCACATGCTTTGCAATATGTTTTTTTTATGGAATCATTAATGAATGCTTTCTGTCCACAATAAAAAGATCTCAGATGAGCAGATATTGTTGGGAGCTAGTGGCCAACGCTCTCTGTGAAACTCGGCACGTACGGTTTTCTTCGAAAATTGAGCTATGCGCCACATATCTGTTAAATATCTCCGGCCATCAGAGCGCACATACGTACTGTCCTTCCGGTGCATTAAGCTTGACTCCGCTACCACATGATGCAGACTTCATCCTAATTAAACCCTTTCTTGTTATAGCTATTTCTTTAGATTTAAGATGTTCGTTGCAAAATAATTTCAAAATACACATACGTCATTGTTCAATTCATCCATGTAGTAATTTTTTGAAAAAGGTATCCTTTAACTGAACCGTGAATACCGTGCCTCGCGAATGTTATCTTCCTGTGGCATATTGAAACTGTTTTACGAATAATGATGTTAGATAAAACTGTCAACATTACAAACTGTCTGTCTTCATAAGCGTGCACGAAAATTAAACAACATAAAATACCTACATAATATATTAAGCACGTTATAATACGCCATAAAATAAATGTCTGTCAACAATGCTACATTACCGTGTCTTTGATCTATCTTATCGTTACATGGCCCGTCACTACGAGTCCGTTTCGTTGACGGTAGTGCCCTGCTTCGTTTGTGGGGGGAAAAACATCAAGAATAAACTATGGAAACATGAAACTGTGTCATTTATGGTTGGCGCTGTATAAAATAAGGTATCAGTGGGCGGTATTTTGAGCAACTTTCTTGTGAAAAGTCTGATTCTCTGAAGTTTCCTCTCCTCTCATACGTGAATGACAAACGCAAACACCAACGAACACCCAGTACCTTATTCACTAGATGAGAGAAACACGCATGACACAAGTACAGAAAGAAATAAAACTATTTCAACACTTGAACCCGTAAATTAATTTGGGGCTGAACGGGTTAGGTAAGGAACAAACAAACTCAGCATTTTCTTGGAGTCATTTCCAGAAAACATGGAAAATTAAAATCAGAATTGCCAGATCTTGAATTATATTGAGTCCTCCGAGTGTTCGTCCAGTTTTTCATCAATGCGCATTTTCGTTCGGTACTGTATGTTTCTAATTAGTTAAAAAATAAGTACATTTAACTTAGTGTGGGCTCGCGGTTAGTTAAGCAATTTTGAAAGCTTATTGAGACCAACGTATATTTCGTATACACTTTTTGTTAATTATATTTGTCAACTCTTAAGTTACATTTTGCAACAAAAAATTTAGCCTTCTTGGTGTGTAGACTGTTAGTGTATCCTGATAAAACCTGAGTTGGAGAATCAAGCAAGTAATGCATAGTTTTACGTGAAATAAAACCAATATTTGTGTATTAAAGATCCGCCGTTTTTAAGTTACCAAATTATTTAGTGCGTTTTTAGGACCAACCCTGGGAAAACAAATAACATTTTGAAATGGACCTAAGTAAGTTTAGAATATATTATGGTAAATTTTGTGTACTTTAATTTTTGTTGTGACTTTCTCGTTGTTGGTAAAATTTTTTCTGTGATATATCCAGAAGAAGTCATTAACTGATAGTCCTGTTTTAATGATTTGAAACATATTCTAAACAGATTTGTTATTTCATTTCTGTCTTCACATTTTAGGTTGTAAAACTCACCGTTTTCGATTTATGAAAAACTTAATTTCTTTTTTTCAGGGACAGACACCGGGGAAACATCAATACATTTCAAACGGATTTTGAAGGGTTTCGTTTTCTGCAAATTTTAATGTAAAAAACATTTCTTGCAATTTGTCGAAAGTCGACTACATTTTCTCATAAAATAATTGAACCAGCTGACTTTAATGGACGGTGGCCATGCGCAGTACAAAGTCGATCCGGACTAGTTTTTCAGCGGAGCCCCATCTGATTATTGCTATTATGAAATTTATCACACGTTGCTGTTGACCAGCGGGTTTCTTCAAGCCGGTCCCGTGTTTCTTCTTTAAAGCGAACCACTGGACCTAAAACTTATGAGATTGCTGGTTACAATTTCAAGTTCTTCAGCAAAAAGATTTTTTTATTGTCGTAACAGAGCTCGGTCGCTCTTAATGTATGATCTCACGATAAAAAGTAACCATGCCAAAAATGTCTCAGAGTTATTAATTAAGTAAGTTGCCACGAAAAGTCATGCCATTCCTAGTCGGAGTAATAACACTAGATTTTTACTCACACAGAATTGTCGGTGCTAATGTTAAGCTAATACAGTCACGTTTGTGAAAAGTACAACACCATAAAGGAACCATCAAAATTGAAGTAAATTTACTACACACATTACTAATAGCAATACAAACAAACTATTACATTTTCAGAATAATGCAAAAACATTACTTGCAAAATCAGTATGATATGAAGCGTCCACGAGCTGCATTAAGTGCTGCTACACGCCATCAAATCGAATCAAACAGGTCTTGGATATGTTGTTGGGGAACCGCCTGACAGGCTGCTTCGCCCGAGTCCACAGTTGATAGGCTGCTGGACGTGAATGTTCAAGAGTGACAGTATCCCAGACATCATAAATATACATGTTAAAGACGGCCTGGACATTTTTGCCAACATGGGGCTCCAGGAGTGTGCTGAAATAAGGAATTATGTCAGTCTCCATAACTTCACTGATTAAGAGGTTGCTTTTGAGAATGTCCACAATTTGTAGCAGCCGAGATCGCATACGATACCCAATTACTCTCCAAACCTTCACGCCCATCTTTCGCGAAGTATGAGGTTGGAAAATGTATTCTGGAAGATGGCGCTACACTTAATATTGTTGAATATGTTTGCGGCCATCATTGTAATTCAAGTTTAATGTAAACTAGTCTGAAAACACGTTACCACTCTTAACGCCAGCGTGTATGTTCGTGAGTCCATTGTAGCCTGAGGCGTCGATGGTTAAGGCTCAAGGGAATTCTAAGTAAGAAATGCATACACAGTCATATCCGAAGCAAACGCTGTCAAACTGTGGAAGCAGTTACTGTCAGACTTGTTGCTGTGTTCCAACGTTCTGTTAACACTCAATAAGAAGCTGAATGGTCCGTCACTGACTGCGAATGAGGTGTCTAATCATCCCGTTGTGTCATCACATTTCGTGGTCCAATTCCGGGGTTTGAACTTGTTCTGTTCTCTTTAGTCCATTACTTCCACAATCGCATCAATGTCATGACATTATGCTCCGTATGAGTAACAATTTTGCGGTATGAAAATCCTACTTCACGCATGCCGAACATTCGGCCCNCATGACATTATGCTCCGTATGAGTAACAATTTTGCGGTATGAAAATCCTACTTCACGCATGCCGAACATTCGGCCCCGTTCAAACTCCGTAACATGCATAAAAGGTGCCCTTCACGTCGACGAACCAAACTGATCGCGTAGGCATATTTNCCCCGTTCAAACTCCGTAACATGCATAAAAGGTGCCCTTCACGTCGACGAACCAAACTGATCGCGTAGGCATATTTACGTCTCAGTACCTGGATCCTCGACATTCATCTATTTATACGCTTTTACATTCGTTTAGAGGGCGCTACTGCGTATAGGTATTCGCAATCATTCTCAAATTCTAATACACTGCTCTCCATTTCTTGCGAGTTTCGTTTCATTTGCATGTTTTCTTTACGGTGCTGCATTTTTCACACGCCTGCAAAATTTGTATTAGCTTTTCGTTGTATTTGCTAAAAACTTACCATTAATACCATTAACGAATAATCAAACGCCAGTTAAATGCCTTGCACGTAGATATGACAGAATGCATGCTCTAGCCAGTGTCATCCTTAGCTAACTTACTTCTGTGTCTCATGCGCATAAAGCAGCTACAAGTATTTGATTGTGTTGACCACGAACGTCAGTAATAATCATGGCTTGAAGTAGTCACCAAGAACGTCGGTGTTAACCAAGGAATAAAGCAGTTATAAATTGACTATGAACGTTGGTAATAACCAAGGGATAAAACAGTTACACGGTCACAATGCTAAGGTATATATTAACCAAATCATGAAACTGTTAAGTATTAACCACGAATGTCAATATTAACCGAAGTATAAAACAATCACAGCAATGNTAACCAAATCATGAAACTGTTAAGTATTAACCACGAATGTCAATATTAACCGAAGTATAAAACAATCACAGCAATGTCCACGGACATGTAAGTGAGAAAAGTATGTTCTGGCCATACGTCTTTTTAATGGGGCAATCAGGAGCCTAAGAGGTCACCCGCTCGAGTCGGCTTGGCAGTCCTCATCATTCCGTCAGATAGTTTTTCATGTACCTTCGAAGAGAGTGCACAAGTGTTATCACAAGTGGCAGACTCACATTGATCTCAAAGAGTGGAACACATCATTTATACTAGTACTGCTCTCTCTTTTAAAACGGCTTATAAGATGGGGTTCAGCCTATTCGAGAGTTTAAAGATAACGAATTTTTAACTTGCCTGTCCTTGTTTCCGCGTTGCAAAACAAANTAACCAAATCATGAAACTGTTAAGTATTAACCACGAATGTCAATATTAACCGAAGTATAAAACAATCACAGCAATGACCACGGACATGTAAGTGAAAAAAGTATGTTCTGGCCATACGTCTTTTTAATGGGGCAATCCNACAATCACAGCAATGACCACGGACATGTAAGTGAAAAAAGTATGTTCTGGCCATACGTCTTTTTAATGGGGCAATCCGGAGCCTAAGAGGTCACCCGCTCGAGTCGGCTTGGCAGTCCTCATCATTCCGTCAGATAGTTTTTCATGTACCTTCGAAGAGAGTGCACAAGTGTTATCACCAGTGGCAGACTCGCATTGATCTCAAAGAGTGGAACACATCATTTATACTAGTACTGCTCTCTCTTTTAAAACGGCTTATAAGATGTGGTTCAGCCTATTCGAGAGTTTAAAGATAACGAATTTTTAACTTGCCTGTCCTTGTTTCCGCGTTGCAAAACAAAACTAATGACTCAAGTTTAAAATCCGTTTTATTTTAATTTATATTTTTAGCATTTACCTTCTCTTAAACGTTCAAAACATCCTCCCTGAATACAAAAAATATATATTTTTAAGTTTTAAAGATTTTTCAAAATGATTTCGAGTCTAGAACTAAAGATTCGTTGCCATTCTTCTCCTTTGGGCATAGTTTTTTACTTTGTTACAATTGCAAATAAGCATTGTACACTGAAGAGCCAAAAAAACTGGTATAGGCGTGTGTATGCAAATAACAGAGGTATGGAACCAATCAGAGTAACGCGATGCGGTCAGCAGCTAGATCGGTTACTGCTGCTACAATGACAAGTTATAAAGATTTAAGTGAGTTTGAACGTGATGTTATAGTCGGCCCACGAGAGATGGGACATAGAATCCATAAAGATAAATCAACCATACCAACCAAGCATGCCGACCAGCCATACTTACTGGCCATTACCACGTAACCATTCCAAAGGATTATGTCACCCGAACAGACCAACCTACCAGGCTGGTCAACCATTACGACAAACCATACTGGTAAACGACTGACTCCACCCCAGACTGGCTTCTGCCAAGACCAGGTCCTGCCAAACAGACTAGAAAAAAGGACAAGATAAATCAGCAAGACCAATATACCATAATTTCAACAAGCCATTCCAACAGACAATGACGACATCTCCAAACAAGTCGCCTAATACCTATCACATTGCTAACCTCTTCGCTCATGAACTTCGCAAAACTTTGCACAAATTTCGCAAATTTTCACAAATCTTTGCGATTATGGCCGTTGTTATGGTTGGTGACGTCGGTTGGACTTACTGATTGGTCTTGTATATTCTTCTAGTCAGTTTGGTAGAGGTTGGTCTTGGTGGGATATAGTCTGTGGTGGAGTCAGTCATTGTCGAAATGGTTGACCAGTTGGGTTGGTTCGCCTGTTTGGATGGTATGGTGTATGGTTTGTCAGCATGATCGGTTGGTATAATTGGCTGATACTGATGTATGTCAGATTGGTCACCTGGACTGGTCATATGGTATGGCTGGTTCGTATGGTTTGCTGGTATGAATGGCTGCTATGGATGGCAATTTTTAGATTGTATTGTTGTCATGTATGGTTGGTTGGTGTCGGTGGTTCATATTGCTGACTAGTATTTTCGTTTCGTTTGACTGGATAGTATGGGTGGTTCGTATGGCTGGCTGGTATGGTCGGGTCGTAAAACTGATTGTGATATTCAGTTCATGTGGTCAGCTGGTATAGTTGGTTCGTATGGTTCGTTTGCATGGTCGGTTCGTATATTTGTCTGGTATGGTTGGTTTGTATGGATGGTTCGTATGGTTGGTCTTGCCCACTGGTATGCTCAGCTGGTCTTTCTGGGCAGTTGGTTTGGTTGGGCAGAGAATTTGGCATGGATCGCTTGTACAACTAGCCCATATGTTTAGTTTGCATGGTTGCTTGGTATGGTTGGTTCAGTTGGCTGACTAGTATGGCTGGTTCATGTGGTCGGTTCGTGTGGTCGGTTCGTGTGGTCTATTCGTATCGTCGGTTCATATAGTTGGCTTACATGGTCGGATCATATGTTCGGGCTATATGGTTGGTCTGTGTATCCGGTTGGTATGGTTGGTGGATTGTTACACATAGTTAGCTGGTATGGGTGGTTGGTCTGCTCGGTTTTGGTTGGTATAATTGCTCAGAAATATCGTTTAGGTGTGGTGGGTTCATATAACCGGCTGGTATGAATGATTTGTATAGTTGGTTTGTATAGATTGTATGGCTGACTGGAATTGTTAGTTTGTACGTTCAGGGGGCCATGGTGGCTGAGTGGTTAGACTGCTAGCCTCCCACCAAGGCGAACCAGGTTCAATCTTCGGCCGGTTCACTCCGGATTTTCGCAAGTGGGAATCGTGCCAGACGATGCCGCTGGTCGGCGGGTTTTCTTGGGGATCTCCCATTTCCCCGCCCTGCACTGCTCCATACTCGTCAGCTGGTATGGATAGTTCGTTTAGCTGGCTGGTATATCTGGTCCATATTTCTGGCTGGTATGGCTGGTTCATATTTCTGTCTGCTACGGCTAGTTCATATAATTGGTTGGTCCGAATGGATTGTATTGCTGGGTGGTATGGGTGGTTCTTATGGCTGGCAGTTATAGATGGTTCGTACACTTGTCATCGTGACATGCATGCTTAAGTTGGCCCCTTACTCCAGGCCAAGGCTGATTACTTCCCCTCGCCAATTTCTCCGAGCAACTTGCTCCGTCTCTAATGACCTCGCTGTCGACGAGACGTTAAACCTAACCTGCCAACTTACCTATATGGTATGTCACACACCAGGGTGGCACCTAAGTACTGCAACGGGCTCCGAACTACTGGCACATTCACATCATGGTTNTGTCACACACCAGGGTGGCACCTAATTACTGCAACGGGCTCCGAACTACTGGCACATTCACGTCATGGTCGAGCTGTGTTTCCCGCCCACACTGAACTTGGCAGTTGTGCACTGCCATCCGATACACTTCATGCTCAACACTGGCAGGGTAATGCTATTTTTTGCAAAGCCCACGTCGATCACGTTAAAAAACACAGTTTTCAGACGATATTTACAAACATTTCCTTAAAACTTGTCATAGCTCAGACTGAATTTTGCTCCCTTGTTCTTACGATTGCAGCGTATAGAACACAAATCATTTATTGGAAAGGTTACAGTTCAAATTCAAGTTGGGTTCAGTGGCACTCTTTTTTATCTTAATTTTTACGTTATTCTTGATAACGTGGGACGAGTGGAATTATAGGTTTTTCCAGAATTCCTCCATGGGCCCTGAGTCTAATAAATCTCTCAACTGCGCCTCTTCCAGAATGGCAAAAGGAACATTTTACGTGTTTTGTACAGCTTCAGTGGGAGGAAAGGCGTGTATTGTGGGTCACGGCGCTTGGTAAAAAAACTGGCGATGAGTGGTGATAGTTTCTGAGGCATTCCTGTGGTTCTCGGTTCCGGTAGCTACCCACAGTCAGCCAGGCTCGCTCGTAGAGGACGCAGAACAGGCAAGGCACAGAAGCGAAGGGCGTGGTTTAGTGTAGCTGCTAGCAAAGTGACTCTAATTCAGCTGTGCGATATGGTCACGATTTAAAAAGGAAAAACTGACATACTATCAACGCCCAGTCTCAACCTTTGGTCCTGAAAACATGAAATTTGGAGGAAACATTCATTATGTAATGTAGGCAGCCACTAAGAACTCTGTACGCACCCAAAATGGGTAAAATGGAGGATTAAAGTTTTTATTGAGAAAAATTGTAAGATTGTATTATTAACTCTAAACTTCGTGAAAGTACTAGAAAAACTAAATAATAAAACACATGGTTAACAGTTTATTAGAAATAAACCAATAATAAAACGGTTAAAAATAACTAAAATGGTAAAGAACATAATTTACAAAGAAGTATTGTAAAAAAGCCCACCTTACATGTTGGCACGGCCGATTACTAATAACAACTCCAAACTTAACAGCCACATTTCTCTTATTTTTTGACTTGCATTTCATTTCACTTTATATTTTAGAATCCTATTCGATTTTAAAGATCTACTTACTATTGAAAAAAAATGTAACGAAAACACGAATTCCACGCGGACAAAGTCGCGTGTAAAAGCTAGTTGTGTGTATATATATATATATATANATGTAACGAAAACACGAATTCCACGCGGACAAAGTCGCGTGTAAAAGCTAGTTGTGTGTATATATATATATATATACACACACATATAGATAGATAAATACATATACAGACAAAAAATTTTTTTGTTCTTTTACAAGAAACTATAACAGTTTTCTTTTAAAATCTGCAATATTGGCTTGTATTACAACTTACATTATTGGGAAATGTAAGTACATAACATTATTTTTTCTTCTTCTANATGTAACGAAAACACGAATTCCACGCGGACAAAGTCGCGTGTAAAAGCTAGTTGTGTGTATATATATATATATATATATATGTATATATATATATATATATAAATACACACATATAGATAGATAAATACATATACAGACAAAAATTTTTTTTGTTCTTTTACAAGAAACTATAACAGTTTTCTTTTAAATTCTGCAATATTGGCTTGTATTACAACTTACATTATTGGGAAATGTAAGTACATAACATTATTTTTTCTTCTTCTANTTCTGCAATATTGGCTTGTATTACAACTTACATTATTGGGAAATGTAAGTACATAACATTATTTTTTCTTCTTCTAGAAAACCAATGTAATAAATTAATAACATATAAATACAAAAAAAAAATATTTCAAAATATAAGTAAGATAAAAAAAATGGCGGTGCGTGTACGCGCGTTAGAATTTATACTTCTTTAGCGTGACTAAAATAAAATTTTCGCGCATAACCTCAAAAACTTGAAAAAACTTTCAAAATTGTATTATACAACGATACACGCATAGCCTCAAACGCTGGTTGCTAAGTAGCAGCATGTATTATCGGCTTGATTGCAATGTTTACTGACGAATTTTGTTATACTGTGCGCGCGCAACTTCCGCTGCACACTAAACTTTTGCCCTCAACGCGCCAAAAGAAGTAAACTTCAAAAATGTGACACTTTGCCAACACAGAGACTAGAACACACAGCCCTTATATTATTAGCCCGCACCCTTAACCACAAGACCATNGTTACACTTTGCCAACACAGAGACTAGAACACACAGCCCTTATATTATTAGCCCGCACCCTTAACCACAAGACCATTACGAACTGAATACTAATTTTTATATTAAATATAACCGCAAGCAACTACATAATATTAAGGAAGTTATTTGATAAANGACGAACTGAATACTAATTTTTATATTAAATATAACCGCAAGCAACTACATAATATTAAGGAAGTTATTTGATAAAGAAGAATACATTATTTCATTTTAAGAGTTTCGTGTATCTAGGAAACATTAACAGTTAATAAGTAATACGGTCACGTTTTATTGAAATTGACATATTGTTATTATTTGAGTTGCTTTAAGTGTTCTACGTTATTCAAACTTGCAATACAATTATTNTATTGAAATTGACATATTGTTATTATTTGAGTTGCTTTAAGTGTTCTACGTTATTCAAACTTGCAATACAATTATTATTTTTCTCTCAACTACACTTAACATCACCCATAATCATGCACAACCAGCTATATACGATTTTACGCTGTTGAGTGACCGCCATTTTGCTGAAGCTCGTGGATACGGGTCAGTATAGTTCAAACATTTTTGAGTTGTATGACAACACACGGCCGTTGTAGTATTACAAACNTATTGAAATTGACATATTGTTATTATTTGAGTTGCTTTAAGTGTTCTACGTTATTCAAACTTGCAATACAATTATTTTTTTTCTCTCAACTACACTTAACATCACCCATAATCTTGCACAACCAGCTATATACGATTTTACGCTGTTGAGTGACCGCCATTTTGCTGAAGTNCCAGCTATATACGATTTTACGCTGTTGAGTGACCGCCATTTTGCTGAAGTTCGTGGATACGGGTCAGTATAGTTCAAACATTTTTGAGTTGTATGACAACACACGGCCGTTGTAGTATTACAAACGAGTAGTTTTACAAGATGAATCTTTGTACTGTTACAAACATTTGTACAAATATAAACAATTACTCACTAAAAATTTACAAATTTTATTTACAGCGTGTGTGTGCATTTATATATATATATGGTCTAGAATTTTGACCCTCTTTCATTTTAGCATACTTATGATGCAAATGTAACAACACGGCGATGTGACATCTTTCTGAAGAGTTTATACTCGCGTTAGCGCCACACAACTTATTTTAGACTGTAGTGCCGACTAGAGAAGGCAGCGGGCGCTTTCTCATTCGGGAGAATTATTTTTTGTAACTTTCTTTACTTTCCCATGTAAGACCTCTTGAGCCTCATAGAAACACAATGCACGGCATAGCTTCCTTTCCACGTAGCGCTACCACAGGTACTCTTCACTTATCGCGGAGTTTTTCTCGTTGTGCCGTGGCACAAATAATACTAAGACGATGTAACTTACAAGCTCTGTAATTTCAGAATATTTTTCAAGTTGGCAGCACCTTAGGATTAAACATTTGCATTGGAAATTTACAAACATATGACGTAAAATTGTAAACGCCAAAGGCTGACAATGCAAAAAATATAGATTGAAATACTCATACAGAAATATTAAATTGCTCTCTCAAAAGTAATGCGTAGCTCAAGAGTACAATAAATATTAAACTGGCAAACAAGTACTGGCCCGTGATTCAATTCCTCTTCTATTGTTGTCACCTATTATTATCAGGCAATAGTTTGCGAAAGCCACTCTCTCCACGTAATTTCCTTTTTCTATATTTATAAATTTGTTAAAAATTAATTACAAATTAAAGGACCTAACACCGAGCCTTATGGACATCCTCTGTTCATTTCTTTTTCATATATAATAAAATTACTATAAAATCCAACACTCCTATCTTTAAAATAATCCAGCAGCATATTCTTCTCTTTCGTTCTAATATCTAAATGTTAGCAGAGTTCTACAGCCATATTTAGGTTGTTTGCTTAGATTGATTGAAATGTACTATTTCACTTCTTATGCTATTCCAGTCCAGGGTGGAAAANATATTTAGGTTGTTTGCTTAGATTGATTGAAATGTACTATTTCACTTCTTATGCTATTCCAGTCCAGGGTGGAAAACGCATTACTTATATCGATCAAAATTAGCATTAAGTATTTAGTATCCATTTTATTTTTTATGTCTAGAACTTTAAATAATGCATTTTCAGTGGATCGATTTTTACTAAAACCATATTGATATTTATGGAGTACTCTTTTAGTTTGTCCTCTAATTCTATTTAAAATGATCCTTTCTAACAGTTTCTCCATTATGGGAAGCAGGCATATAGGTCTGTAAGAACTNTTCTAATTCTATTTAAAATGATCCTTTCTAACAGTTTCTCCATTATGGGAAGCAGGCATATAGGTCTGTAAGAACTTGGATTAACTTTCGGTTTATTAGTTCCTTTATATAAGATCTCTGCAACTGCACTTTTACATTCTTTAGGAAATTTGCCTTCATTTAACAGATGTTCATGATTACTAAAATTTCTTCCTTAATTACTTCCCATAATTCAATTAATACTTCTACAGTTATGTTATCCTTACCCCTGGTGCTTTCCTTAGTCCACTGTTTCTTAGTGTCATATTTAACTCATCTATAACTGTAATAATCTTACTGTTCTACATAAATCTATTGTTGAATTATTCACATNTAGTGTCATATTTAACTCATCTATAACTGTAATAATCTTACTGTTCTACATAAATCTATTGTTGAATTATTCACATGTTTATATATTTATAACATTGTAAGAAGTAATAACAACAATAATAATAAATATGTTAACATACTGGCAATCATCACNTTTTATATATTTATAACATTGTAAGAAGTAATAACAACAATAATAATAAATATGTTAACATACTGGCAATCATCACCAGTAACTGATCTTGGAATCTATTTCCCCGGTTTCCCCAATATCTTCCTCTATCCTTTCAAAAACCATAACCGAAGAAGATATGGTTTTTGAAAGTACCTGAATACAGAAAATGCCATCACTTTGAGTCCAATGCAGCTTGACAAAAAATTCAGGGAAACCCTGAATGATGTTGAGGGATTCCTCAGGAGCCGCCAACTCGTCCTTTTCGAAATCTGCCGGGCCATACATTCTCGACAGAGCATCGGCCACTTGATTATTGGAGCCTCGAACATGATGTAGCTTAAATCGAAAACAAGAAAGGCGGAGCACCCAGCGACCTAATTTTCCCAGCTGTTGGGGATGGTTGATAACCCAACCCAAGGCTTGATTGTCAGTATACAGGTCCATTTCATCATGCTTTATGTACGAGGCGAACTTCTCATGTCCGAATATANCCATTTCATCATGCTTTATGTACGAGGCGAACTTCTCATGTCCGAATATACATGCTAAGGTTTCCTTTTCATAAATGCCAAGCCTCCGCTTAGTCTCAATCAAACTGCGGCTGACAAAGGCGACATAATCCAATTCAGACTGCTGGCTTAGGACTGCCCTTAATGCCAGAAAAGAGGCATTAACTTGGACTATAGATCGGCGTAAAAACTCAGGAAGAAGAAGCTCTAAGGAGAAACTAGTTTTTCCTTAAGCAGAGAAAAGACCGACTCATGCTCCTGAGCCCACTGAAATTCTATTCCATTCTTTTTTAATTAATTAAGAGATGCTGCTATTTCAGAAAAAATAGACAATAAACCTGGTGTAATAACCTAATATGCCAAGAAATTTATGTACTTTCTTCAGAGTTTTCGGACGAGGGAAATTCAAAATGGGGTCAATATGATCGACCCTCGCAGAGCAAATATCCCAGAAACTTCATCTTATTGGATCCTAAGGTGACTTCATCTAGATTCACAGTTAGACCTACTGCTCGCATTTTAAGGAAACCTGTTGGAGATGAGACAAGTGAGACTCAAGGTCATCACTATAAATAATAATGTCATCAATATAATTAAAAACAAATTTTAACTTATTGGCTCCAAGGTGTACTGAAGGCCGTGTATCTCCTACAGAAAGGATCAAGTACACACTGATGTAAACTGTTGTTCAAATCTAAGACGGAAAACTGGCATTACCCAAGTGCTGAAGCGCGCAATCAATGTTTGGCAATGGAAAAGGATCCTTATGAATATTTTTTATTTAACAGGAAATGGTTAACCACCAATCGGTATTTGTAACCATAATTCGTACGTACCAAGAATCCCAACGATCACTGATCCGAGGTAGAAGGGACTATCACACCTGCTTCTAATAGTTTCTGAATAATTTCTCGGAATGCTTGGAACTTGGGAGGGGGCATTTAAAATGACGATCCCAGACCAGGATGTCATCTGTCAGCGAAAACTTGTAAGGGAGATCGTCACACTTTCCTATGCGTGGAGAGATGAAGTCGTTAAATTCTTCTCCCAATTGATTCAAAATCACACGAAATTCATTGGCAGAACTAGTGCCATCCAACAAAGGAGAAAACACCTCCGGAACTGCGTTGACCTGCAATCTCACCCTGATGTTCGGAGCGAACCCAAATTACAAATAAAACTCGTCGAGGTTAACTGACGCCCTAGTCTTACCTAAAATATTCTAGGCCTACAATCATGTCATGTGACAGATGAGAAAAAACCCAAAATGGAAACGTCTAAGAAAACCTACCGTTCTCCAAGTGTAGGCTCACCACTACGTTACTCTTAACGATGCCACCGTTAGCGATACACAAAANGTCTAAGAAAACCTACCGATCATAAAGTGTAGGTTCACCACTACATTACTCTTAACGACGTAGTAGTTAGCGATACACAAACATTTATCTGAAATACAACTGACACGCTCCTGGAAATAATCTTGGGATCCAGCAGTTTATTTAAAAATAAATCACTCATAATACATGGGTGGCCCCGGTGTCAACCAAAGCGGAAAAATGTTGCTCCTCACAAGTGATCAACACTGTACACTTCCTGACAATGTGCGGGATTTTATTTTTGACGCGACTGGAAGGCCCACACCCATTGCCAGTCACATTTAGTTTCCCGTCTTTTGGCAGGGACTACGCAGGTGCCCGAGCTCNCATGGGTGGCCCCGGTGTCAACCAAATCGGAAAAATGTTGCTCCTCACAAGTGATCAACACTGTACACTTCCTGACAGTGTGCGGGATTTTATTTTTGACGCGAGTGGAAGGCCCACACCCATTGCCAGTCACATTTAGTTTCCCGTCTTTTGGCAGGGACTACGCAGGTGCCCGAGCTCGCCGCAACGAAAACATTTCCTCTCTAACATTGAACGCCTGCTGAGCTGACAATTCTGGCTGCATGACCTAGAGCAGCGCAATTATTACAACACACCAGAGAACAGCGTTTCTCGACGGCCTGTATATTGCAAAGGCGGCCAGGCGGCGCAGAGTTTCCAACCTGGTCGGCTCGCACAGAAGAGGGGAAAAAATACGATATTAACTTGAAGCTACAAGGCAACCTTGAACCTCAACTGCCAGCTCGCAAAAATTCTGTGGGGTGGAAACGAGCGTGCATTTCGCAAGTACATAGGGGGCCAAATTGTCAACGATGACAAATACTAATTCTGTTTCGCTCATTACAGACACAAGGCATTGTTATATGCACAAATATAATCTACAGACCCACACATTGACTCACCGGGGCTTTGAAATATATAAATAAAGTCATGTTCACACTGGCGCTTAACACGCATGGGAACAGAGAATGAATCACCCAGCGTTTAAAACCCATAAAGTTACCACCTTCTAAGGACATATATTCCTCACATAGTAACTGTAATACAACTCCTACACACTTGATGGCAATGGCTTTTAACAAACTGTCGTCTGAACTCAAATACATATTGGCTGATTTATTTACGGCAAAAAAATTTGCAAAATGTCGACAGGTTATTAGGAAGTCAGCGGAAAAATACGTTGAAGGGAAAGCATGAATAACTATTCAATTTTAGGGGGCCCATTGGTGACACTCATCAGGTTCGCTCGCTTGGAGGGTGGCGACATCAGACCCTGACCACGCCAAAAGCCCACGGCCGCTCAGCGCAGCTCCACCACCATCAAGACCTCATTCACTTCATAATTGAGGTCGCGTACAAAATCTGTCAACTCGTCCCTCTTTAGAATGTGTATGAATCCCACTTTGGCCATTTCATGTAACAAATACAAAAGACAGATATGAGAAAAAAACATAGCAGAGTTGCGTAGATTTACTTGTGCTGTAGCACAAATAATTCAAAGACACAAAGTCGATGTAACTTTCAAGCTCTGTGATTTCAGAATATTTTACAAGTTAGCAGTACCTTAGGATTGAACATTTTGCATTGAAAATTTACAAAAAATATGACATGTAAAATTCCAAACACCAAAGCTGATAATGCAAAAAATAGAGATTAAAATACTAATACAAATATATTAAATTGCTCTTACAAAAGTAATGCACAGCTCAAAAGTACAATAAATATTTAACCGACAAATAAGTCAAGTAGTGTTAAACGTTTAAAAAATATCAAAAAGCAACTCTTATGACTAGAAATACTTCAAACACTCATACAAAAGATTAAATTGCGACGCAATTTTTTATTCAAACGTATTATGTTACTCCAAAATACACAATAAATACTTAATTGAAAAAACGAGCAGAGTAATATATAAACCTTAAAAAAATACAAATAGTTACATTGATGACTAGATAAATTCAAGGTATTTAGTGGAGCAATTTGACTAAAGGAGGGCAGNAAAATACAAATAGTTACATTGATGACTAGATAAATTCAAGGTATTTAGTGGAGCAATTTGACTAAAGGAGGGCAGCATTTTAGGCTCAGTAAAGCTTCCTTTATGTAAAGATAAAAGTTAAAATATGAAATAAATTATAACGTTAAAATAACGAATCGATGGAGGTAGTCAGTTGACCCTAACCATAGCTCCATCGAATAAAATAATCGACGACGACAATATCGAACACTTCAAGAGACTATGCCCAACACATAAGTCGTGGTAGCACAGTAGCGACATTGGGCAGCAGGCAAAAACTATACACAACACGTTAGAGCAACTGGAACTATACAGAGAAGCAATAAATTAGTAAGGCCGAAACTACAATTTAGGCAGGCGTCCGAAACCAGAATTTAGAAACAATCTAACTCACTGCAAAGCCCAAGACAAACTTAATACTATGCCACGCAATTATTTAAAAAAACACTCAACTGACACACAAATGAAAAGCTGCGACCACGACTCACGATTTTACAAGCTCCAGGATAATCAGCCGCTCATGCAACTACATTATTTAAACAGCGTATCATAGCACTCTCGTCCAAGAAAGGGCAAACTGACAATTTCAGCTCATATTACAATTTAAATTAGCTCTAGCAGGTCTCAAACCAACGATCTTCTTCACAGGCGTAGAATGAGGCGTAGAATGAATACTGCACAAGGCGTGTAACAACTTATATAAACTAGCCCCTGAATTAATGGGATGGAAATTAGGGGAGGAATCAGTTGGGGAGCCAAGTCGGCCAAGCAGCAGCCCGCCTTACAGAGGAGCGAATCCATAAACGATGCGCATGGCGGCGCCACCATCGCATTGTGGTAACTGCTTGTCAGCCGTGCATGGAGATGGCCAGCGTATTTCAAGTCTTTCGAGAAAGAGGGAACGATCCCTAATTTCTCGCGTACGGGGCTGTGCGTCTGTATTTTGAAAATTTTCACTACCAACCTGTGTAGTTTATATCTGCTGCTGGCACACACTTTTTTTTTCGAACGAATTAATCTTATTTCGGGGAGATCTTCATACCCCACATAACCCGATCCATGAACACTGCCTGGCGGGCAGTTTGACTGACGCGGTACATCTGTCAAATGATAACACAGGTGTCTTAAAGCCAGCACATTGAGAACAGAAACGTCGCGTGGATCAAAAGGGCCAAAGCTGGCATAATCCCGACACTCAGTATGTGTAGCGATTCTCAAAGCACGGTCTATGGGTTATTTTGACTTCATGAGTTTTCGGCAAGAGGTGTCAGTATTACGTCAATTTTAGCGNTCAAAGCACGGTCTATGGGTTATTTTGACTTCATGAGTTTTCGGCAAGAGGTGTCAGTATTACGTCAATTTTAGCGGAAAACTCTTCAAATTACTGTTCAGTAACAACAAAAACTTTACTCATTTCACACTTTCTGTAAATCCGTTAAAGAAACATCCATGCATTTTCCTTTAGTAATAAGTCTGTCAATTGTTTGTTTGCTGCAAACACAACATGTGTCATCTGTTACACCTTTCCCACGTCCAGATTCTAAATAATTACACGTGAATTGTTTGAGTTTAGGCATATCTCTTANTCAAAGCACGGTCTATGGGTTATTTTGACTTCATGAGTTTTCGGCAAGAGGTGTCAGTATTACGTCAATTTTAGCGCAGAACTCTTCAAATTACTGTTCAGTAACAACAAAAACTTTACTCATTTCACACTTTCTGTAAATCCGTTAAAGAAACATCCATGCATTTTCCTTTAGTAATAAGTCTGTCAATTGTTTGTTTGCTGCAAACACAACATGTGCCATCTGTTACACCTTTCCCACGTCCAGATTCTAAATAATTACACGTGAATTGTTTGAGTTTAGGCATATCTCTTATAATTTAGTATGTGGTTTCATTTCTATATAATGTGAAATTTTATAGTAGGAGTCATTCCTATGGTGCACAACTCATTGCTCTGCCATATTAAAACCAGAAGAATGTTTCCAGGGGAATAATTAAATTTGATATTAAATTGTTTGAAATGTATATGCCAATCCGCATCACTCTAATGAAACCATGTACATATATTGTAATATGGCCAACAGTTATTTCATAAAATTACACGAGCTCAAAATAGAACGTCGAAATAGTGATAATAAAAAAAATCTAACCAGAAGAATAATAACATGAAATATGTCAGTTATGTACTGTAACTTTTCACTAAAATAAAACACCACACGTTCAATAGAAGGAAACTTCTATTTGAATAGTTTTGTAACTAACTAGAGCCAAATTTATAATCGGAGAGTCAATGATGTTATCATTGACTCTCCGGTCACCGGTGTTATCATTTCTGTAAATGTTTTATTACAGACAGAAATAACTCAATCATTCAGAAAACATTTTCAAGGAAACACATTGTCCTAAATATAAGTTATAAGACATTCAAGACATTCACGGTTTCTTCGGATGTTTTGAAACGAACCTTTGAAAAATCACCCTAGGGAGGCATGTCAACATGTTTCGTAAATAACTTGTATATCACAAATATATAACACAGTGATTAACTTTAAAGTATTGTATTATTTAATAAATGAAACTTTAACATAGTATGTTCTATAACTTGNCCATCTGTTACACCTTTCCCACGTCCAGATTCTAAATAATTACACGTGAATTGTTTGAGTTTAGGCATATCTCTTATAATTTAGTATGTGGTTTCATTTCTATATAATGTGAAATTTTATAGTAGGAGTCATTCCTATGGTGCACAACTCATTGCTCTGCCATATTAAAACCAGAAGAATGTTTCCAGGGGAATAATTAAATTTGATATTAAATTGTTTGAAATGTATATGCCAATCCGCATCACTCTAATGAACCCATGTACATATATTGTAATATGGCCAACAGTTATTTCATAAAATTACACGAGCTCAAAATAGAACGTCGAAATAGTGATAATAAAAAAAANGTAATATGGCCAACAGTTATTTCATAAAATTACACGAGCTCAAAATAGAACGTCGAAATAGTGATAATAAAAAAAAATCTTACCAGAAGAATAATAACATGAAATATGTCAGTTATGTACTGCAACTTTTCACTAAAATAAAACACCACACGTTCAATAGAAGGAAACTTCTATTTGAATAGTCTTGTAACTAACTAGAGCCAAATTTATAATCGGAGAGTCAATGATGCTAGCACCGGTGTTATCATTTATGTAAATGTTTTATTACAGACAGAAATAACTCAATCATTCAGAAAACATTTTCAAGGAAACACATTGTCCTAAATATAAGTTATAAGACATTCAAGACATTCACGGTTTCTTCGGATGTTTTGAAACGAACCTTTGAAAAATCACCCTAGGGAGGCATGTCAACATGTTTTGTAAATAACTTGTATATCACAAATACATAACACAGTGATTAACTTTAAAGTATTGTATTATTTAATAAATGAAACTTTAACATAGTATGTTCTATAACTTGTAATATTTATTTTACATTATATATGAATTAAAAACAGTGAGAGAAGCGATGTGTTGGCAACGGCTAGTAATAAAGAGTTCACAGTTAAAATTTGGTTTCAACCTAGTTTGTTGGTATTCGATTTGTAAATTAAACGTTCACTATTGAAATATCTTAATTTTTAGGTAGTATTAACGGAAACATATTTCATTGTTGCAGTTAAAAATATCAGCGCAAATTACGCTGCGTAGGTCCTCGGGATATGGTGTTTTTTTTTTCTGAGGAAGAAACTTTAATAGGAGGAGCGGAGCTTGTCGCTCTCTCTCTCTCTCTCTCTCTCTCTCTCTCTTTCTCTCTCTCTCGGGAAGTTTCGCACAGCTAGTAGTAGCAGGAAAATTAAACATGTAGCATATTTCATACTAATTACAGCAAAAATAATGATCTATGAATTTGTAATTTACAACTTAATCGAGATTTTANTGTAGCATATTTCATACTAATTACAGCAAAAATAATGATCTATGAATTTGTAATTTACAACTTAATCGAGATTTTATTGTTTAAATACGTATTATAATATATTGAGATATGATGGCAGGACGGTTGCAAATCCGAAGTTGCAGAAGTGGCAAATGGCGTATTAACATGGCGTGTTGCTGAACATGGCGTGTTCTTGTGAAAAATACTCTAGTGTGTATACATTGTGTTTTTTAAACCTGTCTAGGCAAGTTACAATGTTGTGATAAATATGATTTTTCCACGTCAGGAAATATGTTTTTATGTTTTTTCCACGTCAGGAATAAATATACTGTCCCAANTAACTTGCGTTATTACCGTTGTGTGTGAAAGAGCATTGCAGCCTTTACGTTACGGTGTGCCATTGTGTGTGTGATTGCAAATATTGGATGTGCGAAATTTATACGTTTTAACCATGAACTGTTTTTATGACGAAATTAATTTTTCGAAAGGCACGTCTGTTTATTTATCACGACTTTGTAACTTTGCCCTAGGTGTTTGAAACACAATTGTGTAACGTCCTTACGTTTCAGTGATTTGAATGTTTGCCACAATCCCCACAAAATACTAAGCCTGGCCGGATAAATCTATATAAATAAGGGACTTAACCTAGAAAACAGTACTTACCAATGCATATAAATATGAGCGAAATGAAAGTTATGGTTGGCCTATTTATGAGAATATTCATCACTATCTTTTAAGTTTGTCGCTGCTACGTACAAAAATAAGCGACACTAGTTGCGTGCTTTAAATTACCGTATCTTTTCGTTCGACTGGTTGTTCCTTCATTTTCAACTGAGGCCGTCCTTTGAACGAAATAACCCAACACATATCGATAACAAGAGGTTAAATACTACAGTTCTTTCCCCCGCAGTTGTAACAGGGTATAACAAATATGTTACCAATGTAAAATAATAACCGTAAGAATTATCGCCAATACAAACATTGTTAAAGGTCATGAAGCTGACCTATAAATGGTTATAGGACTAAATAGTGAACATTCGCACGAAATAGTTTTTGAAATATGACAGAATTATTTGAACAGCTGAAAACAGTAAACAANTCCCAACACATATCGATAACAAGAGGTTAAATTCTACAGTTCTTTCCCCCGCAGTTGCAACAGGGTATAACAAATATGTTACCAATGTAAAATAATAACCGTAAGAATTATCGCCAATACAAACATTGTTAAAGGTCATGAAGCTGACCTATAAATGGTTATAGGGCTAAATAGTGAACATTCGCACGAAATAGTTTTTGAAATATGACAGAATTATTTGAACAGCTGAAAACAGTAAACAAAGCATTTTACAGTTAAAACGTAGAAGTCACATGGCAATGTTTATCTTTACATGTAGCGGAAGGATACGTAATCTGTAACTAAAAGTAGAACTTTACCAGGGCTTCGGAAAAGTGTGAAGTAACCGTGAATGGCCTATATTTGTATGGAACACTGTAATTTATTAATAACAATTAAAAATATTACAGTTAAACCTACGTGTTTTACATGAACTTGTGTTTATGGGACACCCAGGGGAATGATTTATTAGGAACAAACAGTTGATTTATTACAACAAAGTTAGAAGAAAGGGCAATCATGTTAATAGTAGTTTAGTTGATTACCATGTCGCGTGCCGGTTTAGGGATTATAGCACGATATTGGCTCACATACATCACCCCCTCACACCACCCCCGCCTCGCGCACTTCGCTAGGCGCCTTCCAGACGGCACGTGGAACCAGGGCCGGTGGAAAATTTTCAGTACACGTGGAGCGGAAGCGTAGACCTTCCCCCTCCCCCCTTCACCCCCGGACACCTCTCGCCCGCCGCGAGATCTGTGGAGTACAGGGAATTCACGAGATATCAACCAAATAATCGGGCGTATTTCACCTAACTCAGAAAATACGCACCACGGAAGGATCGCTGACGACAGTAGGTATTACCCCTCCCCCCCGCCTGAAACTTCAGAAATCAGGACACGTGTGTTGGAAGGCTTTGTTCGGAGCTCTTCCACCTCACCCCCTCACACCTCCTTCCCACCCCTACAAGGCGCCACGTGCCGACAATTAAGACTGGGGGCTTGCAAGCATAAAAACCCCGTTTCGAGAGTGGAGGGGGGTCAGTCGATTACTACCGCCCGGGTCAGTAAGTTGCTTATCACCGCGTCGGACAGTCAGTTAGTTCAGATCGACCGCCGAGAGACGTCAGTTCGAGCAGAGAGAAGTCAGCCGCGCCATTTTGGCCGGGGGGAAATCGGACCCCCGGCCACACGTCGTTAGAACAGCACCACAGTGAGCTGACAGCAACTGCGGCCTTGCCAAGGCCAACCACACCGCCGGAGCTTGCCCACCATAGCTGACAGCACTCACCACTGAGTTAAGTATGACAATCACCGTCACAGAAGCCCCACTCAACCAAGAATTCGCCCAGTAAATCCGAGTAACCGAACTAGCACAGTACCGCACCTCTAAAGTTTTGATGTTGTGTATTTGTGAATATAGACACGAGACAATATATTTGTACTTCAAAATACCACAGTCATAGTCTACCTCATTACCAAACCTGCAACCTCCACGCACCTTAAAGTCGGTGCCTGGGGGACATTAACTCTGACCATATAAGCCGCCATGTCTTCCACAGTGGCGGTACATGAGTCGTCGTTAACCATTACTCACCAACCGTACTGAAATAAGTTTAATGAAATAACTCTTTTTTTTACTTTCTTCTAGGGACACCATATTGCACGTTTTCCAGCCATTAACCGATTTGCATTGTTCTTGTTTTAACTTATATTATCAATTTTCCATTATCAGGCACTGTACCATACCACGCTGGAGAAAATTTCATATTTGTAGCAAATGTCGGATTAGCTCGTTTTCAAGTACGGATACAATATTGCCATCTTTAAATGCGAGATTTTTTCATCTGTAAGCATGGCCCTCGCCCAGCCGTAATGACAGTAGCCTATAGCACGCTCTTTTAGGCCCCATGCACACTATAAAAATGTGTACGTAAGGTCGTAACGAAACTTGAATAATGTACACATTTACACTTCGACCGCGTAAACAGTAACATATAAGGTAAACGAGGTTAACTGATTTTCATCTTCTACTTCTGAGCATGTCGCAAATATTGAAACCATTGCCAAACATATACTTAAACTGAAATAAGGACACCTCAAACAAATAACAAACAACACGACAAGACGACGAAAAGCGAGGAAGCAACGGAAATGATAGCAGTCATTGAAACAACAACAAACAAAACAAAGAAACTTACCAATCTGAACGAAAAGAAAAAAAAACATTCACAACATACAACAATTAACCAGGATATCATATTTTTTCTGATGTATTGTTTTATGTTCAATTGTTTGTTTGCTCGTTTATTGTTTGTTGCCTATTTTTAAATGACTCCGTTACTTCCTAGATACTTGTCGCACTGTTCCTCGTCCAGTTCTGTGTTTGTTTTACCTTTTTCTGTTTTTCAAATTAAGTTTGTAAGTGGACTCAGTTTCTTAGTATGAATAATTTGTAAGCATCGCCCAGCAGGTTATGATCCTTATTGGACACAATGCATTAATGGAAACAAATATTAAGTTAGGTTGTTGAAGATATGCAACAAAATTAACAAAATTAAAACTGCTTGTTTTTTTTAAAGGAAGAAGCTATGCAGACTCATCTTATTAGGGTGATCAGTTGGAAGAAGGAAAGGAAACTGAGCACATTAAAATACAAATGCAGATATTTAAAGACGTTCGTTGTTCGAGAAAAAGTATCATAATACTACGCAATAATTAGTGTCTTTGTAGACTTGAAGCACTTACTCGTTTGTTGTGATATTACGACTTCATACACGAGTCATGTAACTGGAAGCAATAGTGAGTCATAGTCATGAAAACGCAAATGGCTCGAGTATTAGAGGACTGTCTGAAGTCTTACCTTGCTCTTTCAGATAAGTTAGCAAAAACTAAGGAGCTTATTTATGAGCCTAAACCCTTCCACATAATATTTTATTTTAACAAGTTTTATAATTTACATTTTGGCGTTCGGGTAAAAATAAGTTAGTTTCTCACCTGAGAAATAGGGCAATTTCCCGGCCCCGAAACGTCGTAAAGTGTTGCTTACATAATCAGTATTGTGTCTTTTGGTGAAATCTTGTTACTTATCTGTTCTGAGTTTTTGTCGCTATTGTTCTGTTGTGTCCTTTGTATTGGAATTGGAAAGGGCTCATTAACGTNGAAAACGCAAATGGCTCGAGTATTAGAGGACTGTCTGAAGTCTTACCTTGCTCTTTCAGATAAGTTAGCAAAAACTCAGGAGCTTATTTATGAGCCTAAACCCTTCCACATAATATTTTATTTTAACAAGTTTTATAATTTACATTTTGGCGTTCGGGTAAAAATAAGTTAGTTTCTCACCTGAGAAATAGGGCAATTTCCCGGCCCCGAAACGTCTTAAAGTGTTGCTTACATAATCAGTATTGTGTCTTTTGGTGAAATCTTGTTACATTATCTGTTCTGAGTTTTTGTCGCTATTGTTCTGTTGTGTCCTTTGTATTGGAATTGGAAAGGGCTCATTAACGTNATTATCTGTTCTGAGTTTTTGTCGCTATTGTTCTGTTGTGTCCTTTGTATTGGAATTGGAAAGGGCTCATTAACGTCCTCCGGGATTATGCCCGAGTACTAATCAGGGGACGGTTTACAAACTAAGTTATGACCTATCTTAAACTAACACCCATGCCTTACCTAGTATTCGAACCCAGAACCTCCCGCACCGCAGACCGACGGCGTCACGGGAGGTCGTATGTGTGTCTTTTGTCACTCATTGGTTTTTAGTGTTGCAGTATTTCATTTCTCTGTGTTATTTTTCTGCCGTTTTCACATATTTTTTTCTTTCCATTAAAATTTATAAGGAAATATTTTCCATACTTATGTTTATTGTATCTCTGTAGTTTTACATTAGCTGTACTTGAGTTTTCGTTTTTATTGTCGCGCCGTTTCCCCTGATTTGGTTCGATTCATTATTGCAGTTTGTCGTTAATTGTGGTTGTTGTTCACCAATTTTCTTGTCCAGTTTGTTGACTGTCGGTTGTTGATTTATGTTCTATCGACTGCTAGGTTATTCTATAGTTGCAAGTTTTTTGTTGTTTACTTTCTCGGATTTGTCTGGTGTTCAGTTTCTTTGTTTTGTTCTTAGCCTTATTTTAGACTACGGATACAGTTCATTTAAACGCTCACAGAAAATAATTGAAGGGAGGCATAATTTAATGCTAGACCATGTTAACACCATAGCTTGTGCCGACACGTAAAAAGACAGTATTTTAACTGCGGAAAATATTCTTGCAGTGGCCTGTGAAATAGTATGTAGTTACAGAGGAGCGACTATTTTCTCCGAATGTTTCTTTGAAGAGTGGGCAGTCGAGAAGCAGGCATGTCTAGGAGGTAGGAGAAGAGCCGCTCGCGAGTGCACTTTCCCGCAGAGAGGAGAAAACACTGGCTTTCACTTTCCCGGTCGAGCGGACCGCAAAAGGACGAGCCCGTCGCTGCGTACGCCTCGTTTACAATCCTCAGCGTGGCGTGCCACAACATAACACAACAACCATGGACATTTTTGTAAGCCGTTCACAATCGGCGTTAACGTAAACGGGAGAAATTCCGTCTGACCAAACAGAATAAAGTACAGAAATAAGATATTATTTTACTAAGTACGGACATTTTGTCTCCTTGGGTTAATCATATTCACTTTCAGTTATATTTTTTTTGCCAGAAAGGAACACATGGACCAAGGAAATAGTTCGATGTGATAATGTAAATGTAGTACTCTATCATTGATATTCGGTTACATTTCCGTGTGTGGACGATGGAATACTTGTTGAACAAAAACAACCATCTTTATGGCGGGAAAATACATTAAAACTGCACATGGAGTCAATTTGTGATCTAATTCGTGTATACAGATCTCATTTGACATTGGTACCTATGACATCCCATCTCTATGTCAAGCCAAAACAAGTTACGCTGGTTATGCTACGTCACAAACTAGTTGCAGTATAGATGTTGGCAATGAAAACTCAGGTATTCACGTCTTTGCGCGATACATTATGTTAACGCCACGCCGGCCGTGGACGAGGCTTTAGGCCCACTCTCACAATACGTTCGTTCCGCTTAAAATAAAGTATAGCTGGCGTAGTGTAGTTCTTTGGCAAAAAAAAAGTACACAGCATTTATTTTAATAAACAATCATGATGACAAAAATTAAAAACAAAAGGATTTTGCAAATGTATTTGCGGAATATGCATTAGCTTTACAACTCGAGAATTGATAACTTCGCAGCTGACATACGCACTAGTCCTACGCTTAGGCCCCTTTTCAATTCGCTGGGATTTAAATATTTTTCTTTTAATTTTATTGTAACAGGAAATTTTTATTTGAAAGTCTACGATGTTTTAATATGCAGCATGCAAAGCGACTTAAAAATAACAGATAAAAGTGGAATAATAATAAAGAAACCAACCAGGAATTCTTAAAATAAAGCGTATTTATTCATAAAAAAGAGGACTAGAACTCAATATTGTATTTAAGGTAGGCAATAAGAACGTAAAATTGTTACGAAATAAAATGTTTGAAATGATAGCATTAATATACATTGAATATATTTCAGCGATTTATTTGTAATACAATCATTACGAAGATGATACACATATTTATTACAATAGTCTCAACCGTACGCATAATAAACATATATACTCAAAAAAGCAAATATGACGGTGAAGTGGTAATTTGTGAGATTCGAAGTTGACCTTGACACAAAAAGAAAATCACCAAATCCGCATACACATTTGTGTCATTTACAATTTTGTTCACAAAAGTACCAAATATAACATGCAACATCAGTCACCCATTAGTAGCCTTACAAACGTGTTGTGTATAACCAGTCATTGCTTTCTACAAGTCGCGAAGTGACAAGAATACAATGAATGTCCACTACAGTGTCAGGTATTTTTACTCATAGGTATACAGAGCAAATTTAGGGTTAGATAAAGAATTTCTAATCAGCCTTTGAAAATAAACGAGCCCATAACTGCACGTTCTCTAGTGGAAATGCATTTAAGAACATCCCGTAGGAATACACGCATCTGCCCCTAAATTGGTACACAAGATGAAGGAGGAGGTGGTATGTGGGACTGGTTTAAACATCTAGTCCGTGGAACATCCAGAACATNAAATACATTCAAACTGCACATGGAGTCAATTTGTGATCTAATTCGTGTATACAGATCTCATTTGGCATTGGTACCTATGACATCCCACGATTTGATCGAAGGGCGTTAAAAACTTCCTTTAAGAAGATGAAAGAAGACCATCTCTATGTCAAGCCAAAACAAGTTACGCTGGTTATGCTACGTCACAAACTAGTTACAGTATAGATGTTGACAATGAAAACTCAAGTATTCACGTCTTTGCGCGATACATTATGTTAACGCCACGCCGGCCGTGGACGAGGCTTTAGGCCCACTCTCACAATACGTTCGTTCCGCTTAAAATAAAGTATAGCTGGCGTAGTGTAGTTCTTTGGCAAAAAAAAAGTACACAGCATTTATTTTAATAAACAATCATGATGACAAAAATTAAAAACAAAAGGATTTTGCAAATGTATTTGCGGAATATGGATTAGCTTTACAACTCGAGAATTGATAACTTCGCAGCTGACATACGCACTAGTCCTACGCTTAGGCCCCTTTTCAATTCGCTGGGATTTAAATATTTTTCTTTTAATTTTATTGTAACAGGAAATTTTTATTTGAAAGTCTACGATGTTTTAATATGCAGCATGCAAAGCGACTTAAAAATAACAGATAAAAGTGGAATAATAATAAAGAAACCAACCAGGAATTCTTAAAATAAAGCGTATTTATTCATAAAAAGAGGACTAGAACTCAATATTGTATTTAAGGTAGGCAATAAGAACGTAAAATTGTTACCAAATAAAATGTTTGAAATGATAGCATTAATATACATTGAATATATTTCAGCGATTTATTTGTAATACAATCATTACGAAGATGATACACATATTTATTACAATAGTTTCAACCGTACGCATAATAAACATTTATACTCAAAAAAGCAAATATGACGGTGAAGTGGTAATTTGTGAGATTCGAAGTTGACCTTGACACAAAAAGAAAATCACCAAATCTGCATACACATTTGTGTCATTTACAATTTTGTTCACAAAAGTACCNCTGCATACACATTTGTGTCATTTACAATTTTGTTCACAAAAGTACCAAATATAACATGCAACATCAGTCACCCATTAGTAGCCTTACAAACGTGTTGTGTATAACCAGTCATTGCTTTCTACAAGTCGCGAAGTTACAAGAATACAATGAATGCCCACTACAGTGTAAGGTATTTTTACTCATAGGTATACAGAGCAAATGTAGGGTTAGATAAAGAATTTCTAATCAGCCTTTGAAAATAAACGAGCCCATAACTGCCCGTTCACTAGTGGAAATGCATTTAAGAACATCCCGTAGGAATACACGCATCTGCCTCAAAGTTGGTACACAAGATGAAGGAGGAGGTGGTATGTGGGACTGGTTTAAACATCTAGTCCGTGGAACATCCAGAACATNATTGGTACACAAGATGAAGGAGGAGGTGGTATGTGGGACTGGTTTAAACATCTAGTCCGTGGAACATCCAGAACATTAAATGCAGCACATACAGCAGACATCGTAGTAAGAAGTGTAAACATCCCAAACGGCTACACATGCAGAAATTCTGCCACGTAACCTATCGTACAAATGCTAAATGTCTCTCTGGGGTATGGCATCCCACTCTCACTGTATTTATGGCCATAGCTGGGCGATGGTCGTAGCCGGGGCTAGGCGGGATGTAAGGCGTCATCACATCATGTCCCAGACATTCTCCATGTGGCTGAGGTCTGGAGATCTAGAGGGCAAGGGCAGCATGCATAGGGTATTCCGCGCAGAGCACGCTGTGTTGCCCTAGTGACATGTGGAAGTGCGTTATCCTACTGGAAGTTTGGTTCCTGCAGTGTGTCGAGATGTGATTGGAGGACGTGTTTGAAAACGTCATGGATGTACGACACACTCGTCATGCTCCCCTTAATGAATACCAGAGGTGATCGATATGTGTAGACTGTACCATAATCCCAGGTGTGGGTCCGGTATGGCGAGTGCGAATCCATGGCGGATTGATCCGTTCACCCGCACGTCTACGAACGCGAGCACTGCCATCACTTTGTCAAAGGCAGAAACGACTCCCATCACTAAACACCACTGCTCTCCATTCGCATCTCTAACACGCACTCTCCAGGAATCGCCTGGGAAGTTCACGACGATGACCCGGTGCAAGGGGAAAACTTGCCAGAGGAACATGACAACGTAAAGCTACCTCAAATTATCGATTGTTTAATGTTCGTGCTGACAGATGAGAGGGCATAGTGGCTCTGACGGTAAATGCGATTGCTGTTCTGCCAGATGGGGTGGCCCGAACAATTCTTCTGTCCAGCGTGCTTATCAGTGCACCGAGGTGGCACTGGTGGGGCTATGCGTCTGTGGGAATCCTCTGTCACCCATCTTCTCCACCATCCATGGACCACTGACAAGTCGCGCCCCAAGTGAGTGACAGTTCTGCGGAATGTTCATCCACCCTCCCGGATTACCACTATATGACCACTCTCGAAGTCACTGAACTGTTCAAGTGATGCTCGCCGTCATATTGCAGATACACTCTCTGATACACACACAATGTAATTTCACAGCCAACTGCACTTGTCGGGTTGTCAGACGACCTGCGATAAGGCACTTGGTGTAATGGCTGCAGACATGTGCAGGTGATTGGTGCTCTTCCACTTATGCTCAGAGTGCCTTATACACACGAACACTTTGTGTTGTAAAACCCCTTAGGATTGGACGCTGTTTACGAGGGTGTTTCTTCAGTGCATTTCCACCAGTATATGCTTCAACATAAACACTCACTGAAGTTGGCTCAGTAATGCTAACAGCTACGCGTTTTAATGTCTTATTAAAAGTGCAATTTTTAAATTTACGGTACATAAAATCTGGTTATTTTCGTTTATGTTCATTGGGGTAAGAATTGACTTAGTACTAAGGCACAAAATATGTTAAATAATTTAGCATTCTAACTAGTTATTACATTTATGTCAATGGAAAAGGAAGAACAGCTCTGTTACCATTTTAAATTTATTCTGTTATATTTTTTAATTCAGTAATAAATAATAATGCAGATAAATAAAATTTTGTAAATAAATATTTATCATCTTATCGGATATATTTGTTAAATCAAAAAAGTTGGTTTATTAAACAAAATTTGACATCACTTATACGTAAGTAATTTTCTCATCAAAAGAAGTTTATATGTATCATTAATTAGTTTTAGAAACCACTTCATGTTTTCAGTCATTCGATTATCACCATTACGGGCTGTAAGAGCCCGACAGCAGCGTTCCAAAATGCAATCGACCCCACCAATATATATTGCCATTTACACTATGTAACTTTTGTAGTGTGTTGGATAGCGTTCACCCAGCGAACTGGGATAATTTTTCGGCGCTGACCAGTGGAAGACGTACGGAAGGCCTTGAGTGCAACACAATCTCCATCACCGGGACGTACCTGGTTTTTGTACCCGCCACCGTGTTGTCAACTCATTTCCATCCTCATCGTCATCGTCATCGCCACCACCCATCAATCGTTATCATCACCCATCAGTCATCATAATCAGTCATCACCACCACACATAAATCATAATCACCAACAATCAGTAGACACACCAGCCCTCAATAAACATTACTACCCATAAAACATCACCATCATCCATCAGTCTTCAATAATTGTATAACTTGGATGCAAAGTGGTGGTCTGACACACGTGAAGAGAGTTGAACAGGCGTTTCTCTGCATCTGTACGCTGAATGCTGGTCCACACTTCAACATAACACTCCGTATTGATACAATCAATCTAATTTCTGAAGAAAAATTGGATTATGGAGTCAATTTTCTCTGTGCACTGACTTAACGATATCCGATTTTCGTATTTTTCAGCCACGCAGGATGCTTATTTTTAAAATGGTGGGTGTTAAATTTTTTTTTAACGCTGTCGTATTTCAATTTACCTGGGCTAAAATTGGCACATTGTCATTTCACACTAAGATAATCATGTCCTCAACAGTCTACTATTTTGGAGAACAGCGCAACATGAATAAATACAGAATTTTAACATCGCGTGCATCGAGGGTTACTGAACCGATTATGATATGGTAGGCCCCCTGAACTTGTATCACTTTGTTATATCCAACGCTGATTTACAAAATTATTGCCTTATAAATATTTTTCTACCATTTTCACCAAAACGTTGGACCTATTTCTATCAAAACTTGGCATATTCACAATATTTATTTAAACATTAAAAAAACTTAGTCATAGCGTCTTTTTCTGGAATTTTTTAAGGCAGCGCCATCTGAAAGAACAAATCTTTAAAAAGCATGCCTCAAGGAATACTGAACCGATTCCTACCAAATTCGGCCACAAGATTAGCGATGGTACGTGACTTCTATTTATATTATGAAAGTGGCTCTATTGCTATTTTTAAGACGACATAATTAAAACGTTTTTGTGTTATTCTGGAATAACTAGTGAACAGTAAGACCTATAAAATTTTTTCTTGATATGATTTCAGTAATATTGCGATCATTTAATTCACATATTGGTAGCTTATTTTTTCGCGTCAATTTTAAAGGTACGCCACCGAAAAATAAAACTTTGATGTTGGGTCTAGGGAACTATAGACCAGCTCGTGTGAGGTTTGCACATCATATGGAAGTAGTACCCAGTAAACAAACACAGTATATCCTTCCGCCGCCACGTGGTTTCCATCTGACTGTCAGAACATGTCGCCAAGGTGTTCTCATATAGATCATAAGAAAACTATTGATTTTCCTACAGAAATTTTTTCATCACTGCAACGGAAGAAGTCGATTGAAACTATTGTATATTCACGTGAAAATGTTATTTAACAAATATGATACATCATAATTCTCAGGGAAAATTAGCCGTATCATGGTATTAGTGTGACTTCTAAAGGTAAAATTTTAATGGCATTACTAAATTTTTTCTATGAAATAAATTTATATAGTTGCAATATATTCGAAACTTAATCGTCCGTATCGAAAAAAATCAACAGTACAAACAAATAAAAATGTATTTAACTGAAAAGACAACTTGTCTTTGTAACACTCACATTTCTTTCACTGGCTGCATTTACAGGTAGGATTGTGTAGTTACGTGTTCACTTAAAAGCATGGTACAAAACTGTGGAGTACTGTTTATTTATTATAAATAGCGAATTTGGGTTAACATCTTTTTAAATAAGGTATTTTTGGTAGCAGTTTTAACGTTACAGAATTTAATTAATTTAAATTCTGGAAACATTAGTAGTTCGGGTAAATCGTTCTTGCTAACATGCCTTTTGACAATGGGAATGTGGAGATGGTCATAAATGCAAAAATTACTATCATCAACAATAATAATGTCAGGCATTATTTCAATTATACATACTAATAATTTTAAAATGATATTTGATCCAAGTAACATAAATAATTGTTTATAAATGAATATATATATACAAATAGGTTGTTTAATATTATACAAGGGGTACATAAATTCAACCGACAAACTTTGGCTGCAGGTTAATCATAAAATTAGAAGTAGAAAACATATATATAGGACCAGTGGTATTAATCGACTCCCAAGGGCGGTTCACGTTTTTGAAGTTGGACCTGACGCACCAGATTATTACAGATATCGGAGAAAATATGTAAGTTGGCATACTGCGTTTCTGCATAATTTATAAGTGTAATATTATCTACAATCACCACAAAACCTGTCGCTGTAAACAAATTAATTCACGNTCGGCTGCAGGTTAATCATAAAATTAGAAGTAGAAAACATATATATAGGACCAGTGGGATTAATCGACTCCCAAGGGCGGTTCACGTTTTTGAAGTTGGACCTGACGCACCAGATTATTACAGATATCGGAGAAAATATGTAAGTTGGCATACTGTGTTTCTGCATAATTTATAAGTGTAATATTATCTACAATCACCACAAAACCTGTCGCTGTAAACAAATTAATTCACGGGAATAATAACGTTTACCACTATTATTGCGAGCCATTCGACATGACACGGTAGCATATGTGGGATCTTAGTGATGGAACATGAAACTGCATGTTTCAATTGACGAGAGAGGTTGTCTTGTATAAACACCCTTACCCCCACCGTTTTCGAGTAATTCGAGTTTGAAATATGAAAAGAATTATGTTAAAAACCTGGCATGCGGGCAACAAGCACAACACCCATTAACGAATGGTTGCGAATATCAAAGGGGCAAGATAACAGAGAGAACTACGTAACAGTTGCGTTGAGAAATGCCGTAAATTACAATAAATTGAAGCAATAACGTCTGTCTGTCTGCCATTTCCATGGCGAGAGAATTGAGAGTGCGGAATTAATTGTGGCAGATCAAGCATGTGTATTAAAATAACAGAGGACACCACCGTAATGCGTGCAATAGTGTAGCGTTTACAGTAGTAATCGATAATTGTATGACATCAACGTCCATATCACAGTTACCAAATGTCTTTTATATGTAAGAATCGACTTGTGTGTGCTGTGATCGTGGATGAGGTATACGTTGTAAATCGACTTTGTGAAATGGTTATAATGGCCAACTCGTATACGAGGCTGGTACGGATAAACACCATTTGAATGCAGGTATCACAAACGGTTGCGTGAGGAATGGCGTCATACAGTTACCTGGAGTTTTATTGCCTGTCATAACGGCTTACATGTATGCCACCACACAACACACACCATCGTCAAGGGGAGGGTCTTTGGCCTATGTGTCCTGTGATATGTTCAGTCGTTTACTCAGCCGAAACATTTGTACTAGTGTTTAGCAGAGTAGAACAGAGGCATAGTTGGAGTATCGTGAAACGGATCGTTTTACACTGCTTGAAATGGTTGACATTCACCTTGTGTATGGGGCTGTGCAGTGCAACAGTAGAGCTGCAGCACGCATGTACAGGGAACGGTATCCAAACATACGTGTGTCACACCATTCAATGTTCACAGCCATTGATAGGAGGCTTCACGAGCAGGGGACATTTGCGGTGAGTAAAAGAGTCACGCAGTGTGTTTACGCGTCATCACAGCGACCATCTACACTGCGATACCGAGCGTACCTGTCCCAATACAGTACATGTTACAGGTGTACAGGCCTAATGCTGGCCGTTCAAGGTAGGTACGAACACCTCACTTTGAGGAGGAAGTTCTGCGGATGTTCCATGAGGTTACATCTACCAGCACCCGTCAAGTGTCGCATGCGATCCACATTGGACCTATGAATTCGTGGAGATTTGTGCATGAACAGCTGCTCCATCCACATTGCAGACAGAAAGTGCACTATTTGAAGTCTGAAGACTACCCACAACGTTTACAGTTCGTGCAGAGGTGTTTACAACGATGTGCAGTAGAGTCACATTTCCCAAGTGTCATGTTGTTTACTGACGAAGCGCGATTCACAAGAGAATGTGTGTTGACGTCTCGTAACAGTACGAACACTCACGTGCCATTCATCTGAAATTATCAGGTACAATTTGGCGTTAACGTATTGTGTGGTATTGTAAGAGACAATTTTATTCTGCCATATATGTTGCTCGCTCGCTTAAATTTTGACTGGTACATCGTGTTTTTGGAACAGGTTTTGGCAGAGTTGTTGGAAGACGTTCCACATGGGATTCGACAAGAAATGTGGCTGCAGCATGACAGTGCACCACCGCACTTTGGTGCACATGTTTGACAGTACCTTGACACCACGTTTCCAGGTAAATGGATAAGCCGCGGTGGACCGAGGTTATTGCTTGCAAGGTCCCCAGATCTTACACCGCTTGACTTCTACTTGTGGGGTGCTATGAAGTGTTCAGTGTACGAGACTCCAGTAGCGTCTCTGGAGGATCTCGTGGCCAGAATACATGTTGCTACCGAAATCATAAGAACCACACCAGGCGTGTTTGACAGTGTTCGGCAATCGTGGCATTGTCGATGTACACTCTGCAGCGAGGTTGGAGACCGACAGTTTGAACACCTCCCCTAAGGCTCGTTTATACCACAGTATTGCACTTCATTATGTAATACATGACAATGAGAATTTACCTAGTATCCTCTTATTGCTACAACGTAAAAATAAAATACCGGTTAACCACAACCCTAAATTTGTTACCTCATATGTCTGAATGTTTTAGTCCTCTCTTACCCTTTTGATATTCGCAACCATTCGTCATTGAGTGTTGTCCGTGTTGCCCGCATGTCAGGTTTTGAAAATAATTCTTTTGAAATTTTAAATTCGAATGACTCTAAATGGTGGAGGCAAGGGCGTTTGCACAAGGCAACCTTTTTCGTTAATTGGGACATGCGGATTCATATCCCACCAATAAGATCCCACAAATGCTACCACGTCATGTCGAATGGCTCGCAATAAAAGTGGTAACCATTATTATTTTCATGAATTACTTTGTTGACAGCGACATGTTTTGTGGTGTTTGTACGTCATTTTGCACTCACACTATACAGAAACACAGTGTTCCATCTTAGATATTTTCTCCAATATTTGCAATAATCTGGTGTGTCAGTTCAAAATTCAAAGACGTGTACCGCCATTGGTAGTCAATTTAGACCATAGGTCGTGTGTATATACATGTTTTCGACGTCTATTTTCGTGATTAACCTGCAGCCGAAGTTTGTCGGTTGAATTTCGATACAGCCTATATAAGTGTAATTGTACTAGCTAATATGCATTTGGATAGCATACACTTCATGTATCCATCAAGTTATAGAACAGGAATTTTTTTTACATAGATTAAAACACATATTTTAGTTCGTGAAGTTAAAATATTCTTGCACTGTATAGAAGGTGTGATTATCGAGAAATAATATCATTCTTCTCTTAAATTAACAAGCACTAGTATGATATAACAGAGTGGAAGTACACATACTAGGCTTATACTTGTTTTAAAGTATCAGGGGAAATTAATTGTAACAACGATCTGAAGGAGAACATGCAGCACTTAATTGTAGGCTTATGCTATTTATATGTTGATGCTAGGTTAATTTGTCGTCAATATCTAAACCAAGAAATTTTTTATCGTAAACAGAATTTATATTATTTAGTTTAAATTGTACTCCCACCTTTGCAACTTAACGTCTTTAAGAACAAAAATCAACGCATTTTGATTGATTACAGTATGATTTGCAGTAGACCAGTTATTTAAATTCGAGATGTCTTAGTTGACCTTGTCAAATAAATGATTTAGAAACTCCATAGTGACCAAGATACTTGTATCGTAAGTAAATAACACTGTATCAACATTTGGCTCTAAATTGCAAAGTAGGTTGTTTATAAATAAAAGAAATAACAAGGGGCCCAGTACTGAAAAATGAGGAATCCCATGTTTAATAGTTTCTGAAAGATATTCAATCATGCTGTTGCCTGTTTTATTTTCATAAGAATATTTTGCTGACGTCCAGTTAAGGATAATTAAATTAAATTATTAGTCCTACCTAAAATATGTATTTTAGTTTTTACAAAAGTAACTCTTTTTTACACAATTAAACGTCTTTTATAAGTCGCAGAAAACACCCAGCATAAACTAATCTCTATGTTTGCCATATATTCTGTCTCTTCCACTCGATTGTGTTGAATTTAGAGGTCAACTATCACTATTTGTGGGAGTTGAACGTTTCCACGTTTGTTTTAAGCCAGTTTGTAAGTATTGTAACTTCTATATACTGACTGTTTTTGCACCTTTTCGACGGCGAAGTCTGCTTATGACCAATAATGATTAGTAATTCTAATTAGGCATACGATACGGTAATTTTTCCAGTGACAGGCATTAGGTTACGCAGTACATCATTAATCCTAAACTAAAATAAACTCGTGACAAATATTCGGGCGCATCATAACTTTTGCAAAACCATTATTATTTTTTACGTCGCAGTAATTACAATGACATAAATCATGTTTCATAAAATGGCTACACGAGTCATCTACCATTTGTACAAATGTCACTTCACTGGGAAAACTAGTTTTGTCACTATAATGACATTCTGAGTTTAGTGTAGAGTGGGTCCGAAAAATCTAAAATAATTCGTAACTTTCAAACGGTTCAGAATCGGACAGCATTGCTATTGGACATTTTTGTTAACTTGAGCCCCTCTATCGTCTGATTCAGTTTACACGTCTATGTTTGGAACAAACTGTATATACTCGTATGTTGTGCAGTCGATAAGTTCATGGACACCATGGTGCGTGGCTGCCTACACTCTGAGCGTCAGTACAGGAACTAATTGAACGTCAACATAGTATATGGCTCCCTACACTCTGGACGCCAGTCAGTACACACATTTTCTGATTGTTATATTATTACCTACCTATAGTATTTTTTGATGGGGAATCACCTGCCTGGTAGAGTTAAGCTCCATCCGATATGAACGCAGAGGGAAGTAGGCTTATTTGTTATGTCAGAAACCTTTTTGTTTTCATTTAAACAAATATTTCACGTGTTTGTTTTCACATAAGTTCAGAGCGTTTTCTTACTGGTGTAATGTCAAGAGTCACAACACCCTGCCCCGGAAAAAGGCAGCCTGTAAGCTATTAGGGCGGTATTCAGAACATTTCCATATGGAACTTGATGATGATTACGTCGTACAAGGCCTTATCTGAACCACTCATGCTATGTTTTTGGTTTTAATTAACAAATATTTACTACTCATGGATTTAGCAGTAATGGAAAACTGGGATATTATATAGGTTCATCCTGAACTTCAGGTACAATGCTGCGAGGTGATTTCCTATATAAAATGAGATTAGAAAACATTTTACTACCGATATCCTACGATAATTTGAAAGGCAAGTAGGCGTGCTTGAAAATAGAAATTTCAAATAGTTTTAAGAGGACTATGTACTGAAACATTTTCTGTGAAATCGTTGTTTGCGCGCAAACGCGTATCTCGGTAAATAAAAGTTCTGTAAATACGACTTTTTGCCGGAAAAAAGGAATTCCAATTATACATATCTTTATATTTTTACTTTTATTATATTAGGTGTATTCATAGAGAAAAAAATCGTGAAAATATCGCATTTCTAAAGCTTGTCTATGCAGTTTCCTTAAGCAGTAAGAGAAACGTACGATTATGCGCACGTAGTTTATTCTGTGGGCTTCCATCCCGTGCAATAAAGTGCCACTGTTACAGATATAATTTGCACAATAGAGCGTTTAGACGGAAACACTGCACGCCTTGCGCGTAGGAGCGACGAGGCACTAGGGGTGCGTGTTAGTGTCGGCCGTATCGCTCCCTCGCTTCTTGACCTTCAACTAGCAGCTACGTAGTCCTCTTAATTCTAATTAAGAAAACTGGCTTGAGATTAAAGAACAATTACTTGAATACTATTGTCTTCAATCGAGATCTGAAATCTGCGAACGGTTGTAGGGTAATATCATCCCCATTCATTGAGAAAATAGGGGGTGCCATGATATTATCCAACAAATGTGTGCAACCCTTGGCTTGTAATGACGTCACAATCAAGTGTACATTAATGTACGATAAAACGTTGCTATGGTGTAACTCTCTCAGCCGAACGGTTGTTACCTGGTAGGCAACCAATTGCATCTTTACAAACTTAGTCTGTTTGTCATAACTTACGAGTACTATTCCCTCGCATTAAAAAAGTTTTAGACGGCATTATGATTTACACAATAGCATGTCAAAATCACAATTTTACTGTTTTTGGGACGTACAAATAATGAAAACTAATTCACTTTCAGAAATGAGATAATTCATATTGAAATAAGTCAGATACTACGAGTATCTTCAAGGAATCTTTAAAATCACGCTAAGAAATATTTTTGCAATATTTAAAAATTTCTTAAAATAAGGAAATGTTTGCAATTTTTAAATTGTAGCAGATATGATTTTTTTATTAAAATAATATTTGCTAAGCATACCTCAAAGTGAATTAAAATATTACCTTTAAGTCGCTTTTGTTAAATTTACTGTAAATAATTTTGTTTATTTAATTTGATCGCTAAAATTGCAATTTAGATATATCATGATGCAAAAATAATACGGTTAAATTAAATTTTATGCGAGGACAGAAACTTAGAAGTAACATACACAAGTTGAACGGTGTTTCGAACAGGTACAAGATAACGACATTTNACCAATTGCATCTTTACAAACTTAGTCTGTTTGTCATAACTTACGAGTACTATTCCCTCGCATTAAAAAAGTTTTACACGGCATTATGATTTACACAATAGCATGTCAAAATCACAATTCTACTGTTTTTGGGACGTACAAATAATGAAAACTAATTCACTTTCAGAAATGAGATAATTCATATTGAAATAAGTCAGATACTACGAGTATCTTCAAGGAATCTTTAAAATCACGCTAAGAAATATTTTTGCAATATTTAAAAATTTCTTAAAATAAGGAAATGTTTGCAATTTTTAAATTGTAGCAGATATGATTTTTTTATAAAATAATATTTGCTAAGCATACCTCAAAGTGAATTAAAATATTACCTTTAAGTTGCTTTTGTTAAATTTACTGTAAATAATTTCGTTTATTTAATTTGATCGCTAAAATTGCAATTTAGATATATCATGATGCAAAAATAATACGATTAAATTAAATTTAATGCGAGGACAGAAACTTAGAAGTAACATACACAAGTTGAACGGTGTTTCGAACAGGTACAAGATAACGACATTTTNATGCGAGGACAGAAACTTAGAAGTAACATACACAAGTTGAACGGTGTTTCGAACAGGTACAAGATAACGACATTTTTGGTGACCACCCTTAAGGAAGCGAGTAAATAACATATTTCTGCAATATTCCGAGTGGTCTTACTTGCAATGTATTAATTTTCTTTAGATTGTCCATGTAACAAAGAAACAACGAAACATTCAGTAATGCAGTTCGTGGACTGAAAACTAGGATCGCTGCTTAATGTCGTTCGAATTCAGCATAGTGAATTCCCAGTATACTAAATGACCAAACAGCGTATTCGGACACGTCTTGAGTTCGCCTTCTTAAGAGGAACCACCACTGTGTATAGTCTATTCGCGGTTTATTCACATATTTTGAATATCACCTTTGAAAAATCACAATCTTTTATACTTCTATTAATATAAGAGCACCTAATTTTTGGTTAAATTTAACTTTTGCGTATATTTGGTTTATGCATTATAATATTTAATTCATAATTAGTATCAATAAAATACACTGCCAAAACAGGTGTGTTGATAATGCCTAGTAAGAAATAGTTCTTTTGCAAAATAATATTACAGTGAGTGCGGACGAACGTGGTGCGCTGTCCTTTGGTGTAAATTTCTAGACTTGGTTAAGCTTTGTAAGCATGGGGCGGAGGAGTATCCTGGATGTACAACATTCGCAGGGCTTCAGAAAAGTCGGAATTAACAGTGAACAGTAAACTACCTCCCCGGCAGTAGTGAGGCAGTGGGTTGCGGCCTTGCGTCACAGGATGAGCCCCTCGAGTGGCGTGAGGCAGGGAATCCCCGCGCCACTTTCCCCGGCTCGTCACTGCGAAAGGGAAACTGTGGCGCCGCGCGGAGAGTGAAACCACTGCCGCCCTGGATCCTGTCCCCACCCCTCACTCCGTTCTCAAGGATCCTGGATCCTGGTCCGCCGTCCCGGGAAATGACCGAGAGGCGGGTGCAGTATTGCTGATTCCTTGAAGATGGCGTAAGCAGGCTTTGTCGCTCGACTGAGACGTGATCGCGTCGTAGCACAAGAACAGAACAAGGGCGACACAGGCACGCACGGTGAAGTGTCCCACGCCGCTACGCACCAGGCACCGATCTGGCTGTATAGTCCATTCACCAAAGTTTCTTCCAACTTTTCTGCACCCCTGCGAATGTTCTACAGCCAGAATATTCCTCCGCCTAAATCAAACAAAACTTTACAGAGGCTAGAAAATTACAGCAAAGGGACAACGCACCGCGTTCACGCGCACTAGGTTTAAAAATATTTTTCATAACAACTATTTCTTGCTAGACATTACAAACACACCTGCTTATTTTCTGTTTTTATCCGTATTAATTATAAATAAAACATAATAATTTATAGATGAAATATAAGTCAATGTGTAATTTAAGAAAAATAACGTACTTTTATACTGAAGAATAAAACGGTTGTGATACATGCCATATTTAGGAAAGAACCAAACACGTCATACATACGGTTATTTTTTAAAGGTTTGATTCGAAAAGTGTGAATAAACCGTGAATAGACTGTACACTAAAGGGCCTGATACTTGTAATGCGTTGTAGCATGTTTAAACATAATAATATTTTACTAAAATATTATACGGTTTTCCACTATGTTAACATACAAAACGAAAACATACCCCTGCCGAATACGAAAAGGCTCTTTAAAGATGTCACGCACGCTATAAATATAATATATTTTGCAGTCTTCCAAATTTTTTCAGACTGTCGTATCTTGGACTTGCTACAGACTTACCACCAATAAAATGGTAGAGTCAACGTTTAAAGTCCCGTAGGTACACGCAGCAAGACGAGAACACTGCACGCCCTCAAAATCTTGCGCGTAAAGGCGACGAGGTACTTGATGTGCGTGTCACTATCGTTCCCGCGGTCCTGAGCTTCAAACGCGGAGAAAGTAAGCGGGCTCCTTAAGGGCGCTGGGCCACCAGGCTCGAAATATTTTGCGTGTCCAAGGACTATAAACGCGGGAGCGCTAAGGGCGACTTATGTGCGCGCATCGAATGTCTGGTCGCCTTTACGCGCGCACTACAATGAACTGACGTGCAGTCTTTCTATCGTTCGATTCGCCCCTACAGGACTTGCAGTGGTGACCCTATCGTTTTACTGTGTTATAATAAAGACAAAAGTGTGCTGAATGCCCCTTTTATAAGGAGCCTGCACTGGTTTTTCACATATAAAATTGGCATTTTCTTCACTTAAAAGTACACGTTAAAGACGGAAACTAGTATCAAAACCAAACGTTTCTTTACGCTTAGTTCTGCAACAGATCCACATTTTTATAAATTAAATACATGTATGATTTATGTTGAATATGTTTTAGTTTCATAATAGAACCAGGTCATAGGAAGCGTGCTAACATTTCAAAATACTTATTATATATAAAATATTNATAATAGAACCAGGTCATAGGAAGCGTGCTAACATTTCAAAATACTTATTATATATAAAATATTCTAACCTTGAATCCAGGCGACGTTGTTTTGATACTGGCATTAGTAAATAAAGCAGTCCAATCGTGGAATATGTACGTTCGTCATTACGCAGTTGGTATGGACACACTAGCCCGTATTCTCCTCTATAAAATTTACGTGCATTCAGTTCGACGTGTTGCGTGTAAAAAATGGGACTTAAAACCAGGTGCGGATCCAGAGCCCCCCCCCCCCTTTCCAAACCTAAACATTGAAAATGAAATAACATGATAATTGTTTAAAACACCTATTTTATTTGGTTAATTTAATATTTTTTCCTAAAATTATATCTCTTTGTTTCACACATCGTAAGTTGAGCCCTACACAAGCACACTGGGACAATTACTCCCCCCCCCCCACCAATGAAAACTGAAAGTCTAGATCCGCTCCAGATTCCATTGGTAACGTTTTAATTTCGTTCTTTCAAATTACAGTTCAGTGACCAATCACGTTCTGCATATTCAAATACTATGTTTTGGGCCATTGGGAATGACTTCAAAATAATGTCTGTAATATGCGAGATTTATTGAAACATGTTTTCACTGATAGTATGCGGTGTCATTTCTTTTCATATCAAGAGACACTGCTAAACACGTACAGAGGATTATTCACCGTGAATGTCTGGCAGTGCCCATACATACTTTATACAATTTTTTTTCCCTCTACACAGGTCATCACTACTTCAGTCCACTGTGCAACCTNCTATGTTTTGGGCCATTGGGAATGACTTCAAAATAATGTCTGTAATATGCGAGATTTATTGAAACATGTTTTCACTAATAGTATGCGGTGTCATTTCTTTTCATATCAAGAGACACTGCTAAACACGTATAGAGGATTATTCACCGTGAATGTCTGGTAGTGCCCATACATACTTTATACAATTTTTTTTCCCTCTACACAGGTCATCACTACTTCAGTCCACTGTGCAACCTNTAGTGCCCATACATACTTTATACAATTTTTTTTCCCTCTACACAGGTCATCACTACTTCAGTCCACTGTGCAACCTTATTTAAAGGCATATACCGTGTTCAATGTACCACACATATTAATTGATCTTCAGTGCAATACAAACACACACGTCTAAAGTATAAATTTAAAAATAATAACAAATTAAACAGAAATATATTCCAGCGTCAACCGAAACACACTTACAGCACTAGCTGCTGTCTCTTACTACTTAGTACATTGGTCCATTAAAAAATTTAAGCAGTAAGCCATAAAGTTAAATCGGAGCGTACACATTTTATTTACTACTTCTTAGTGGTTACGTTTNAAAAATTTAAGCAGTAAGCCATAAAGTTAAATCGGAGCGTACACATTTTATTTACTACTTCTTAGTGGTTACGTTTAATAGAAAAACTCGAAAATCAAAAATACTATTTCGTTAGTTTTAGGTTTAGCCAATCCAATTAAAATTAAAAAATAATTTTATTTTCATTTACAAAAATTAACACATAATTTTACTTTGATTTTAAGCAATAAACTGGAAGAACTANAAAATAATTTTATTTTCATTTACAAAAATTAACACATAATTTTACTTTGATTTTAAGCAATAAACTGGAAGAACTATAGTAGTTAGAAAATGCATGTTCCACCTCACCTGGCATCCTGGCGGGGACTGGGGGACTGGCCGCGGCCATCTTGAATGATGTCATTTCCCCCTTTTATCCTCCAGCGGTGGCCATTTTGGTAGCCAGTACAGGTAAAAACGGCCACATTTGCTAGAAAATTTCCCGAATTTCCCTCAAAAAAATATGTCTTGCACCATCTTGCTGACATCTTGTAAGTTTGCACAATGCGGATGAATCCGGCTGAAAATTGTACATTGTCAGCCAGAATGTGCAATTAGGTACGCGAGGCTCTCGAAAGAGTCTCGACGCCGATAGGCTACGCAAGACTCACAAAAGGGTCTCGGCCCCGATTGGCTACGCAAGGTTCTCGAAAAAGTCTCCTCACTGATGGCTGCATGAGGGTTAGGAAAGGTTCGGCTCCGATTGCGTGTGTGAGGCTCTCGAAAGGGTCTCGTCACTGATCGACTACGCGAGGCTCTCGAAAGGGTCTCGGCCCCGATTGGCTATGCGAGGCTCTCGTAAGGGTTTCGTCACTGATTGACTACGTGAGGCTCTCATTGCGTACTTATAAGCATAGTTAGCTATAATTACCGAACCATTTAAAATACAATCACCACATTCATAACATAATCATCTCCGACAAGGAAACTGATCGAAGGATCATTTATTCCCTATGCGAACTTATAAGCACAGTTGACTGTAATTTCCGAACTGTTTAAGATAGACTCGTAAAATTCGTAACACAGATATTGCCCCCGTCAACGAAAACGATCGCAAGGTAATTATGACCTATGCATACTTATAAGCATAGTTGACCATAATTTCCGAACCATTTAAGATGCAGTCACCAAATTAGTAACGCAGACATCGCCCCCATCAACGAAAATGAACGCAGTGTCATTTATGCTCTATGCATACTTAAAAGCATAGTTGGCTGTAATTTCTCAACCATTTAAAATACAGTCACCAAATTCGTGACATAGGCATCACCTCCCATAAGGAAAATGATCGCAGAGTCATGTATGCCCTAAGCGAACTTATAAGCATAGTTATCCGTCATTCCGGATCCATTTAAGATACAGTCACAAAATTCATAAAATATGCATCACCTCCAATAAGGAAAATGATCGCAGTGTCATTTCGGGCCTATGTGTTCTTATAAGCATAGATGACCATAATTTCCGAACTGTTAAAGATGCAGTCACCTAATTCGTAACATAGACATCACCTCCAACAAGGAAAATTATCGCATGGTCATATAAGCATTATGTGTACTTAGAAGCATAGTTGGCTGTAATTTCCGATCTATTTAAGATACAGTCACCAAATTCATAACATAGGCATCACCCCAGACAAGAAAATTATCGTAGGGTTCATTTGTGACCTATGCATACTTACAAGCATAGTTGATGTAATTTCCGAACTATTAAAGACACAGTCGCCAAATTCGTAACATAGACATCGCCTCCAACAAGGAAAATGATCCCAGGGTNGATCTATTTAAGATACAGTCACCAAATTCATAACATAGGCATCACCCCAGACAAGAAAATTATCGTAGGGTTCATTTATGTCCTATGCATACTTACAAGCATAGTTGACTGTAATTTCCGAATCATTTAAGATACAGTCACCAAATTCCTAACATACACAACACTCCCATCAACGAAAATTATCACAGGGTCATTTGTGACCTATGCATACTTACAAGCATAGTTGATGTAATTTCCGAACTATTAAAGACACAGTCGCCAAATTCGTAACATAGGCATCACCTTCGACAAGGGAAATGATCGCAGGGTCATTTGAGCCCTAAGCGAATTTATAAGCATAGTTGTTCATAATTTCCAAACCGTTGAAGATACAGGCACCAAATTCGTAACATAGACATCGCCTCCAACAAGGAAAATGATCCCAGGGTTATTTATGTCCTATGTGCACTTATAAGCATAGTTGGATGTAATTTCCGAACCGAAGGTGTGTAAGGTCTGAAATAGCACATACATACACACCAGCCTGCATTCAGTCATCAATACCCGCCACCACCCTCGTCGCATGGTAGCGCAAGTGTCTACCAGCTCGGATTCCTCCTTCCGACATCCAGATTGTATATATAAATGTGTAAAACATATACATAAATAAACGTTAGCATGGATAAATTACAACAAACTGCGATCTGCAAAAATCAAGATTTATATATATATATATATATATATACATATATATGTTGTACATGATCAATGCATATAGTCGTGGGTAATGATAAAATACTCATATATATTTTAATATAAACGAACATTAACGGTCCGACTGTAGGGTCTGCATCCCGAGTCACCGTTAGCATGGGTTACCCTTAACAAAAAAAGTAAATTTATATAATTTGCATTTTTAAAAAAGACATATATAGCAGTGGGTTACATTAAAAGACATACATAACCATGGGTTGCACTAAAACAATGTATGTGTTAATATTAATAAACATTGACAGCTGGGTTGGAGAAATCGTGTGTAAAAGGTATGAAACTATCCTATTAATAAAAAATTACGTGAGCATCGAGCACGGTATGTTATGTTAGGCGAAAAATTACCATTGTGAAGTGCGTGTGGAAACATAAGAGGTCAACACTGCTACACGCTGATGAAAGCAGATATAATAAATAATATGTAAATGAAAAATAGTTATAAAAATTTACCAACCAGCACAATTGTATATACATTAGCGTCGGATGCTGTACGATATGTTATACGATGTCAGACAAGAACAGGCCCTCCCGACCAATACAACAGAATAGCAAACTACTTCCTTACGAACCGACTGAAACGAACCCTTCAAATTCAAAGTACAGACAACACTAGCAGCAGCAGAACGCATCCGACCCGACCGACGTATTGCGCTCAACTAACCTCGTTGGAGAACCTGTAAGACAGCCCAAACGATCTACCAGGCGCCGGCACCGCGAGCACTGGATGCAGGCCACGCCATGACAATGCGAGGGGTGCATATAATTAACTGAAAGAGCAAACTTCACGGCAGCAGACCGGTCATATGCACATGCACACTCCTTTACGAAGGAAGGGCGCATATCATTAGCCGAGAGAGAGTCGTGTCAGGCTCCAGAGTGGCAGACCAGCCGAGTCACACATATCAACTTCCCTTTACAAGCAGAATTCAGTTATACAGAAGATACAATTTATATTGTTTTAAATATTATATTTATATATATAAATATGTGTGTAATTATTTGAACACATATCATTTATATATTACCAGAACCATAAGCACATGCGAAACATCAGGCATTTAAACCATTAGTCTAAGAAGAGAGAGATGACGCTGCTATGCACTGAGACAAAGAGATAAAAAAAATTATTATTAAAGTAAACAGTTATTTACATTTACCAACAAATACATATGTGTGAGCATCGTATACTGTATGTTATATTGGGCGAATAAATTTCCGCGGTGAAGAGCAGGAACGATAAGATCAACATGCCTATATACTAATCCAAACTGATATAAAAATATGACGAAAAGGTAAATAGTTATAAGCACTTACCAACCATCCCAATCACATATTATAAATACAGGTCCCTTTACGAGAGCAATTCAGTAATATAGTACAAGGTAACAATTTTTTTCGTTACAATACATCAAACGGTAAATATTAACATGTTTATTTAAAATATCGCTTCTAATAAACCTGTGTCGGTAGAAAATAATGCCTCTGTCCGCCCTAATAAAAAATTAAAAATGAAAAGGAAAATAGTTATAAGTACTTACCAACCATCCCAAGGTAGTGCCACCGTTACAGAAACACCACATCTCAGAAACTGGTGTAAGAGACATCGGGAGCGAGCATCAGCAGCAAAAGAAAAACAAGGTACCTCCAACACTGAAAGACGAAGGAGTGTAAAGAAGTTGAGAGGTCGAATTAACAACTTCGCACGCTATACAGCGATCGAGCTGATAAGGTAACGCAAGTTCAGCAACATACATCTACTACGATTGTGTACTCTGCTACAATATGAAGAAGGAATAAATTGTTGAAGACTTACTATCTGTAACACCGTCGGCATCGACAACATCAAGGAGCCTGAAGAGTCACTACAAGCATTACGATATCAGTGTAACTATTGTGGAAATGTCATGAAGATAGCAATTGTTCATTTGCCATCGCCTACAAAACCTACCCATGCGTTAAATGCTGTGCAGTATATGTGAATAAGAGTGGCTTGAATGCTCACAGCAGAAATTGTTCTGCAAAAACACTTACCATAAATGCGTCGCTCGAATGAAGAATATGTTGAACATGTATAAAATATTATTATGCATTCTTATTTTGTTAAGTCTGTAAAGGTAAAGAGTATAAATTATTTTGTGTTATTCATTTATCTTAACCTATGCTAATATTAGGTTCANCTAAGTCTGTAAAGGTAAAGAGTATAAATTATTTTGTGTTATTCATTTATCTTAACCTATGCTAATATTAGGTTCATCTTCATACACTTCCCTTTACGAGAGAAATTCAGTTATACAGGACAAGGTAAAAAAAATCTTCCCATCAAAAAGCAAGCTTTAATCTCAGCAAATACTGATTGCCGCGTGCAGGAAGAAGAGCTTTGCATTGTGTAATATATCTTTTTATGCTATCCCATCTTCGAAAATATGATTTGCACTTTTCATGTGATAAGATAATATGCTTAATATTTTGCACATAACCAGTCTCGTGTCGACGTGTATTGCAACTTTTAGAAAAGGTCATTTTGCAGTAACGACACAAATAACTTTCTCGAATATTCTCCATTGACGAAGAAGTACATGTTATCCACAACCGTTGTTCACTCTTCGAAGTTTGAATAGCAACTGAGCCCACCAGTCTATACTAAAGCCTTTGTATATATATATATATATATATATATATATAACTNCCACTACCAACCAGCACATAATGTACGAGCATCGAGCAACGTACGACACATTAGACTAAAATAAAATACTATGATGGAGTCGAGAAGCAGAGAGAGCGACAAGATCGACTTGCCATCTGTAACACTGCCTGCATCGTCAACAGCAAGGGACTCTGATGATTCACTCCTCACATCACATCAAAATGAAAGTAGGCATTGCATGTTCGCCAGCAGTGTTAGTTTGAATAGTCATAGCAATATGCACAAAGACAATGTTTGTTGTTCATCGGGAAGTGAGTGGAATTATTATTGTAGCAAGACATGCACTTGCAATCTAGCAATCATTTATAAAAACACATAGCAGTAAATACATTTCTTAGTCGATAGGAATTTAAAAAANCCACTACCAACCAGCACATAATGTACGAGCATCGAGCAACGTACGACACATTAGACTAAAATAAAATACTATGATGTTGTCGAGAAGCAGAGAGAGCGACAAGATCGACTTGCCATCTGTAACACTGCCTGCATCGTCAACAGCAAGGGACTCTGATGATTCACTCCTCACATCACATCAAAATGAAAGTAGGCCAGCAGTGTTAGTTTGAGTAGTCATAGCAATATGCACAAAGACAATGTTTGTTGTTCATCGGGAAGTGAGTGGAATTATTATTGTAGCAAGACATTCACTTGCAATCTAGCAATCATTTATAAAAACACATAGCAGTAAATACATTTCTTAGTCGATAGGAATTTTAAAAANGCACTTGCAATCTAGCAATCATTTATAAAAACACATAGCAGTAAATACATTTCTTAGTCGATAGGAATTTTAAAAAAAACTATTTTATTTTTTGTATTTATTCATATTCTTAACCAAACCATATGGATATGTACATAATATGTCATTCAATAAAGCCATTAGCTCTGAGTTCATTAATAATAGAATTCATCTCTTCGCTGACAGAAAGATATGCACTTCTCTGCAATGGAACCAGCACTGGTAGTCTATCAGCCAGGTCATTGGGGTCTTCAGAAAATTAGTAGCAAGATGTGAATCTCAAAGTATAGATAAACTGGCAGTATATATGTTAGTTTTAGTATAGGCTGGTCGACTCAGTTACTATTCAAACTACGAAGAGTGAACATCGGCTGTGGATAATGTGGTCTTTTTTTGTAAATGGAAAATATTCGGGAAAGTTATTTGTGCATCTAATGCAGGAATACCTTTTCTAACATAAACAACTGCAAACAGCATGGAGCTGGTTTTCATTAGATTCCAGGGCATATTATGTTCGCATGCGAATAGTGTAAATCTCAGTTTGGACGTTGTAGCAACTTGAAAAGGCATATTGTAACATGTAAGGGTCTCCCTACACTACCTGCCAAGCGATATCTGCTGATATTACCAGGTAATTGTAAGGGTTCGTCAACAAATTTTGAGAGCAGTTCTTTGCTCCCACCAAGACATCCATCCAACTATTGTGACAAGTCATTTATATATGCATATAGTGCAAGGAGACATGAAAAAAATACATGTGTGAGGAGCACCATTCGTATGTCATGTCGATGCGATGTATGCCGAAGAATGTATGCACGTCTTGACGATTAAAAATTACATTTGAAATTTGTAAGTCACTTAAATTGCTCTCAAGCTAGCATTTATAGTATGTATTGAATATTACACCTGACACATCATCATCTGATTGTACAACACTGCCAAAGCCTAATGTTATTGTATTTTCCTGAAGCGATCTGCATTCAAGGTGATTCTAAAAGATTAGGTTTTTATGAATATGACAATTATATTGAAACCCTCGCGTTAGGTTGACGATGTAATGTGATGGTTTAAAGCATGTTGTAATAGGCTGGCCAGCTCAGTTGCTATTCAGATCGCGAAGAGTGAACGTCAACTTTTGATAGTGTGCTCTTATTCGGCAATGGAAAATATTCAGGAAAGTTATTTGTGCTGCTANAGAGTGAACGTCAACTTTTGATAGTGTGCTCTTATTCGGCAATGGAAAATATTCAGGAAAGTTATTTGTGCTGCTACTGCAAGATGACCTTTTCTAACATAACCAACTGCAGGCAGCATGAAGCTGGTTGTCATCAGAATCCAGAGCGTACTATGTTCGCATGCGAGAAATGTAAATCTCAGTTTGGATGTTGTAGTACCTTGAAAAGACATCGTGCAATGTGCAAGAGTCTCCCTGCACTANGAAATGTAAATCTCAGTTTGGATGTTGTAGTACCTTGAAAAGACATCGTGCAATGTGCAAGAGTCTCCCTGCACTATCTGCCAAGCGATATCGTCGAAGATTACCAAATAAATGTGAGGGTTCATCTACAAATTATGAGAGCCATTCTTTGCTCCCACCAAGTCATACATGCAACTATTGGGACAAGACGTTTACATATGCATACAATGCAAGGAGGCATGAAAAAAGTACTTCTGCGAAGAGCACGATTCGTATGATATATCGTTGTGATAAGTGCCGAAGAACGTATGCACGTTTTGACGATTTAAATAGACATTTAAAACTTTGTAAGTCGCAAAATTGCTTACAAGCCGGTACGAATCGTATATCGGATATTATACCTGCTACATCATCTGATTGTACAGCACATCCTAAGTCGGTGCTCTGCGAGCCAAAACCTAATGTTAATGGCTTTTTCCTGAAGAAATCTGCATTCAGGGGGTTTCTAAAAAATTATGTTGCACCGAATATGATAATTACATCGTCAGATGTTTGCTCTTTCCTGTCAAGTATGAGACCTAACATAATAAACCAACTTATCGACGAGGTATAAATGCATGGTGCTGTCAAATAAAATATATGGTTGAACTGTAGCTATTCGAAACCAGAGCCCCACGATGGTGAAATATGTACCAGAGCATTCAAGACCTCGGCTGTTGCTGTGTTTCATCCATCTGAATAAAAAGCACTGTTGCTGTTACTATACTCAACATATGTCAAGAGGAAGAAGAAATGGTTACCAAGGGTTCGGGTTGGACCCTGGCTTCAGTAAATCATTTAGAGCTGAGAACAAGTGGATACTATCCACTTAGCAAATAGGTAAATGCTGATTTCCCTCTACATGCTACAGAGAGAATTACGACAGTGCATTTTTTCTGACCTGCAGAATGATGGTATAAATTACTGCAACCGCAGAAATTCACTCAGTTGGTAAACCAACATTGGCGGCACCAATACTGCGTGAAGGTAGCAGTGAGGAATCAGCAACAGTGAGGAGTCAGCAGTGAGGAGTCAGCAGCAGTGAGTCGTCAGTAGCAGTGAAGAGTCAGTAGAGAGGAGTCAACACGGCATAGTAGTTCAAGTGTATGAGTTCACATATGCTTAAAGATGATGAAAACCACTGAGGGTGTGCAATCGAGTATGTCCTGTACGACTAAATGCAATACTTCACCAAGTGTTCAAAAATTACATGGAAAACAATGTAGTTACTGTGGCAAGACCTTCAGTAAAAGTTGCAATGCACGACGACATGAACAGAGCGAATATCAAAAGAAACCGACCTCCAGAATACTAACATGTGATATGTGTGGTGCAGCATTAGGTAGAAGTGACAATCTAAAGAGACAAACTGGTACATGCAAAGGTAACACACCTTTGCTTAGCACAATACAGCAAGTATTGAACTTATTGACGCAAGACAATGTAATGGCTAGCCATCATACTGAGTCATCGTGTAAACTAACGATGGTTCCAGTGCCCATAACACTATCCAGGCCTGCATCAAGTTCCAAAACATCCTGTGAAGAAGGAAATACGAGTGTTGCAGACATTTACTATGTAGAGTGCAGGACAATAATATCGTCAGAAGATGTGAACAACAAACATGCATCGCTAACATGTAAGGTGAAAAACGAAGATGCTACAACTATCCAGGACATCGAGAACGAAAGTGTGACCTNCATGCATCGCTAACATGTAAGGTGAAAAACGAAGATGCTACAACTATCCAGGACATCGAGAACGAAAGTGTGACCTACAAGTCTGCTGCTGATGATAATGCGAAAGATTTTGAAGTTTGTATTGTGGTGCAATTCTATAAGTCTCTCCCTATTGGTTGGTTACGGGGAGGTGCTGCACTCTACCGTCATACTTTGTAAAGAGTCAGTAGTAGTTGTGTATTTCTGTAGTGTAATTCATTGTTCTTATAATAAAAGTGTTTTCTCAATAAGATATTCTTTATTTCCAAATTCATACCACAGCGAGGTATCCATGATACGGAATTTGGAAAAGTGTTTTTTAGTTAAGNATATTCTTTATTTCCAAATTCATACCACAGCGAGGTATCCATGATACGGAATTTGGAAAAGTGTTTTTTAGTTAAGGCAGAGAAAACGTTGTGTAAGGCCGGAATTTCTTGTGTGAAGCGGGACGTTCTCGTAGCAAGCATGGCGGCGGTAAACAGCGTACCTCCAAGCTTAAAACAGTTTGACGGTACTGGTTTTTCTGACTGGGAGTTTAGATTGAAAATCCGTTTGGAAAGAGAACAATGTCTGGAAGCTTTAGTAGAAAGGAACAGTGAAACTTCCGAAAATAATTTCAAGAAAATGGACTTGAAGGCGCAGGACATTATCGTGCAAGCTGTTACATACAGTAATGGGAGCCATTAAAACGAAAACTTCAGCGAGGGATATATTTTCAGCCCTGAAAGCTACATATACGAGACAAGGTTTGTCAGCAAGAGTGGATTTAAAACGAGAACTGGGGGAAATGCGATTCAAGAGAGGTAGTCTCGCCGATTTATTGGAAAGCTTTGTACGAAAAGTGCAAGAGATACGTTCAACAGGTGCTACCTACGATGACGAAGAAGTGATATCACAGCTTCTTATCGCTATGCCCAGGTCTTATCAGGCAGTTACCACATCGATTGAGGTCCTATTTTCGCAAACATCTGAAGCGGTGACAATCGATTTTGTAAAAAATAAACTGATCCAAGAAGAAATGGGACAGTTGAGAGAAAAAGGGCAAACGGGAACGCAGGAAGGTGTAACATTTTATGCGTCAGGCTCTAGCGGACGAGGTAAATAGTCTAATTTTCAACACTACAACAAACCAAATCTATCAAAATCTCATACAGACTTTCCTTTCAAGTGTAATGCGTGCGGAGTCCGTGGGCACAAGAAAGTTGACTGTCCAAATCAAGAACCGAACCAGAGTTGGGGGAAAATAATTATAACAGTGGTGGTCGTGATAACAGGTAGAAAAGGAAGTGTTTTTGTGTTCATGATGGCGATGGTAGAGAAGAAATAGCGTTGTTCGCAACAGTGAAAGAAGAAGACGCTGTGGTGTCGGTAAGCTATGATAACGTTAATGTAAACAAAGGCAGTAGTGTTTGCTTTTTGGCAGATTCTGCATGTACACATCATTTGATTGTGTTGGACGCCATTCATTTACTTACGGATGTAGAAGATATGAATGTTTTAATAAATGTTGCCAATAAATATCATAAATTAAAGGCAATAAAGCGTGTCACTTTGTTAATGTCATATGATGACAAACTCATCAAAGTGAAAGACGTTTTATTGAGCGGTGACTTGCAGTACAATTTAATTTATGTACCCAAAATAGAAAATGAAGGATATACTGTGATTTTCAAGTGTGGGACAGTAAAAATAAGGAAGAATGGTGTTATCTACATTTAAGGTGAGAAACTTGGAAATTTGTATACCATAATATTTTACCCAAGAATGAATCATTCTGCTAATCTGACTGTGACTAGTGACATACTTCATCGAAGAATGGGACATTCTTCAGTATACCCAACCAACACAATGTGTGATGAATGCCTTAGAGGAAAGATGACTCGCTCCTCATTCAACCCGATACCGGACTACAAGAAAGCAACGCGATTTTTGGAAATTTTGAGCAGTGATGTTGCCGGGCTAATCACACCGATAAGTCATGAAGAATTAAGGTATTATGTGACATTTATTGATCACTATTCTCATTTCACATGTGTATACATGCTAAAAAATAAAGGGGATGCTTTCAACAAATTTGTTGAATATGAAGCCATGGTGACAGCAAAGTTCGGCTGCAAAATTTCCCAATTTAGATCAGACAAGGGAGGTGAGTATAGTTCCAGCAGAAGGGGGGATTCAGCTCGAGCCAAATATAGCCAGGAATCCCCTGAGCAGTCCGGAATTTGTGAAAGGATGAACAGAACATTATTGAATATGGCAAGATGTTAGATTTTGAACTCAGGCCTTGATAAAATAATGTGGAGTGAAGCTAACCGAATGGTTGTGTACATTATTAATCGTTTGCCTACATCTGCATTGTCCAACAAGCAGAAACCAGCAGAGTTATGGTACGGGCATCCAGTTGAGCTGGAAAAAATGTGAGTTTTCGGTTCTATCACGTATGCACATATACCGAAAGAGGATTGTACCGGAAAATTAAGTGAACACAGTAAGCCTATCGTTATAATAGGGTATGTTACCAATGGTTACCGTTTACGGGACGTTGAGTTTGGAAAAGTGGTTACTGCTCGCTCAGTCACATTCAATGAAACTTGAAAACGTATCCAGGAGGAGGTAATTGTTACTCCAAGCGAAGCTGAAGAAACCAAATCGTCCAACGGGTCGGGAATCACACGAGAACCTCACCAGTGACTCAACCAACATCGGAACAAAGAAGATCAAAGACAGAACCTCAATTGCCTTCGAAGTTTGAAAACTTTGACGTGACCATGATGGTTGCCTTATCAGTAGGATCCTTACCTATGGAGAATCCTACATCGTTTGAGGAAGTAGTTGAAGCCAAGGAAGGATGGGAAGGGGCGATTATCGAAGAACTAGAGAACCAAGCAAGGAAAAAGACTTGGGAACTTGTACCATGTCACCTAATGTGAATGTTATAGACTCCAAATGGGTGCTTACCCAGAAGACAGTTGATAGTATAGATGTTATGAAAGCTAGGTTGGTTGCGCGAGGGTTTCAACAAGAAACTTCAGTTGATGAGGATGTGTATGCTCCTGTAGCACGTATGGTAACACTCGGAGTTCTTCTAGTTTTTTCAGTTGAATTTTATTTACAAATCCATGTGGTGAATGTTAAGTCGGCATTTTAAATGGTAATCTTGAGGAGAAAGTGTATATGAAACCTCCAAAAGGTTTAGTAAATGTATCTAATAATTTTGTTTGTTTGTTGCATAAATGTTTGTATGGTTTGAGAGTGGATCTTATATTATGGAACAAATGTTTAGATATAACTTTAATTGAGATAGGGTTTATCAGGAGTAAAGTAGACCCATGTTTATACATTAAAGATTCAACGTTTTTACTTACTTGGGTTGATGACCTAATTTAAATTTCAAAATGTGATAAAGAAATTGCTAGAATAAAAAATTCTTTGCAAGACAAATTCGAAATGAAAGATATGGGAAATAAGGATAAATTCAAATTTCTTGGAATAGATATTGAAAAACCTGATAATGTAATTTTTATTTTTCAACAAATGTTAATTGAACAAGTTTTGATATCATTAAATATGATATAATTCAAGGGTAGTAATATTCCAATTCAGGCTGGGTTGCAGTTACCAATAGATAATGAAAATTTAAACAATAATATACCTTAACGTGAATTAGTAGGGTGTCTCATGTACATTATATTTGGCACACGACCTGACTTACGTTATTCTGTGGCATATTTCAGCCAATTTCAACACAATTATACTGATGCACATTTTATGGAACTAAAGAGAGTTCTAAAGTACTTGTGTACAACTGAAACTTTGAAATTAAAATTTACCAACAGTTCACTAATTCAAAATAAGAACTAAACTCATTTGCTGATGCAAATTATGCACCTGATATTAACGATCGTAAAATCATTTCTGGATTTATTGTGAAGTTGAATGATTGCGTTGTAGGATGGAAATCCAAGAAACAATCGATTGTGTCTCTGTCATCATTTGAGTCAGAGTATGTAGCAATGACAGTCTGTTTGACCTAATGTCTCTTTCTTAAGCAACTAATTGAGGGACTGTGTAGTCAGGAGTTGGGCCCAATTTTACTTTTTGAAGACAATCTGTCAGCTATTAAAATGGCCAACACTGCCGAGACCAAAAGGTCAAAATTACACTCACATTTCATAGTAAAGTATTTGAATCTAGTGGCTGAAGGAATTGCAAAGATTAAGTGCGTTACTTCAAGTGAACAGGTCACAGATTTGATGACCAAAGGCTTACATTTTCAAAAATGCCAGAAGCTTGGCCTTATCTCAAGTTTTAATTTGTATTTCTGCTATGTTTGTTTTATTTTTATTATTCTGTAGACATACTTAAATTCTTATTGTTATTTTAAGTTATGCTTTTTACATATTATGTTCTCAATAAAAATATGCAGTNTTGTTATTTTAAGTTATGCTTTTTACATATTATGTTCTCAATAAAAATATGCAGTTATTTCAGAGTTATTGCTTTTATAGAATTGACTGGGGGTATTGAAGTTTGCATTGTGGTGCAATTCTATAAGTCTATCCGTATCGGTTGGTTACGGGGAGGTGCTGCACTCTACCGTCATACTTTGTAATGAGTCAGTAGTAGTTGTGTATTTCTGTAGTGTAGTTCAATGTTCTTATAATAAAAGTGTTTTCTCAATCAGATATTATTTATTTCTAAATTCATACCACAGCAAGGTATCTATGATAATAAAATATGTATATTATATTGATGATGATGATGTGAAATATGCATATTCTACTGATGATGATGATGAAATGTCTGCATCTGCAAAGTCAAAGCGTAAACGCGTTGCTGAACATAATGGCTGCTTGAAGTTTGGACAGAATAAACGCAGATTCGAACCTAGTACTCTATTCCAGAGATATCTAACAACCTACTCATCACAGAAGAACATAGATGTAGACATGTATCGTGAACCTTGTGCGAAGAGTGCCGTGAAGACTAGCTACTTATTTTCTGCAGACCCCAATGACCTGGTTGATAGACTACCAGTACTGGTTATATTGCAGATAAGTGGATATATTTCTGTCAGCGAAGAGATAAATTCTATTATTGATAAACTCAGAGATAATGGCTTTACTGAATGACATATTATGTACATATGCATATGATTTAGTTAAAAATATAAATAAATACAAAAAATATATTTTTTTTTTTCAAATTCCTATCGACTAAGAAATGTATCTACTGCTATGTGTGTTTATAAATGACTGCTAGGTTGNATTTTTTTTTTTCAAATTCCTATCGACTAAGAAATGTATCTACTGCTATGTGTGTTTATAAATGACTGCTAGGTTGCAAGTGAATGTCTTGCTACAATAATAATTCCACTCACTTCCCGATGAACGAAAAACATTGCCTTTGCACTTATAGTTATGTTTATGCAAAGCATCATTGCGGGTTAACACATCATCGCAGTAATCACAGTGGAACGTCTTGTATGCTGGACTGAACATGCAATGGCAACTTTCATATCAGCGTNATCGCAGTAATCACAGTGGAACGTCTTGTATGCTGGACTGAACATGCAATGGCAACTTTCATATCGGCGTGCATTACGACTTTTCTTAAAAGTATTTCCACAACAGTTGCACTGATATCGCAATGCTTGTAGCGACTCTTCAGGGTTCCTTGATGTTGTCGATGCCGACGGTGTTACAGATGTTACAGATGGCTTCAACCATCGATTCCGTTGTCATATTGTAGCAGAGTACATGATCGTAGTAGATGTATGTAGTCGTAACTGTCTGCTTTCCGCCACCATGCTCATCGACGAATTTCTGTTTTTTACATGATGCTCTCTTATATACTGTTCGCGCTACATGCGAATGTGCAATAATAATCACGTGTTGGCTCAATCGCTGTTTTGTGCACATAAACGTATAAACTAAAAGCACTGGGAAGTTGAAATTTCTCAGTTTGGGATTGAAACTATCCAATACACGTATAACGATGTCCATTATTTATTTATTTACAAAGTAAATTCTCAAACAAGTTTTTTTCAAACAATATTGAACCCCTTAAGCAATTCAGAGAAGCTCTGTAAAAAAATATTGAAAGTTTTTTGTGAAAATGTCTGTTTCTGGGCGGGTCTTTGGAGTTACGGCATCTAGCACGAACCACGTTTCAAAGTGTTATAAATACGGGCTTGATGTTACAACCTGGCATCGAAAAAGTGATTACATTTTCATCGGTATTATCGTATTAATTGACTTGGGCGAAGTCAATTGCACTACGTGTAACAATTTTTCACTATGAAATAAGTTTTACTATTATATCGAAGAAACGCAAAATATTTGTCAATTTGAGAGTCAGCTGCCTAGCTTACTACGTATACAGAGTGTTCGGAAATTACACGCCTAAACTGCGGGAGGTGATTCCTTATGGAAAATAAAGTTAAAAATATTAAGAACACCNTTTTCACTATGAAATAAGTTTTACTATTATATCGAAGAAACGCAAAATATTTGTCAATTTGAGAGTCAGCTGCCTAGTTTACTACGTATACAGAGTGTTCGGAAATTACACGCCTAAACTGCGGGAGGTGATTCCTTATGGAAAATAAAGTTAAAAATATTAAGAACACCATATATATAAACAGGATATTAAAGGAGATATGAGCCTGTGAAAATTAGGTTTTGAAAACGTATTTTAGCTGAATACCTTGTACTTTCTGCCAGCGGTAGGGATGGCGGCGATTTACTCACAGTACGTCCCGCATGGTTGAATGGGACACGCCCATTTGACGCGCCATGGAGCGTGTACTAGTGGAGGGCGTGTCGTTGATGCGCTGACGTATCACTTCCTCAACCTGAACCGTGTGCACAGACCGAGGACGGTCAGCATTACGCATGTGTCTCTGCTTCATGGAAAGCATACATCACCTTTTTTCTGCGGATTTTGTAGGCGTAGTACAAGGCATTCGGCAAAAATATGTTTTCTAAACCCAATTTTTATAAGAACATATATCCTTTAATATTTACATTGCCGGTCTGATTATTTCCAGATTTTAATATAGTAATAAATGGTTGTAAATATTACAATGCAATATAATGATACTAAACATATTACATAAAAAATAATTGAATTGGTTAAAATTTCTTATTAGGCGTAAGTAAATTGTATTCTGTCCGCGTCTGCGTATCAACGAAGCTCCATCCACTCTCTGGGCTAGTCGGAACTGCTTATTAAACTCCAGCGCTACAAAAAATTACTCAATTTACTTTCTACGGCGTGGCCATATCGGGACGCGAAACACGGGGCGCAGGGCAGAAGCAGTTAGACAGTTGCCAGAGTTACATCGGACGAGTAGTATCACCACACCGGGATGCGAGTCAGTCAGTCAGTTACCACATCAGTCAGTCAGTTACCAGACAGTCAGTTACAATGCACTGAGAAGGCAGAGTCGAGTGGTGAGCTCTAACGAGGAGCGCCATGTCGAGATGGTGGGATTAGTCCAGTGCAGCCCGTAGTCGAGAAGGACGGGTAGGGGCCTGTCAAGAGTCACCTCGCCGGGACATGGTAGGGAGGTAACAGTCAGTTACAACCCTACGCCGAGAACGGAGCGAGTGGTGAGCTTAAAAGAGAAGTGCCACGTCGAGAGGAAGCCAGTTGAGTGCAACACACCAACAACAGCCAGTCCGAGAGCTTGTATCAGGGGCCATCCAACTCACCAGATCTCATCTACTGCCAGAACGTATCCGGGCCACTCCAACTCACCAGACTTCAACTGCCGGAACAACTACCACACAAAAAGTGCAGATAAGTAACAACGGCGTCACTCCTGGACGTGTCCTCTCACCCAATGCCCCCACAGCATCGGAAACGTTAGCCAGAACATTGCAACCAGCCCTTCAGGCCAGAACTCGCAGGGCGTTAAAGTATGAGTAAATTNAGCCCTTCAGGCCAGAACTCGCAGGGCGTTAAAGTATGAGTAAATTCTCGGCACAAGGTGCCGGGAAAGTATGCATAAACTCCCGGAAAGGTTTCGGGAATGTATGAATACATTCCCGGGCAAATAAACATGTTCAAAACTACAAAACGCGATGAAGCATTGTTTTATATGCCCTCAACCTTCAAGGCACCTATAGTCTGTGCCATCGAACATTAACTGCGGACCCTAGTACCCCACAGATGGGGAATAGCGTCATTATATTAATAATAAGATATTGAAATGCAATAGTTTAAATAAATTGTAATTACATATATATTTATTATAAGTTTATCGTAAATCTATTACAATTTATTTAAGTTGAAATGTAAGGCGGATTTGTTTTTGTTACTCTGATTATCAATAGCAAACATGCAGCTTAATATCTCTCTTGTTCGTCATCATCTTCCTCTTCTGGTCTCCCAGATTGAATTTCCAGTTCGGTATCATCATCCTCGTTGTAAGCTATATTCGGCTCTAAAGCTTCAAGGTCGAACAGACCTTATTCACTTTCTTCATCAAGATCTTTTGGATATGATGAAGCATTGAGGCATGCTTGTCCGTTACACTGGCAACAAAGTGAGGAGCATTGGAACCCTGCTTTTCTACATCCACAACTTGCACCACAGCCTTTCTTGCAATTGCAGAATATCGTACTGAGTAGTTCTTCTGGTGGTGGTGGTAATAATGTTGTTGTGGGTTCCAGGATTTCGTTTTGCAATATCCACCCACATTTCTCGGGTTCTAATTCTTTCCTTAACCAAGTTTGGATCTGGCAGTAGACACGATAGATATGCTGTATAGCTGCTGCACCGGTCTTCACAATTGAACATCTGCCCCAGCTTACTATTAAATTAATAGAATTGGTCGTGTTAGGGGCCCCGTTTCGGGAAATANAACAATTGAACATCTGCCCCAGCTTACTATTAAATTAATAGAATTGGTCGTGTTAGGGGCCCCGTTTCGGGAAATAATATAGGTAGGTATATCCAAGCATTTACACTGTTTGAAAAAGAAATACGTAATCTATTTCCTACATATTATTATTAATTTAAATTAACTAAATATTATCAAACATGTCTTATTTATGAATAATATTTATAAATAATATTAATAACTAAGTAAATAATGTAAGTTCCTCAATAATTATAATATTTTTAGTAAATAATTGATTTTATAAACTGTACTATGAATTGGATTCGACAGTTGATATAACGTTATCCTATATACAGATAGACACTTCCCACTTNGTTATAAACTGTACTATGAATTGGATTCGACAGTTGATATAACGTTATCCTATATACAGATAGACACTTCCCACTTTTCGCGCTCTATGTTGAGAACGGTTAGTTATTTAAAATATCGCCTAAGACCGAATGTGTAGACAATGTTATGCTCTACAAATTTTGTAATAGCTTCACACATCATTTGAAGCATATGAAACAAGATATTTACAATGAACAGATTTTCGCGACCTTTGACGTTGACTACACGCGGACACGAGATTCTATGAGAATTTTGAGCTAACTTTTAGAATTTCAAAACAACTATGTATGCAAATTTTCAGCTTTCTAACTTTCATTTCGAGGTTTACCTCTTTCCCCCTTATTTAACTGTACTAAGTCTACTCGTCAGCAAGTGAAACTGCCAATGGCGTGTCTAGGATTCTATTACCGATTAAAGGTAGGGGGGTCAAATTAAACTTTAAGAATAATTTTTAATGTCACCACCTTTATGTGTTAATTAATAAATTTTTCCACAAGAAACACAATTTGTAATATTTATTTCTGAAATGTATACTATAATGCATTCCTTTTATTTATTTATATAAATATTTCTATAGTACAATTTATATTTTCCCTGGTAAGAGAATGTGACTGTAAATGTCTGCCATTCTCTTCAATGACTGCTATGGGTTACGCCTCGTATTCAGTTATTCTTATTACCTGAATTTGACAGTCACTATACCGAGCGATTGCAGTTGAAATCTGCACAGCGATATCCCTTTTTTAATGTGTTTACCGAGCGCGGGAAACACGTTGTGCAATGTCTAAAACGCTCGTTTTTAAATGAAACTATTAGTGTTCTCAGTTTATTTACAAAAAGAAATTGCGCTTCATATTGGTTCGTAATAGAACATTCAATAAATTTGTATATATTAAAAAAACATTGTTTTGAAGCCCTTAAAAATGGCGGGTGAATAACGGTAATTTTACTTGTTACATATGAACATATTATACATAAATATCTGCGAAACGTGTAGAGGGCCCTAGATATAAATTTGCTACAGGCTTCCAGTTATTAAACTCACAGAGACACAGTTCAACGTAACACGACGAAGTTTCTGCAGCTATTTTGAGAGACTTGCACATATAGACGATAGGACAGTTGGTGCGCGTGCCAGTGCCGCCTTTATCGCTGTTTCGTTCATGCGTCACATACGCGGAAAATATACCCAGACAGGTGGGCACCTAAGTGTTGTTTTTAATTTCTGCCGGGAAACCAGTTCGACGCTCATTGTACAGAGGAACACGCTTGCTTTCGGCACCAGTTGTTGCCTATGTGAAATAATAATAGCGTTTCCATTATTCGATACACACCATCCTCCTTGTAGGTTTTCTCTCTGGTTTATATCATATCCATAGCGAGTAACGTTTGGGTACGTTTTGTAATTAAAACTGTAGCTCGTTAACAGTTCATCGAACATTTTTGAACTGATCCACTGCAAACAATCCTTACCGCTATCTGCGTATGTAGGAAGAATAATAATGTGAAAGACCAACGTTGGCTATAATTCAATCACGAAGAAGGGAGATTGTAAAACCATATAAAGAATGAGCATGAACCTCTCCGACAGATACATGGCTGATGGAGTGTGCTCAGAGGAGCAACTTTCTTTCACTAATGAAGTAGAGCCACTGTCGGAGAGTGTGAGGGCTCGTGTAAACCGCCAGTTGGTAGGCCACCCTCTGTAAACATTTTGCAGGCGGGCTGCATATTTACCAGCGTGAGGTAATCTTCAGACATGCAACACGCCTGTGAAAGGTTCATAACGGGTGACCTGTCTGCAGAAGGTTCACAGACGCCTCGCAAAAGGCTGCAGCGTCGCTAAAACGCATCCTACAATTATTTCATTAGTCGAAGTTATTACCCTGGTTACACACCACCAGTCATGTAACTTTGTCGGAAGTGTACAGAATGACTATGTATACTGGGCTTAGAGTCTAAATGTTTCCCAAGGGTGACAGAAGCCTTCAAAATTGTACCAAAACCAACAGTTAATCAAAAGCATTAGAGAATGATTTTAAGATAAAACTTTGTGTGTCTGGATAATGTGTAACTATGCAAAGATAAGCAACTACCGCAAAACCTGCTACAATATAAACATTCAGTGAAGAAATTCTAGGTTACCACTCCTATTTCGCATTAGTTTTCGTAATACGTATGAGTAATGCATTATTAAACCACCCCTGAAATTTTACTGAAACCCTATGCTTGCGTTATTATCCCAAACCCCACTGTTTGAGGTTTTTTTTTCTTAGAGTCTTATATAAGTGGGCAGCTCGCAAAAATAGCTTTTCTTACATGGTTACGGTTGTACCTAGACCCTGCATCCTATGAGAACAACATCCCTTGGAAAAGTACTTCTGTAAAATTTCTCATTTTCAATACATCTATAGCAGTAACCCAAATTTAATTTTACCTGTCTGTATGCTTGTCGTAAGTCAAGACTCGCGAATGCTGAGCCAATTGTTGTTGTTATTGGGCCCTTTTATTAAGAAAACGGCGGTTACCACATCAATTTAACGGTAGAAATATATTCCTGAATAAAATAGGGATTGGTATCAATAAATTATTAACATTTTGTCTACGGCACGATTTGTAAAAATGCTCGCTTTGCTTAGTTACAGTTAGCAATGCCGTTTGCAAAAAAAAAACACATAAAAATTGTAGGTGTCTTTTGACAGTCTACAAATTTGTCACTTTCAGAATACACATACCATAAGGGGAAACCACTGAGGGCAGTGTGGTCTATTTACCGCATGCATGCGTGTGTAGTTACAGTAATGGGCATAGAAAACTTGTGTTTATGTTGGTGGAAATGAATCTTACACATCGTTATTATAGAATGTATCACATAATCATGAGTTGAAGAAATGGAACGCGTTAGTTCTATATTATTTTCTGCTACACTCTTCCTTCAAGATAAGAGAATATTTCTTTGTGGTACTTGATAAACTACAATAAATGGCGATCTCAACGAGAATTGTATCTTGGAAAGATCATCAAAGTAAACACTAAATAACAATTTTATGATGGCCAGAATTTTTTTTTGGTGGCCACAGTATTCTTTTGTCAATATAGACCTTACAAAAGAGTTTGTGCATCAACAATTTTTTTGTCTCACAAATATTTAGGGGTAGCCACTAAAGGGTGTTTTGGTCACCAATAAATTCAGTATTCTGTTAGGTATTTTCGATAGTCACAGTGTAGGTATTATGAAGCAAGCAGCAATACATAATCATTAGTGGGGCCCAAAAAGTGTTTTGTAGGTTGCGGTCTTTGTTTGGATACATTATGGTGCAACATCTCGTCGACAACAGGATTGGTGAAGGAATATGCCATGAGCCAAGCCCTTTATTAAGAATAACATTGAGTGATATCTAGCAACCCTAAAAAAAACCTAAATCACAACGGCCGGACCAGGAATCAAACCAGAGTTCTCTCGAATGTGAGTTTAGTGCACCACCTCGCTCCATGTTGACTTGAGCATTCATGTACGATGCCACAAATCTAACAAGTGCCACGCACGCCAAGTACTGGACGCTTCATCTCACGGGAAGTTTTTTTCTGTATTCATTAATGTGTAACATTTATTTACTTGGAGTAAAGGGATTATGTTATTCGTCCCCAATTTCTTATGACTATCCCTTAGAATTTTGTGGCCACATTCAATACGCCAGCGTGCATGTACAAAATATAACGAAAGTAGTTGTAGTTGCAACAAAGCGTTTTACATTGAACTAAACGAATGTTATTATTGCTAACTAAATATTTGTTGGCAAATAATTAATATACTTTCAGTAATAAAATATGTTAGTGAGCACTAAATTTCTGTAGTATTTGCCAGTATACGTGTCATTGCACGGTTAAATGTGTATTATACCAGCAAAAAATTACACCTTGGAAAGAATTAACCAAATAGTTTTGGTAACCACCAACGATTTTTTTCTTTTAGTGTACGTCGACTTGACATTCTACGTATATGACAATTGGTTTCGTTGTTTTTCAGGAATGTCGCTATGCTTCCTCGGATCACTTCTTATGTCGCAGTGCTCACTGGGAGGAGCTGACGTCAGACACAAGCGACAAGGTCAGTTTACATAGCAACCTAGCTTCTCATTCCTTACATTTTCTGCTCGCAAACGTACATGTGTTACGTCTGTATTTAACTCATTCCTGAACAAGCAAGAAAGAAGTTGTTTATAGTTTCCAACACAATAAACCCGACACAGTGATACCAGAACCTTACTGGCTAGATAACGTAGTGGGAACTACTGCCTTGGATCGCAACTTATTCGCGGTTATTTAAGCAATTTTGTAATCAAGTGATTTGCACGCTCCCAGTAAATTTCTCGCCTTGATTTCATGTCATGAGCGTGGCATTAAAATACGCAACAGTTAAGTTATTTAATTTAGTTTAGGTTTGTTTGACATACACAAAAGTATTTATGTTCCTGAATGTTATAAAGTTACGATATTGATCAATGCATGGTTTAAGTCCTCGATTCCATAGTAATGTTAATTTTAAACGTGTTGGAAAGATATAAAATGGACAGAAAAATAGAGCATATTGAGGGCTTTCAAAAGTGCTCAGTTAATCACAAACTGTCTAAAATTCAGCAGAAATTGCCATAAGATCAGTCAAAGTCAGCTGCCCAAATAATATTTAAGTTGTCACTGCTTTCGATAAAAAGACTTTTTCACTGGACACAAATATTGAGTTATTTTGACTATTTCAGGTTTAGAGTAAGTGTTATTACTAAAACGTAGTTTCATAAAATCATTAGCCTTAACATTGTAAGCAAATACTCTTAAAAAATACAGAACACAGTATTCTAAAATTTTCACAAAGTACTTAATTTTATTATAAGTTCAAAAATATAAATTTCAGGTCATTTTATAAATCTAACACGCGGAAATAATTACTAGAGACCCAGAAATTTTGCGCATTCATTCTGCAACACGTTATAATCAGCAGTCTTTTGTGCACTTGATCATCAATTTATAGTTCATTGATTGTTGCTCCAGTTTAACCCTAGACCAGTTAGCACGGGATTCGAACATTTTTTCCTTGTAAGTTTGTTATTAGCTTGATGTTGGGGGCATGTCTAACAATCCAATAGAAGAAGAAACGGAAATATACACGTCGTTGAACTGTCTTGAAATAAATACGCAAAATTTCCGGGTTTCTAATAATTACTAAATTTTTACATAAGCGATTTATTAAAATGCAAAATTACGTTAAGGTGGACATAAATATGCTAAGAAGACCACGAGTCTACATTCGCCATAGACCATGTTAGGCATTCGCTATTTAGGAATCAAGAGTGCTGAAAATTTAGGAAACGTAGATTAGAACGTTACGTTGTAGATAAAGGTAATTACCATTTTCAATGTCTTCTCTAACAGTGGAAGGAATATAATTGAGAAGTGGGTAGTTTAATTTAAAATATATATTCTACCTCAATTTCTACTAGTGATTATGGACAAAAGCTGGCATGACGATTGTGTGTATGCAACATGTAATAGAGGAGGAATAAAAAGTACATTGTAAACATCCACCATAGAAAAGTTTTACATTCTTCCAAGCATTGGCAGCTATAAAGCATTCAGTTTTCAGCGTGATTACCAAATGTAACGTAATAGGATTTTTGCTGAATCACCCATCTACAGACCACTTTATATTCCACTTCTTATCACTGCACATGCGTAGTATTTGCGTCCAGCAATTGTCTCTAGCAACTCATTTCGTTTGCTATATCTTTGAAAGGCAACATTATTTCTTTATTTAACCATGTAATCATATAGGTTCATTCTAAAATCAAACATAGCATTAGATTAGTATGCAAAGAAGTTCAATTTCGAACTAAATACATAAAATGCGATTTATTTGTCGTCCATTAACTATTAATTATCTAGAGTAAGAATTTTTAACAGTTCATTGAAAACTAGTTTTAAGTAAAGAGACGAATTTGGACAGTATTAGAGAAACAAGCTTGCTTCTATAGCTCCCGTTATTGTGCCCTTTAACTCCCCAAATAGTTGTGTTCCTAACCTGCTCCACAGCCTGATCACACTCCTAAACGGCGAATCCCAACACGGCCAGTGATACTAATAGTTAGGTGTGCATCTGCATACTGCTGACTGTCTCTGCCATAGTTGTGACGCACGACTGGCACCCTCAGACGTACCGACAGCCCTACTACCAGCACGGACAGACAGCCGACTGGCCGGTCCAGAGGTACGCCGCCCCGCCTGGCTGGCAGACCAGGAGACAGTGGCCGACGCGGACTGTGGTGGTGCCTGCACGGGACTACTCAGAGAGACATATCCTGGGTGCCAACCCCTCGCAGACATTAGCGACCATTTCGGAGACACTGGGCGCCATAAATACGGTGGGACGATACCTAGTGAACATCACACGAGCCGCCCGGCTGGAGCCAGATGCAGACCGTGTAGATCCCAGCGAACCGGAGATCGGCGAGGACCTGTCTGGGGCCATTTACACCATCAGCAAGAATGTGCTGGGTCGCAATGTGACGGACACCATCGCGCCGATTGTGCGTGAGGTCACCTTGAACACAGGCAAGGTTGTTCTAGATGGTGGTGGCGGAAATGGCGGAGTCGCCGGGGCAGGATCTGGTGGGCGGAGCTGTAACACTCCCAGGGGCGATCCAGGATTTTGCGATGACCTGAGTAACTGCCCCCAGCTGCTGTTTGACCTCGCCAACCTGCGCCAGTCCATCTGCTTCAAAAGCTTGTTCGAGCCCGGCGTGTGCTGCCCCAGAAACAAGGACACGTGAGTGTGCACACCTATTATTCCTGCTGGGCAGGTGACCACAGTAAGCTCTGCATCATAGTTTTTTAAGTCTGTCCGATGGACACACAAAAACATTATGTTTTTATACATACCTATTGACTAATGTTACATAGGTTACACACACGATGTCATGTTGGAATACTCGTATTTTTGAATTTTGCATTATTACATTTTTTGAGATAAGGAGTTTATAAAATAAGCCAAACACTAACCAGCTATCAATTTTTCCTTATATAACACGGCAAAGTCAATTGTTTGTTTGTAGCTGTACAGTAGTTGTAAAGTATTTTTTATAAAATTTTAAATATTTAGTCATAATTTTTCACTAAAAGAGTAGTAAATAATGAGTATATTAATTAACTGNTGCATCATAGTTTTTTAAGTCTGTCCGATGGACACACAAAAACATTATGTTTTTATACATACCTATTGACTAATGTTACATAGGTTACACACACGATGTCATGATGGAATACTCGTATTTTTGAATTTTGCATTATTACATTTTTTGAGATAAGGAGTTTATAAAATAAGCCAAACACTAACCAGCTATCAATTTTTCCTTATATAACACGGCAAAGTCAATTGTTTGTTTGTAGCTGTACAGTAGTTGTAAAGTATTTTTATAAAATTTTAAATATTTAGTCATAATTTTTCACTAAAAGAGTAGTAAATAATGAGTATATTAATTAACTGCATAAATTTACTGTTGTATTAGTTGCATTGGGGGCGAATTAATACATTGTCACCAATTACACGAAGTAAAATTTTTTTATAAGTAAATAGAATATTTTATTGTTGGGTTTAACAAGGTTTATTTTAGAGCCTAATTAGTTTAACAACTAAATATCTATTTGGGTGTAAGATAAGACGTTCGATGCATTTATCAAAAACGTTGCATCTACATGTGGGTAATTTATGTTTAATGGTGAGGAAATGCTGGAGTTGCAAGACCAAATTTAGTCTCATGAGATAACATTTATGTATACATTTATGTTGGTTGTTTGCAGTTAATTGAGAAATTATGATAGCCCTGCCTAGGCTCTACTTTCCTCTTAATTTTTTATCCATACACAGTATGTAAAATTAACGTTACCATGACCACGTTTATTTTACTCTTGCATCAATGCTTTTATACTAATGCAAACCTTATTTGCCTAAAAAAAGCAGAATCTAAAATAAATAAATTTGGTACTCACAAATTTTAATTTAAAATTTGCCATTAAAATGCAATGCTAAGTCACGGAGCTTCGAGGGTTGGGCCATAAGTCATAGTAATTTTTTGTTCAAAATTGTACAATGGTGTCACAAGATGTCATGTGTGACTGGCAAACCTGTCATTCACGGTACGTGGTTGCATCACTATATGGGAGTGTAATGGATGGTTAACACACAGAGAGAGATGTTAATTAAGTTGTGAGTCGACCGCTGTGCAGAATGGATGCAACGCAACTTGAACAGCGTTGTTATATCGAAGTAGCCGTTCTACGAGGAAGAAATGCCAGAGATGTCATAGGGAACTGGTGGAAACTGTAAGGAATAATGGTCTTCCATACTGAACTGTCGTGAGGTGGGTAGATGCATTTCAGAGAGTACGCGAAGCAACTAGTGACTGGCAACAGGCAGGATGACCTGTGACTGTGAGGACTGACGTGTCACATAAAGTAATTGAACACCTCGTAAGAACGAAGAAAAGATTGACACTTCCTGTGTTACAGGCAGAAAGCGGCATTGAGAAAAAAGCACCCATAGAATTTTACGGGACGACCTTCATTACGTAACGTTTCATCGAAATGGGTGCCACATGAACTCAAAGTTCAAAAGTGGGCATAGTATGCGACATGCTGCGACCACATGACTCACTAACCAGCGAGAAGGAAACCACTTTATCTTGAGAATTGTAGTCATGAATGAATTTTGGGCCAGGGCTTAGGAACCAGGGCTCAAACAACAATCAGCAAAGTGGCGACATACAGGATCATCATGAAGGAAGAAGTTAAGACAAAACAAATTACTCATGAAGCTTATCGCCATATTTGTGTGTGACAAAGGGGAAGTGCTTGTACTAACTTCATTCCACACAATACAGCAGTGCCAGCAGTATACTGCAGCAAATTCCTACAGAGAGAGGTACATCGCGCATTAGGAAGAAAATTCCTGATCTCCTGAAAAAAGCAATAATCCTCCATGCAAACGCAAGATCTCATACAACAGGGTGTGTACAGTGCCTACTTAATCGGTGGGAATGGGATGTACTGGAGCACCCACCATATTTTCAAGATATGTTTCCATGTGATTTATACCTCATATCCAAAGTTAATGAACCATTGCGTGGTAGACAGTTCTAGACACAACAGAACATTGTGAATGCAGTGCGGCAGCAGATGAAGGCCCGATTCACACATGATAATACAAATTGTATTCGGTGCCTCCGACATCGTTGGTAAGGATGTTATTGATGCTATTGAAGACTTTTTTGACACTCGTTGGTGTTTTGTGTGTGTGTGTGTGTGTGTGTGTGTGTGTGTGTGTGCAGGTATATCGTAATACTATAAGCACCGTAAAAAAACACGAGTAATACAGTGTCGATAAACGATGTTTATAGATTCTCCATATCCTACACGTATTTTGTGTTGTTCATTCGTTCCATATAATTTAATTTGTGTATTTCAAAATTTTGATCCACGCCCGCATTATCACAATAAATAATAGCTGTCATGACTTATGATCCAACCCTCGTACTTTTCCTCCATCAGTACGAACTTTACTGAGATTATCAGTCAGTACATACGTTAAAACAAATTCAGGCCGCATTTCAGCATAAATAATATTTTCTTCAGAGAGCACTCATTCGCGTTGGGGAAAAACGGTCTGAATCAGGTCAATTGCTGAATCGGGCCATTTGTGAATTTCGCGATTTTACCAGTAGACGAAGAGGAGATAAATAAGTGCTACTATTTGGCGTTGACGAGCTCAGTTGTAAGGTTGGAATGAAAGTGTTTGCAAAGTGACGCATGCAACTGCTTTTCAGTTCTTCGCTCTTTTGTGTAGGTAATAAATCATAGGTGTATTTTTTTCACTGTTTTCTTATTTTTATAATTTTTATTTCACAGATAAATAATTCTAACTGCAATATTCAAGCACAGCGTATCATACACGGAAGTAACACGCACAGTAAAGAGTTAAATAGGCTATTCACGGCAAAGTGAGCACTTTTTGGAGCTCTCCCATTTTGAATAATAGCCAATTAATATGTTTTATTGGAGCCTTAGACGTTAACTTTCGAATCCCGTGAAATATATACACAGTGTTTATTACTTAAATGGCAATATTTATTTTTAAAAGTGGCGGAAGAATAAAATGGCTAATAATAAAAAGTAACTAGGGTCTCAAAAATTCTCACTTTACCATGAACAGACTATAACCTATTTTTGTTTCGTCGCCAGTTGCAATCAGTGCCGCCAACTTAATTTTTTTAGACGTTAAGTGTTGATCTGGTGAATCGGGTCAGTGTTCCAAGGGCGTAAAGTGTCATCCATTTAAACGTCCTTTATTGTGTGAGCTACTTACGGGGTGGTTTTCTTGGGTAACAAAGGGGCAAGTACAAGAGGAAAACATCGCAAACTTTGAGTTAGGGGAATATGCAAAATGCAATGGATGATGTGAATAACAAACATACTTCTCAGTAAATGAGCGGCAGCTAATACAATTTGCATGCCTTCATTGGCGTTATGCTCGTGGTGTGGTGGTGTAGCTGAACAAGAAGGATGGTCAAATAACTTTTCAAATGAACAGGAACTAACATTAAAAAACATTTTAAAATCTGATTTTATTTTTGTGATAATTTTCCAGTGTTTACTGCTGACCCGATCCGCCCTATTTGATGACTCTATTCGCCATTAACATTAGGTGAATAGGATCAGTTGCTGTAATTGATATATTATCTCATTTCCTAGAAAATGCACTGTATTAAATTACTCGAGTGAAAACAAATTGTATCCAACAGATAAAATTTTCAATTCGTATTATTGTTGTTTGCTAAATTTTTTCATTGCTTATTAGCTATTGGACGTTATGCATTTTATAACCCGATTCAGACCATTTTATCCTATTCGGTATAATGCTGCTCTCTCTTTAGCTGTGCCTTGTTTAAAATTTTTAGCAAATTTTCAATGTGAAATTATTTTTCCAATCGTTCTAAGTGAGCTCAATAATAGAAACTTAACACGGTCAAATCTGTTACACATTTTAATGGATTAGAATTAAGTGCAATTTATATAAGTTCTCTGATTGAACTAAGATAGCTTGAAAACATTTAACATACCTCTCGTCTGATTAGAGTTGTAAATGAACACGGTGGATGCGAGAAAGCACGAGAGAGCGCAGCGAAAATAAAACTTAGTGGTCTCGTTATTTCACTTTCTCCGACAAGTTGGCGTTATTCTGACATAACCGCGATATATATGTATATATATATATATATATATATATATATATATATAGAGAGAGAGAGAGAGAGAGAGAGAGAGAGAGCTGGGGTAACTGAGCCACGGCCTCAGTTACAGGCAGGGTTTATTTTTCAAAGGTTGATTTGTGAAGTGGTCAGTGCTGAAAGAGATGCGAAGTGTGTGTTTGCACGCCAGGTGCTGATTAGTATGTTGGCAACAAGGAGCATATAAGGGAACAATTACAGCTCAACTGTAGAGTGTGAGAGAACCTTGTCTTATTAATTTGTTTGCTCAGGTAGTACCTGGGCCAATGCCAGATCATAGAACGAACTACACACTTTCACTTTATGTTGGCAAACAGAGAGCATGGCGTAGCCAGCCTGTATTTTATTTTTATTTTAAGGCTGGTCTAAGTTTCCTGGGCCATATTACTGATTGCGTCGTTTTTCCGCAGTTAGTTCATACCAAAAGTTTATTAAAAATAATATAAAGCATAGCCGTGGAGGTAAAAGACTAGTTTGTAAACCATTTCATGCCGATATTAAAAAAAAATATACACGTTCAGCAACTATCAGGTGTGAAAGCCACATAGATAAAGAAGGCTGTGCTACCACAATCATAATAGGTCCTTTCAGACCCACTTTCATTTACAGGTTAAAGTGCTGCAAACAATGAAAAATTGACAAAAGTTGTACTTAAGCTGACGCAACAGTAAATAAATGGTTTCTACCAATGAATTATATGCTTCTTGTTTGGTTATTCATAATAAGGAGCATTAGCATGGTTCCAAATCAGTTATACACAGAACATATTGGGACTTGCAGTGTACAATATATTCTTCCTTTGCCTTATGTATACAATTGTGTTTATTGTGTCTTAACTAAAATATATCAACCAAGTAAGTACATAATTCTGCAATATCTAAATGGAAAATTGGCACCAGTGTTTATTGAGTATTTAAGCAATGTTTAAGTCGTAAATATTTTGTTTAAATATACAAAAATATTTTAAAATGCCGAAGTTGTAAGGTGGTAGAACGTCGACTTAGAGTATCTCCGGCAAGGACTTGTTCTTCCTGTTGGAGGTCGTGGGGTCTGTGAGAGAGTGGTTGGTGTTGGCAGGCCTGCGACAGAAGCAGCGCGGCCGACCACGCACGCCCCTGTGACGACGACGAGGAGGCCAGTGGTGCTGACTATCCGGCCCTCCACCACTACTAGGAGACCGCCGCCGCCCCCGGTCCTGGTCATCCCTCCCGGCACCACACGCCCCCCGCCAATCCTGCCTGATGAAGGAGGTGAGCCACTGCTACTGCCTGCGTTGTGTTTCTCTAGTCTATTCGCGGTTTCTTCACACTTTTTTTATTAAACCTTCTAAAAATCACCCCATATATAACGTGTTTGATTGTTTCCTAAATACGCCATGTATCACAAGAGTTTTATACTTGTCTTAACATAAACCTATCTTATTTTGTTGTTAAATCGAACTTTTACCTATATTTTATCTAGAAACTATAATATTTGATCTACAATTGATATGAATAGAACAGAGAAAATATAGATGTGTAGGTAATGCCTGGCAAGAAATAGTTCTCGTGCGAAATGTTATTAAACTGAGTGCGCACAAATGCGGTGTATTGTCCTTTTGGTGAAATTTTCTAGACTTGGTTGAGCTTTGTTTGCATGAGGCTGAGGAATAACCTGAAAGTAGAACTTTAGCAGGGGTTCAGAAAAGTTGGAAGTAACAGAGTTGGCAGAAAGTATTTTCTAGTCTGGTCGTTTCTTACTTTTTTCCACACTGGCTTCCGTAGACCTCAGATAACAAGTTGAGCATTAATTTGTGGCCGGCGCTGTCTTGACGTCCTGTCGGCAACGAGGTTCCTAAAGACGGAGCCAGATGCTCAGACTGTCTCTAGCAGGGAGGGGTAGGTAGTAGGTGCGTAGGTAGGTTGGGCTTCAGGTCTCGTCGACAGCGAGGTCATTATAAACGGAGCAAGGCGCTCAGACGAGCAGGAACAGAGAAGGAATCGGCCATGGTCTGTATGAATAAACTGCCACAGCATTCTCCTGAAGTGATTTAGGAAAACAATGGGAAATGGAAAATAGGATGGCCCAACCGGGAATTGAACGCGGGTCCTCCCGAATGCGATTCCAATGCGTTAACACTGCACCACTTCGAAGAAGAGAAAATACTCGGTCATCACCTGTAGTAAGGCACCACCCCGTGTTCAACTGGACCGATTCAAAACGTGAGGATAGCCGGATCGGGGATGGAAGTGTTACGATTGGTGGCGCAACATCTGCTATAAAACAAAATGTTCTATGAAGTATAATTTACGTATATTCGCACATAACAGAACCAGATTGCATATTATTGAAAAATTGCAGGGCGCGTAGTAGAATGAAAAAGGGAAAATAGGAGAAAGGCGCTGGGGTCTCGGGGCGTCGGAGCTTTTCATGCTTTGTCATTCCAGTCGGTCGGCGGCCATTTTTCCCTAAAAATCTAATTTTTTTCTCTTTAAAGTCGATTAAATTTTCCTCGCATTTTCTCTTTTTCACTCCAAATTTCCCCTTTCCCCCAAAATTCCCGTTTTTCCCTCAAAAAAGGACTAAGCCTCCTACTTGCAAAAGCCGCAGAAAGGCAATTTTTGAAACATCGGGAGGTTTTGGGAGACTCGCTTCTCGAGGGCAGAGCAGTAACGGCCATATTGGTTTTATAGGTACAAGTATGCCAAATCGATATACGGGATCCGGGATCGCAGCCGGAGCCGAGCGTCAGCCATCTTGTCCACCATGTTGGATGTCAGTGACATTGACCTTGACCTTCGACCTTGACCACAGTGACCTTTGACCTCAATCCAAAAATTGCTGAAAATTCCAACAAATCCTTTTATATTTATAAAAAAAATTATAAAAAATATATTTTAAAAAATTAAACATAAAAATTTTTAATGTTTGAGTTTAGAGAGGATGATGGACTGGAAACGATGAGCCACCATGTTTTGAAGTCACCTAACCACCATATTGGACCCAGGTGACCTTGATAATATAACAGTGTCCTTGTATGTATGACCTTGAAACAAAACATCGAGGAAAATGGTAAAAATGGAATAAATTCATTGTCAGCAAGCATATTACAATACTGACTAATAACGCCATTTTGAATCCAGGTAACCTTGACCTGTGACCCCCCAGTGACTTTTGACCTTAAACCAAAACTCAGAAAATTATGTTTTTAAAATTATTAAGAAAAATTAAATTTACGGATGTTCCCCACAGAACCACGTCCAGCAGGCGACTGACACCCTCCAATCAATCACATTGTAATACAATTCTCCTCCCCCTCTCACCTTTGCCCATTCTAACGAATGCACTCCACCAACCATATTGATTTTTTCGTTTGTCATTTGTTTACATTTTCAATACCTAGGTGGCACTGCTGACTCCGACCAACATGTTAGATCTGGATGACCTTCATTCACCATGCTATTTAAATATGCTTGTAGCCATATGTATATACAAATAATGACATTAAAAATTATTTCATATTCCTATAATTATCTATTTATAATTACGTAATTTTTTTACATATAACCTATACATAAATATGTATAAAATAAATTAAAAATAATTTTATATTCTTATATTTTATATACGTAATTGTATATTCAATCAATTAAAAAAAGTTTTGTATATATATATATATATTTATACATAATTATGTACAATATTAATTATAAATAATTTTATATTTACTTATGTATATATTTATACAAAATTATGAATAAAATGAATTGAAAATAATTTTATGTTTCTATATTTGTGAATACATAATTATCTGCGTATTTTATTCTGGGGTGAACGTGTATGCCGTTTTTCTCAGAGTGCTCCCATATTTTTTTTTCATTTATACGTTTTATCGCGGATGTCCTTCTGTGGGCACAAGCTAGGCTCTTTACTGTAAAAAGAACCGCATTCATATAGGAAAAAATGACAGTAGACGTTCTGACACAGTGAGGTGAACATCAATTTGGAAGCGCTCTCTCGTCATACCACGAAAATGAATTGCGAATACGAAGACCTGCCTTTGAAATCAACGATCATGGAGCTGCGACCAGCATCATCGCTAACTGGTTATCGCCAGTGCCGATTATGTGATCGAGTTTTCACCTACAGTCAAAATGCTCGGCGGCATGAGAAAACGGCCTGTACGAAGAGTCCTATTCGCGCGATGAAGCATTACGACATTAGTCCCATGCAGTTTATGCAAGACGATACATTGAAAGAACATACCGAGATCTGTAAGGATTCGTCTACTGAAAGTAAGCAAATGTGCGGGCAATACCTCTTATTGCATAAAAGGGTAGTGGATTCGACAGGTGATTATGATGAGAAAGTAAATGCTAAAAACGGAATGAATGCAGTAGAGTCGGTTTGCGCAGAATGCGCGCTTGCAATAAGTTCGCGTGAAGTCGACGAACTCCAAAATGAACGGTGTTTGGCTCTAAATACTGATGAGCATACAACTCCTGCTACAAATAAAATCAAACTTAATACTGAGGATAAAACAGCAAGTGAAGACGATCATGAAGATAGCATTGATGAAAATGAACACGAAGAGAGTGATGATGATGACGATTATTGCGATTTTCTAGAATGAACTGACACACCCCTCCAAAACATTTGCAGCAATGAGCGACACGAAGAAGGCAGAAGACGCCGAGAATACAGGCTACCTATTTCCCGAAGACTCGAATGAACTTGTTGATATGCTCAGATATTTGGCTGACCTTCAAAAACGTTGGAATTTTTCGTGCATTGTTGAGATATATTCAACCAATAGTAAACTGAAGGAACAGTGATATATAGCATGATATGACGAACTGCTTTCTTCTGAAATTGTAATTACCAAATAATAATAAATTATTATTATTACAAAAAATTGCTTTTTCTTTATTTTTGTGTATTGTATCATTTTATCCCTCACAACTTTAAAGTGGTGCAATGAGCACTCGACTATTAACGGAAATATCTGCATATATAACGATAATAAAGAATTTAGTATAAAAATGCATGGATAGTTGACTGCATACAAAACATTAATTCTTTCGACATGTACAAATTTGGAGACAGTTGGCGAACGAATGTAATATATATGGGTGGGCGACAAACCGAAGAATTGATCGAAGAATCGATTGAAGGATTGGGATTGATCGAAGGATTGGGATTAATCGAAGGGTTGGGATTGATACAAGGATTGGGATTGATTTAAGGATTGGGATTGATTTAAGGATTGGGATTGATTTAAGGATTGGGATTGATTTAAGGATTGGGATTGATTTAAGGATTGGGATTGATTTAAGGATTGGGATTGATTTAAGGATTGGGATTGATTTAAGGATTGGGATTGATTTAAGGATTGGGATTGATTTAAGGATTGGGATTGATTTAAGGATTGGGATTGATTTAAGGATTGGGATTGATTTAAGGATTGGGATTGATTTAAGGATTGGGATTGATTTAAGGATTGGGATTGATTTAAGGATTGGGATTGATTTAAGTACTGGGATTGATTTAAGGATTGGGATTGATTTAAGTACTGGGATTGATCGAAGGATTGGGATTGATCGAAGGATTGGGATCGATCGAAGGATTGGGAATGCGGTGCTGATTGTGGTGTTGATTGTGGTGCTAAGTGCGGTGCTGATTGCGGTGCTTATTGATGGAAAGATTTAGAGATTGATAGAAATGTGGATCAAAAAACAAGCATTTAATACATTTTAAATATATTTTTTTTTTAGAATTTCTTTTTGGTTGCAAGGTTATCCAAGTTCATGGGCACGAGGCCAAGGCCACAGATGTGAGGTCAACGTGAAGGTTATCCAGATATAACATGTTGGTTGGAGTCATCAGTGCCACCTGGGTGTTGAAAATGTAAACAAATGACAAAATAAAAAAAACAATATGATTGGTGAAGTGCATCAATCAGAATGAGCAAAGGTGAGAGGGTGGAGGAGGGGAATTTCAATACAATGTGATTGATTGAAGAGGGGTTAGTCGTCTGCTAAACGTGGTACTGTTGAGACCTCCGTAAATGTAAGTTTTGAAAAATAACTTTAAAAACATATTTTCTAATAATATTTTTTATCAATATTTGTTATAAATTCTTAATAAATTTTGGACTAATTTTTGGGTTCAAGGTCAAACGTCACTTGGGTCAAGGTTACCTGGATCCAAGGTGGCGTTAGTCAGTAATGTAATATGCTTGCTGACTTTTATGAATTTATTAAATCTTAAAATTTTTCTCGAGGTTTTGTTTTTAAGGTCATCCAAGGTGAGGGCTATAGGTTCAAGGTCACCTCCGCCCAACATGGTGGTTGGGTGACGTCATAACATGATGGCTGCTCGTTTCCAGTCCCTCGTCCCCTCTAAGCCAAAAAACATTACAAATCTTAATTTATAATTTTTTTAAATAAATTGTTAATAATTTTTTATTAATATTTGAGAATTTTTCGAAAAAGTTTAGGGAATTTTTGGGAATTTTTGGGATCAAGGTCAAAGGTCACTGTGGTCAAGGTTAAAGGTCAAAGTCAATGTCACCGAAATACAACAGAGTGGAAAGATGGCTGACAGAACCAAAGTTTGGCTGATGGTCAGCTCCGGATCCGATCCCGGATCCCGTATATCGATTTGGCACACTTGTGCCTATAAAACCAATATGGCCGTCACTGCTCTGCCCTCGAGAGCGAACCTTCCAAAACGTTCCGATGTTTCGAAAATTGCCTTACTCTGGCTTGTTTTTGCAAGTGGGAGGCTCGGTGCTTTTTTTTTAGGGAAATGGGATTTTTTAAGGGAAAGGGGAAATTCGTAGGAAAAAAGAGAAATTGTGAGGGAAATTTAGTCAATTTTGAGGGAAATAGGAAATTTTTAAGGAAAAATGGCCGCCGGCTGACCGGAATGACAAAGCATGAACAGCTCCGACGTTCCAAGTCCCCAGACCCTTCCCCCAAACTTTCCTTTTTCATTCTACTGCGAATTAAACCAGAAACCCCAGATTCAATGCTAGCTTCAACAGTGTAGCGTACTGCTACTCCGAAATTTCCTGAAGCATTCATTAATCAGGTTCAGGAGATGATGCTAAATTAATTTTTCCAGTCCGGATCCAGCGCCTTCACCCTGCCCTGACAAGTGCCGGAAATGTGGGAATGTTACTGAAAGGAAATCTTTCCTCAAAGTTTGATTTTACAAGTGCTCTCTGAGTCTCTGTGAACTATGAAAATGCTACACACAGCAAAAAAATCGTTAGTAAATTCCTTAAACTGAAATGACAGATTTGAAGCTATACTTAATGTGGAAATTATACCATATACAAGACTGCGTCTCTACTATAAAAATTTGAGTGTGCATTTTGGGTATTTTAAGAATAAATGTGAGAAAGCTACCACGGAATTATTAAAAGTTACTATGTAAGCTTGCTCAGCAGGCCTATATATTGATGTGGTTGAACGCCGTGAATATGGAGCAGCAAATGTACGGGCGAGGTAATACAGGAGTGCGCAGAGAAATCTTACAGGCCAGCGGCAACGACAGCCTTATCTTCTACACGCGCAAGTCGCGAGTTGACGAACTGCGAGGCCGTGGAGAGGGGAACGTAAAAATTTCCTGCCCTATGGTAAAGGACAAGATGGAAAGTGGGAGTGTGCGTCGACTGGTCTGTTTGAACATCTGAACTTGGGCTCTACGGGCGTAGGCTAGTGCAAATGGAAATTGAGTATCACGGACTGACCTAATAGACCAGGAGTTTTAGGCAAAAAATGTTATAAACCCGGAATAAACATGGCACAAGCTGAAAAATTGCAGAGAACATATGATAATTGTTCTTAATAAGTGCTGAAAAGTTCCCAACAATCCTGCGTGTGCTTCAGCTGTTTCAGAGGCAAACTGGACTGAGTTACACACATAAAATTCTGCTCAATGTTTTCATATCGGTAACCTAGAATAAGTGTGAAATAGTACTGAAGAGAGGGTTAATGAGGTATTAATTTAAACTATAAAGCTCTTTGGTAAATTTTAAGAATAATTTCATTACGATTTAATGTTATATTTAACTAGAAAACCACAGAAAATAACAGGATAAGAAAATTCAAAATTAATACCAGTACAATAACTTGAATGATTCATGTGAATTTTAAAGAGTGTAGTGTTTGGGCAGCAAGAAACAACATACTTGAAATTTACTGTAATTTGCAGTGTCCATTCTACTAATATAACGCCAAAATTTCACGAAATCTCTCTTAAAATAAAGATTCTTCCACAACAATGTCTTCTGCCGTATCAATTGGATATACCCCACTGGTACAAGAAAGTCCCTTACAACAGCAAAACATGGAAGAGCAACATTTTTTATAAAAAATAAAAAATAAGAAAATCTTTAAAAAAAAAATTTAAAGATGTGCATGTAGAAGGCCCGAGGTTCGATGACAGGTGGTTGACTAAGCTCTCGACACGACCGGCCGTAGCCAGGTCGGCCAGTGTCCATCACGTCAGCCATGTCAGATGTTGATGACCATGATATTCAACCTTGAACTTGACATTTACCTTGAACTTGGATGACCTCGAAGCCACAAAAATCCCCAAAAAATTAAAACAAAAAAGAAAAAGGTTTAAGAATCGAGGGAAAATTACATCGATGACTCCGACCACCATGTTGGATGCCAGTGACCATGACCCCAATGACCTTGAAAACAAACACTCAAGAAAATATTGTAAAAATCGAATAAATTCATAAAAGCCACCTAGGATATTACGTTACTGTCTACGAACCCCATGTTGGATATCGGTTACCTTTGACCTTGACCTTGACCTCGTACCCATTACCTTAGGTGACCTTGAATCCAAAATATACGCACAATCGTGTTAAACATTTCCAATAAATAAAAAACGGCTACAAATTAAAAACAAATATTTATTAAAAAAATTTTTTTTTTAATTTTTTGTAAAAAAATTAAAATTTCGAATGCTTTGGCTTAGAGGGAATGGAGGACTGGAGCCGTNCAGTGACCATGACCCCAATGACCTTGAAAACAAACACTCAAGAAAATATTGTAAAAATCGAATAAATTCATAAAAGTCACCTAGGATATTACGTTACTGTCTACGAACCCCATGTTGGATATCGGTTACCTTTGACCTTGACCTTGACCTCGTACCCATTACCTTAGGTGACCTTGAATCCAAAATATACGCACAATCGTGTTAAACATTTCCAATAAATAAAAAATGGCTACAAATTAAAAACAAATATTTATTAAAAAAAATTTTTTTTTAATTTTTTGTAAAAAAATTAAAATTTCGAATGCTTTGGCTTAGAGGGAATGGAGGACTGGAGCCGTNTTTTTTTTTTAATTTTTTGTAAAAAAATTAAAATTTCGAATGCTTTGGCTTAGAGGGAATGGAGGACTGGAGCCGTTCGGCCACCATGTTATGACATCAACCAATCACCATATTAAATACCAGTAATTTTTACCTTGACCTTTGACCTTGACCACATGTCCAAGAACTTAAATAACCTTAACCCCCAAAAATTAAAAAAAAACCAAAACTATTAAAATTATTTTAAAAATATTTAAAGAAATGTACTAGAAAAACTTACATTTACGTAGGTTCCTTCAGCACCATGTCCAGCAGACGACTGACCCTCGCCAATGTTTCTCATTGGTTGATTAATTGTGTTCGCTTCGCCACCCAACTCTGTTTTTCATTGGTTGATTACTCACACTCGTTCTACCCGCCACCAATGGTTCCCATTGTATTAATATTCCACTCCCCTACCTCCTCACATTTGCTCAATCTGTATACTGCACTCCATCCACCATATTCATTTTTTCGTTTGTCATTTTACTTTTTTATCATGTAGGTGATGCTAGTGTATTAATTATAGATTTCACCGCTGGAGGAGCTGTCTATTTAGCCACCATGTTGGTTGTTGTTGACCTTGACTCCAATTACATAGAACTCGAGAAATCTAGAAAAACCACAGTTCATACAATTGACCATTACTAGCTAGTTACAACAAGAATCCATCCGACTAACCATACTAGCCAACGACTGCCTCCACCTAAGACTAACTCCACCCAAGACTGATCCCTGGCAAGGTTGACTGAGCATAAAACTAGCTCCTGTCGAGACCAGTTCCTGCAAAACTGACGAGGACAACCGATAAGAATACTACCCACCTATACAAACGATAATGGACAATATCGAAAGAAAAGTCTGTAAAAATAGTCTTGTAGCTAACCTCTTCTCAAAAAATCTTCACAATATTTACGCAAAACATCTCAGCTGACCATACCAAAGTCAACTGACCAGGCTAACCAATTAGTTACGAAATATTCCTCAAAAATATTCCCTTCATTTCATTCGTTTGCCATATAGAACTCATCCATTTTAAACGACCGGAGTAAGACATAATAATTCATATCAAACCATAGACCTCCTGTTGCACACGTTAACATAAATGTTAATTAAATATGTTTCTCAAAGGTTTTAAAATGCTTGCATGAATGGCAGTATGTTAACCATTCAGTTTGCATCTTTTGGTAGGCCTACATCTTGAAACAATTTCATTTTCTTAGAAGATAGAAGTTTATTACGTACGATTTATTCCCACATACACGAAAAACATGTCTACATATCCCAGAGTTAGTAAATTTCGTTCTGGAGGTTATGGCGATCTCCTAGTTGTTTCCAAAATTTGCAAAAATCACTAACGCCATAGTTTCGCAACCTGCTATAATTGCATCAATATTTAGACGCCCAAATACGTCCGTATAACTTCAGTTTTCACAGTTTTCAATCTTAAAAGCAACAATACTAATATCCGACATTTTTATTCAGTTTGCAAAGGTTACGTGCTTACGTGTAGCATCATAATATACTACATAAAATACTATGTTTTACATACATGTGAAAGTGTGGTACGATGTGTGTTACGCGTAACGTGAAGTCATCGTAATCCCGCCCTAAGACCTCGCTAAGGTTCCCTCTTCTTGACTTGCGAGGGCGGGGACGCACGGAAGAACAGAAAGAATCCTTGCAGGCTCTCTTTCTTCGCCGGCACGCCCAGTTTAGGTGTAGCTGGACTCGTACTGGTAGTGGTTGAAAATTAGTTGCGATGGCGGTGTTTGTTTCTCCAATATAGGAGAATTTAGCCTCGTTGGCAATGAACATTGTGAGAAGTTCAAGAGAAATAAAAATGTCTCTCTCTGGATGGAAGTAACACAATGCGCAAAAGCACACCATTATAGTTGCATCGTGGTCACACTGGTCCGCAGCCGTTAAGGCGCATACAAATGTTGTGTGGATGATTATCTCGAGAGACTAGCTTCTCTTCCAGGACTTGCACCATTTCGACCTCGTGTTTCCATTTAGCTAGTCGATTTACTTCCTGCGTTCCATCAATGTGTAAGTGCCACAGTAACAATTTTTGTCTTTCAAAGAATCGCTGTAAAAACTAAATTGTTACCGAACGAAGCCGGGCCGGTTCGCTAGTTCAAAATATAATTAGATGTATTTATTTTATCGATTGTATTACATGTAACAAATTAATGTACTGTTTTATTAAAGTCATAGTATTATAGAAAAAAAATATTGTGAAATTTTTTTTTTTTTTGTAATATGGCATAATTAAAAATAACTTCATATATTTTTGTGTAAGAATGTAGACGTTACTATTTGCTTCTAAATCAAATATTTTGGAGAATACAAAGTGACCAAATCCTATCCTACTAATATATAAATGCGAAAGTGTGTTTGTTTGTTTCTCCGTCCTTCTTTCACGTCGAAACGGAGTAACGGATCGACGTGATTTTTTACACAGAGATAGTTGGAGGGCCTGGAAGTGATATAGGCTACTTTTTATCCCAAAAAACCCTCATTCCTTCGGGAAAATCTTATTGGAAAATGAAAAAGGACAGAAACGGATTAACAATGCAACGTCGCAACCGAGCAACAGATAGACGTAACAATGCAACGTCGTAACCTAACAACAGATCGACGTAATTTCTTGCACAGAAATAGTTGGAGGGCTCTTTCCACTATAACCGATGAAAAATAGCGGAGAAATATCTATCTATAACAGAGAAATACTAATAAGCGTTTTTACCATATAATATTTCAATAAATAAATTCATAAAATTCAAACTGTGTTTTTCTTATACAACATACCATTCCCGTCTTTACTTTAAAAGATATAAGAAATTTTGTGAAAAAATAATTTTTCGGGAGTCGGTTGACCGTACGCGGACGTGGACAGCCATTGCGGCAGCGGGTTGGAGCAATGACAAAAAGGGGGGGGGGGGACTTTATTTAAATAAAAACCTAAACAATAATTCTGTAGTCTACGCGAGCGGAGCCACGGGCACAGCTAGTGTGTATGTCTGAGGCGACAAAAGTCATGGGATACTTCCTAATATCGTGTCGGACCTCTTTTTGCCCGGCGAAGTGCAGCAACTCGACGTGGCATGGGCTCAACATGTCGTTGGAAGTCCCCGGCAGAAATATTGAGCCATGCTGCCTCTATAGACGTCCGTAATCGCGACAGTGTTGCCGGTGCAGGAGTTTGTGCACGAACTGACTTCTCGATTATGTCCCATAAATTTTCGATGGGATTCATGTCGGGTGATCTTGGTGGCCAAATCATTCCCTGGAATTGCCCAGAATGTTCTTCAAACCAATCGCGAACAGTTGTGGCCCGGTGACATGGCGCATTGTCATCCAAAAAATTCCATCGTTGTTTGGGTACATGAAGTCCATGAATGGCTGCGTGTGGTCTCCAAGTAGCTGAACATAACCCTTTCCAGTCAATGATCGGTTCAGTTGAACCAGAGTACCCAGTCTATTCCATGTAAAAACAGCCCACACCAATATGGAACCACCACCAGCTTGCACAGTTCCTTGTTGACAACTTGGGTCCATGGGTTTGTGGGATCTGCGCCACACTCGAACCCTGCCACAAGCTCTTACCAACTGAAATCGGGACTCATCTGACGAAGCTACGGTTTTCCAGTCGCCTAGGGTCCAACCGATATGGTCACCAGCCCAGGAGAGGCACTGCAGGCGATGTCGTGCTGTTAGTAAAGGCACTCGAGTCGGTCTTCTGCTGGCATAGCCCAGTACAGAAAAAGTTCTCCGCAATGTCCTGACGGACACGTCCGTCGTACGTCCGACATTGATTCCTGCGGTTATTTCACGCAGTGTTGCTTGTCTGTTAACACTGACCATTCTGCGCACACATCGTTGGTCTCGGTCATTAAGTGCAGGCGGTCGGCCACTGCGTGTTCCATGGTGGGAGGTGATGCCTGACATTAGGTATTCTCGGCACTCTCTTGACACCGTGGGTCTCGGAATGTTGAATTCCCTAACCATTTCCGAAATGGAATGTCTCATGCGTCGAGCTCGAACTACCATTCCACGTTCAAAGTCTGTAAATTCCCGTCGTGCGTCCATAATCACGTCAAAAACCTTTTCACATGAACCACTTGACTACAAATGAAAGCCCAACCAATGCACCGCCCATTTATACATTTTGTAAGCGATACTACTGCCATCGGTATATTTGCATACTGCTGCCATCTGTATATTTGCATATAGCTATCTCATGACTTTTGTCACCTCTGTGTGTGTGTGTGTGTGTGTATATATATATATATATATATATATATATATATATATATATATATATACACACACANACACATACAGACACACGCATGCTCTGTTCAATGAGAAATTAAATACGTGTTATTTTCAATTAGAGTTGCAACCTTTTGTCCACTGGAAAAAAATACGTCAAATAGTCCGCATTGACAGTTTGACCACGGAAATTATTGGACAAACATTTGAAGTTACTGTACTGTCATGCTAGGGGGAAGGGACTGGATGGCGGTGACGTGCGCTAATTAGTCTGGCCAGCATGTGTCTCACTACTCGTTCTGCAGTTCGGTCCAGGTGCACGGCTGCCAGATGTGTTGCGATAAAGTGATTGCAAGCTCTACAGTGGCTGTGCGATGAAGGTAAAAGAATTAGGGTACACCGGAAGCGTCCATTTGGAAAAGGCACGGGGTTCACTTCAAAAAAAAAAGAAAAACAGAAGAGGCTTACACCTAAATATCCTAAATAAACACCGATAAGATAAAACATAATACTAATTATTATATACAATTACTAGCCAACTGGCCCGGCTTCACCCGGTAACAATTTAGTTTTTACAGCGATACTTTGAAAGACAAAAATGGTTACTGTGGGTCATCCTTAAAAGATAAACATATGCTATCGTGGACTTTTCTGTAGACCTTTTTGAGAGCTACAATTCTGTAGTTTATTAACTTGATGTATCTCTCATTGTTTAGTCACCGCAAGCCATGTAAGTGCCCTAAAAGCTGTTTTTGCGACTTGATTACAAACGGTTCGACATTTCTCTACTATCATTACAATAAATACAAATAAATTATACACCAAAACCTTCCTAAAAAAATTTCTAAATGATGTTGAAAACCGCATCAAAATCCATCAAGTAGTTTAGAAGTACTAAGTGAATACACAGACAGACGCGGATAAGTGACTTTGTTTTATAATATTTAGAGATTTTAAAAAATTGTATGTGTTTGTGTGTGCGCCCGAGAAAGGGAGAAAAAAGGACGTGGGAAATTGTGCATTCATACGTTCGCGTGTGTACGTACACACTCACAAACACACACAGAGAGAGAGAGAGAGAGAGAGAGAGTTGAAGCCTCACTGTTGGTGTTGTACATATATGTATTTCTTACCCCGGTTGTATTGTAGTTTATCCATGCAATATCGCAGTTACACACTAGTGGAATTCATAACATGACCGACAAAACTATGAACTCCGTGAGTAGGACCCGGCAAGACATGCGCACATGAAGTGAGAACTAGTGAGTTAACGAGCGAAACAAAANGTGTTGTACATATATGTATTTCTTACCCCGGTTGTATTGTAGTTTATCCATGCAATATCGCAGTTACACACTAGTGTAATTCATAACATGACCGACAAAACTGTGAACTCCGTGAGTAGGACCCGGCAAGACATGCGCACATGAAGTGAGAACTAGTGAGTTAACGAGCGAAACAAAANATGAACTCCGTGAGTAGGACCCGGCAAGACATGCGCACATGAAGTGAGAACTAGTGAGTTAACGAGCGAAACAAAAACAATTGTAATGTATATGCAACTGAAAATTAATTTTACTAATGCAGTTAATGTGTCATTTTTGTATGATTAAGTGATGGCTGTTTACGGTAAAATAAGGACTTAAAAAAAAATTCTTTGCATTTTACTGCGCTATTTCAGAAGGTACATTGTGACTGGTATGGTCTCAGTAGAGTTGGTAATGAGTTAGGAAAAGTAGTTCCATATTTCAATTTGGAATTATAAGTGTAAAACTTGAATAAGTGGAAAATGATTTTTAAAATGATTTTTTTTTGCTTTATGCGCGTAATTATACGAGTTAACACATGAACAACATATACATATGCATAACATTTTCCCACTTAAACTTGACTAATACATGAATAAAGTGATGAAGTTCATGACTGCTGATTTTACATATGGCGGAAGGATAGATGATGCACAGAAAAAAAGATCATGAACAGGGGTTTCAAAAGGCAACACGGTTCGTATATTCCGCCAACATTTTAAACGTGGGCAAACCAAAACCAAGTTTGGTTTATAAAAGAGCGTTTTGCCAATCCCTAATATGCTGTCACCATCCAGTCACACATTCAGACAAAACTCCCGGATAGCAGTAAATCAAAAGAGATAAAGGAAGTATACAGTAATAAACTTTTCTCTCCAGGCTTACCATGCAAAAGACGAGAATCAGCCTACCCCATAAAAATGTTTTCCACTAGATTAAGAAATTTTGTTCCAATGTTTCGCTTCCAACAGCCCTTCTACTGTGGTTTCAGGCATACCCACCCACGTGAAACACTTGTTCTCGTTCATTCGTTTTAAACGCATCCGACTCTTTTAAGTGAATCTCCTACAATATAATTTTTATTTTCGGTGACTTCATATCACTCATACATAAAAGAATTAAAAAATAAAAGGCCAAACAACCCGGAAAAAATATGTAAATTCTGTAAAAAATATTAATTGAAGTTTTCATGCGCTGTACCAAATGTTTTCAAATTATTATAATTCACTAAATTTGTTTCCAAAGAGTTATCAATAGGAAAATAATGGCGGAGAAACAGAGGAACGAAGTTTATCTGTCCCCTACAAATTGCAAAATTGTTATTACTTATTACCTTCAGGAAATTTCTACGTTTTGTAATTTACAGTTTATTCTATTTCATGAACGAGTGCACCTTTCTGACAGCAGCGATGTGTCATAAATTATATGAACAACATTCAACCCAGAAAAACTTAAATCAGCCGATGCACGTCACCTTACTTAATGATATAGCTACATTAAACATAGCTAATTGAAAATTTTTACAGACCAAACGTAACATACACGACTTCTAGATACATGTCATCACTAATAATGGCGTCCTTCCAACTTCCAAACATAATGTTCAACGATTTGCCGCCAACGTGACGTCATCGCATAAAGAACTCATGCTGCTGAGTATGCTTGTTGCGGAACACAGCCACGGGCACCATTCCAACTGTGGCACGGTAACAGACTCCAAATGTGAGTGTTTTCATGTAGGGAATATACGATTTGCTGTACTATATCAAGAAAAAAAAAACAATCGGATCGAAATAATGACAACAATCAACATTTTGCTTTCCGTTATGTAGGTATTAAATGTTTGATAATATCTTTCAAAACACTCACAATAAAAACTATTTATTTTATATTTTAAGTTTTACGTAAGAGTGGTTACAATCCCGAACCGATCATCAGCTTTTCCTTTTATTTCTTAGTGCCCTACGGAAGCTTCACGAAGTATCTGGCAAGTGTATATATTTTTATTTTCAGCGCTACGTGTACTGTGTGTTAATTTTCAAACAATTAACAAATTCTTCAGCAAACACAATCACTGCTTTTACTGTACAGTACTGGCCCACAAAGTTGCTAGACAAGGATAAAATCTTTTGTCATTTACATCCTTGATATTTTCCAATCAGGAAGAAAAATTTCAATTTCAGATTATGTAGCATCATTTAATTCCTGTTTACAAANATCCTTGATATTTTCCAATCAGGAAGAAAAATTTCAATTTCAGATTATGTAGCATCATTTAATTCCTGTTTACAAATCATTTTTTTTGCATTAATTTTTTACATTCTAAATTCAAGACACATTTTAAAAGCTTGGATATAACTATTTAAATAATGTCTTCGAGCTTATTTGAAAACTTTAAAGACTGAAAAATAAACATCTGATTCAGTACCTTATATGGTGTTGTTAGATGGCAATATCGGAAATTTTATTGGTTGGAAACATGCATGGTCAACGTACGTATAGATGCAGACATACGTCCATATAGGTAAACACTGGTATCGNTTATTGGTTGGAAACATGCATGGTCAACGTACGTATAGATGCAGACATACGTCCATATAGGTAAACACTGGTATCGTGCACACTTGACTCACATAACAATACACACAGGAAAACACATACCACATAAGACTACCTCTTCAAGAGCAGTGAGCTATACGAAGAAAATTAGTATGAGATACAATACTGCCTTCTTCCCGTGCGTTACATAACTGAAGATCACTTTCAGTTTACGCGTTTGTCGTGGCCAATCATTGTCTCTCTCAACTGTAATACCATGCGTTATCGAGCCCGAATTACGTACCAAAGCCTTCCACAAAGCCTTTCCTAATGCCGTTCAAAACTTTAGAAAACTCTGGGGGTAAAAAAATTGCAGTTCTCACTAGGGAGTGAAAACGTAACTTGGTTGATTCTGATGCTACTCCCCACCTGCGGTGTACAGAATGGTTCGTAGGGTCTACAGTATAACTGACACAGACTATAGGTGCCTTGAAGGTTGAGGGTATATAACACAATACTTCATTACGCCTTGGTTTTGAACAGGTTTATTTAACGAGAATTCATTCACACATTGCCGGCACTGTTGCGGGAAGTACACACACTTTAACGCCCTACGAGTTCAAGGCCTGAAAGGCCGAAGACAATGTTCTGGCTATGCTTCCGATGCTGTGGGGGCATTAGGTGACAGGACAGGTCCATGAGTGACAACAAAGGTTACTTATCTGCACATATTGCGTGGTCGTTGTTCTGGCAGTTGAGGTCTGGTGAGTTGGATGGCCCAGAAATGTTGCGGCAGTTGATGAGGTCTAGTGAGCTGGATGACCCAGCTATCAGTCCTCTGTGGTTGGCATGTTGCACTCAGCTGGCTTCCTCTCGACGTGGATCTTCTCGTTGAAGCTCACAACTCACTCCCGTTCTCGGCATAGGGTTGTAACCGTCTGTTACCTCCCTACCATGTCCTGGTGAGATGACCCTTGATGGGCCCCCACCCCGACCCTCGGTGCGGAGTTGCACTGGACTAATCCCACTAGCTCGACATGGTGCTTCTCGTTGAAGCTCACCCCTCGACTCTGCCTTCTCGGTGCATTATAACTGACTGACTGGTGACTGACTGATGCGGTAACTGACTGACTGACTGGTGACTGACTGATGCGGTATCTGACTGACTGACTGACTCACGTCCCGGCATGGTGAAACTACTTGTCTGATGTTATTCTGGTGACTGTCCCGTGTCTCGCGTCCCGATATGGCTGACCCCTTAATGACTTGACTGATTACCTGCACATCCTGGTGTGGCGGTACCGAACTCCGCGCCACCTGCTGCTCTTTGCTTCGACTGTCTCTGCGAACTGACGCAGCCGGGGGTCCAATCTCCCCGGCCTCGGTAATGGCTGCACTCACGTCCTCTCTCGGCTCGCGATTCTATCTGACTGGTTGACGTAACTGATTCATCTCTGTACGGAAATAACGAACTGACCAACCAATGAACTACTGATCTACTTATCACCAACCTTCCCGCAAAGAGGCTTATATTCTCTCTTGGCTTCCTCCCTCGTTTCCTACACATGTCTCCCTTGTTGGGGAGGGGGAGGGAGGAAGGTGCAGCACAAAACACTTCTTACATGTGCCATGGTTCTGAAGATTGTGGTGGGGGGAAGATGGTGGCCTGCACCCTGAAACTTACCCTGTCAGCTTATTCTTCCGCAGCACGTGTCCCAGTTGCCCGGGGTTTGGTTACGGGGGAGGAGTGTTTGAGGGAACACTTTCCAGTTTGTCAGCTGTTTTCTCTGACGTGTTTTTAACTTCGGGCAGAAATCGCCTTACTATTGTCATTTCTCAGCATTTACAAATTTATCTGGGCTTGCTAGGGGGTGAAGGGAGGAGGCCGAATGGCAGCAAGTTCTACCTCACCTCGGCTTGACCTCGGTATGCGTAAATGGGTGACACGTGTTGTCCAGAAGTCCCTACAGTGGTTTAAGCTGGNNNGGGGGGGGGGGTTAGTGACAGCGCCGCTTCTAACTTCCTTATTACGCCACACATCAATTCATAAGAGTCATCTGATTTAAGTAAATTTTTAAATATTCTGTCTACAAAGGTTTGTAAGACTAGTTCTTCAATACAATATTAGCTTAGTTCTTTTTTCTCATAGCTCTATGAGTGGTTTGTTTTGTATTGCAATTTTCTTTAAACTGCCTGCTTTTCATCTAACATAACAGTAAAATTTACTGAACAAATATGTTAACATACTTGATACAACCTGGTACTTGTTTCTCCAAAACATAAATTATATATTCAATTCTGCCATTATTGTTGAGGTATAACAGCTCCATTTGCACTTCGGCAAAAACGAACATTGTATATTATAAATCATTACATTAGTTCTTAACTTCTACTCATTACTATATCTGGGGCAACAAAATAATTTTTTAAAAGTATGAGTAAACAAAAATTACAAGGAATACTATTTATTTATGCATCTTTTGTTTGATGGCGAAGTTAAGGCAGCAGCCTCGTCTTACATTTACCCACTTATAAACCCCAATATAAAATTTTGATTTATAGTGCACAGAGAAAAACAAAGTGTTACGTACACTAAATGCAATACAAAAAGTTGCGGACGTTTGTAGTGATAGATTGTTCAGAATCTTATTATAATGCTATTTTACTATTCCATTTACTCATTTAAAATATGGCAGTTTATATTTGTACATTCAATGTAACACAAGTAAAATAGGTTTTTCGTTAAATATTTCTAGCAAATTAAAGTGTAACACTTGCAGGTTACATAAATGAATATTTTTTTATTCCACGATTTTGTTCAGTACGGCGCTATCGTCAGTAAATAAAATAAAAAATGCGTTTGTAAGATATAAAAATATTGACGAAGTTCGTACTACAACGTTAGAAGTGNGGTTACATAAATGAATATTTTTTTATTCCACGATTTTGTTCAGTACGGCGCTATCGTCAGTAAATAAAATAAAAAATTCGTTTGTAAGATATAAAAATATTGACGAAGTTCGTACTACAACCGTTAGAAGTACTACTGTATCAGCAGATTATTAGACTTAAAAACAAGGGCATGTTTTTTAACAACATTTTCACTACATTTCTATATCAGAAAGATTTTTGCTAACATTACATCATTACGAAACAAGATCTTTGGTGCAAACAGTATGCACTAACACCGTGAAAAATAAAATAATTCTTGATTAATTTCCCGGAAATAAACACTGGCAATATAAATTTCATTATCGAATGAAAACGCATTCAGATTTGTTCCTGTTTGCTCATCAGTAACCTACTTGCCGTTTGACACATTTAGGGCACACACCTCAATCGGCATATGTAAACAAATGTGCATTTTTATTGTCATAATTTTGTGTACACATAAAAATAACGAATCTTAAATTCTTCCAACCACTGTAGGCATCTGTGTTGTCATACAGACGGTCGAAGTACTGTTAACCCTCGAACACATTGTTACCGCAGAGAGCAATGTACTATAAGCGACAGGTCATTAAAGAGGTAAGTGGATTACCTTGCACTAGGTGGTTCAGAGAATGGATGACATACTGTCTGCGTATGAGAGGGGGGAGGAAAGACACTGTGGTGTCATCTAGCAGATGGTTTGGAAGTATTTACAAATCGGTTGGCAGTGCGCTCTGGCGACACAGCATCACACTATCTCCCACTTGACTTTTTTTCTTGAGGCCAAGGGACCCATGAGTGGCCACAGGTAGAATTCGTTAGCGTAACTCCTGTTGTCGAGACTTGGAAGTGAAGTTGAAAAAACTCTTGAGCTAGTTCAGCCTTCCGACGAGAGATGGCGACAGCAAAACATGCCCCTACTTTTTCGCTTGCTGGTAGATTATAACGGAAAGCGAACCCTGGAAAGGATGTATGGGGGAAGGGGGGGGGGGAGGTAGAGGGAAAATCCAGTTCACCCCCTGGGGAAAACGCAAATAGCTTTCATTCATTCGTACCACACTTCCCTGCATTTCCATCCTCGTCACTGTCACAACTCATACTTCAGAAAGGAAAGCAGTGTGACTGGACATGCTGCTATATCTAGTTGAGTCACCGGTGTGATTTATTAGATACATTACAATAAGTGAATTGCGTTCTATCTAAATCTTCCTTTCTAAGTTATATAATAAAAAAAATTAGGAGCACGAAACCAAGCTAAATTGCGTTTTTTTCATTGTCCGTTGCGGGAAACGATGAGCTATCCGTCAAACGATACACATTCAGACAGTTGTGGCCCATGGTTTTGTTTATTCTTTTACGAAACTTTTCAGTATTTATTTCCTTTGACTTTTCCACATTAGAAAAATTGTAATTAAAGCTAATTAAGCTACGTTTATTAAAACCAATACTAATACTATACTGTAATGGCACAATTATTTACCCAAAGTTTTAAATTGGTAATATGACGCTGTTGGCGAAGTACTCTTGTTTAAGGTCAAACTGCATTAGTGTATTTTTTCAAATACTTAAAATATGTTTCAGTGACAGCATAATAATGTCAGAAATTAGAAAATGTTTTTATTTTTATTTGAACTTAACATTTTTATTTTAAACAGGTAGTGAATTATTGCCTTCATAAAAAATAATATTTGGGGTTGCTTAGGACAACGCCCGATTGGGGAACGTAGCCTGGAGATAGTGTACTAAACATTCAATTATAATGCGAGGAATTAATCTAACTCAACTAGGGAATGTTAGCATGAGTACTCACAGACTTCTACGGGTTTTCAACGGGAGATATGTTCAAGTTGGCAAGTAGCCATTAGGAAGATAATCCAATACTCAGTTGCCAACTAGAAATGAAAGACAATTATTATAAAAAATTAAATTTATTTTAAATGTAGAAACGTAAAAATTTAATCATTTACAAACGTCCTTGTATAAGGAACACGTAACTAGATTTCATGTCCCACAAAATAAGTTTTAGCAGCAAACTACTTTTTTTAGATTTCTCTCGGTGTACTCCACACGATTCTACCAGCCCATCACCCAGAGGGCCCTTTGGCGGTTCGTTGGAAACGTTCGTCTACATCTTTAATTACCTAGCGAACGAAATACAGGACGCCGAGGAAATGAAACTAAGGACAGGAAATTGCCGGGGCAAAAGCGGGACGCCAACGGGCGTGTCGTCCTTATTTAGCACCCCTGCCTCTAGAAGATACGGATAGTCGATCCACCCGGCAAAGGAGGCCTCTGATGTTTTCCACAATTATAGCTGCAGACCACTGGTATGGATGTGCTACCAATACCTCGGAGACACGAGGCTGCTCACCGCTTCCGATAGCTGAACTTACGAAGGTTACCAACTAGTGGGCCGCGACCCCGTTCCTTCAGGCGGCAGACACGAAACCCAATATTTACTGAAAAAAATTTTTTTTAAACATGATGCAATATCATCAGTTGGTTTAGTATCCAAGTACCGTAGTTATAAAAATGGACAGTATAGCTACGAATATATGTGAATTTTATAACTCCTTATAAAGTTATATTGGCTGCATTGTAAACTTATTTTTAAAAATCTTTGAGAGCTTATTGGCACAGCGTGACTGCGTGTATCAAAGAATGTGCAGAATCTGTTTTGACAAAACTGATGTATATAATATAAAACCAGATATCATCACAAGTAAACTTTAATATTTTTGGTTGTCAAGTATGCAGCTATGTTAACAAAGTAATAATGGTAAAATAAATAAGTTATAGCTTAACCTAGGAAAGACTTGCATGCCGAAATGTGTTCTAACGATAAAGCAATTACGAACTAATGTTTGAAATCATGAAGACCGTCATAAATGACGTTACAAAATAAACAAAATAGCATGATATAATTAAATTACGGCGTGGTGTAAACGTGGCTTTAACATATTATAATACGCATTTTTTTAAAGAGACTTTCTTCTTGATACTGATGCACATGTTTTTCAATCGTATTGCCTGTAATATGTCGAATATAGCCACTTGAAGTCATTTATGACTACATAAAAAATACTCACTCTGTTCAAACAACTATTTCAGGCCACCCGGACCGGGACTGGACTCATCATTCAAGGCAACACGAAGCAAACACGGAACAATAGACCAACCTACGGCAAATGCCCTTTCAGACTTGAGTTTTCAACCGTCACCAAAGCGTAAACATAGAATAGCGGATGGTGTGTGGCCAGCACTCGACCCAGTCAGGCGATTTGTTGAAGTATGGAACAAAGGACGAGCGATAAACATGAAAACACCACTGTTACAATATAGTTTTCCGTACAGTAATTATAATATGTCGACTTTTGTTTCTGCTATTTTTATAAATATTTCTATTTATTTCAATAAACTACTAATAAATTAAAATTTATAGTACAACTCCCGATTTTGATTTCGATGTTTCTTTGTTGCACAATAAGAATAGCTGTTACAAAATGGCAACGTACTTGTTTGCTTTTCAACTTCGATGTACGTGTTTACAATTTCACTCCAGTTCGGTATCAGTTTCAGTAGTGGTTTACTCAAGCAAATCCCGCTTGGGCGAACATAAATGATTGCCAAAACAGGGCAACTGTGTGAGCTTACTAGAAGATAATTCTACTACATCCAAAGTGTCTATAACTAATAAAATATGGTCACGGAACCGAAAAAAGGCTACGAGGTTAGTTGCTATTTTCCAGATCCAAACTGCAATTTAGAGGCAACCAAAGTGGGAATTTTTTATATAAAATTTAATGCACGTGTATTGTAGTATGTATTGAAAATCTCCAACACATTCTTTTCTCTAGGCTTTACAGAAACGATCGATGTGCGTGTCTGGTAAATTATTAATTTGAACTGTACGGCAGATTTTGACATTGACCATACTCTAATGGGAACATTACAGACTTTGACACAGTCACATTATTTGTGATTTCATTGAGAACGTGTGTTTGTACGAGTTCAATGTAATGACTACGCATGTACCACCAGCATAAAATTTGCTTTTGAAAGGCGAGTACTAGTAATACGTAACAAAAATATCNTAATGACTACGCATGTACCACCAGCATAAAATTTGCTTTTGAAAGGCGAGTACTAGTAATACGTAACAAAAATATCACAAACATAAAAATAAAATACACACGGAGTAAAAGATGACAGCTTTACAGAGCAACAGGGGAAAAGCAGACGAAGGATTATACCATAAAATGTAATATATACATATATGTAAACATATATGTATATATATACATATATATACATACATATATACTAACATTAAAGTTTATTTTTAAACGTTTATTTTGGCCAAGGCAGTGGTTTACAGCATCAATAACAACATACGTAGATTATAAGGTGATATTTTCAACACCATTTACAGAATACAATACAAGCGCTTTATAAACAATATTATTTACATTGAAATTACTAAAATTATTTAAATTGCCATAAGTGACTATAATACAAATAGCACATACTATTTTGCGAAAAATGACAAAAAAAACACTATTTACAATGTGCCATTTTCAACTGTTACTTTTTTTCTTTTTTGCAGCTGCCTGTGCTTGCAGTATGTACTGCGGTTCTCGGACCCGCTTTCCTCTTCTGATACGACTGTCCACTAATTCCGGCAACAAGCACTCCATATCAAATCTCTGCAGTTTTAGTAACATCATTTTTTTCCCAGAAATCGTCGTCTCTTTCTTCCCTTATTACTTCAATTCCACTGTCGCAATAAATTATAATGTCACAGAATTTTCTACGCGATATTTGGAGTTGCCCTTGTATTTTGTATCTGTACCGATATGATTTTATAAGTTACAACTTCTAATTTTTTATTTCTATGCAGAGATTCTTACATTTTACTGCTTCACGAATGGACATGCTTCCTATAGATGGCACACACTTAACCTCAACAATGCCATCTTTCTCCAAAATTCCATCTTGACTGGCTCCAAGGTATGGTATCTCAAGGTGAACAAAAATGCCACAAGGTGCTACAGTTGTCTGCTTCTCTTTCTCGTAGGCGGATATGGCTCTTTTTTTTCGTGAACTCGGCCATAAATAATAGCTGGTGAATAGAGTTCGGTTCCACAAACAATATTTTTTACAATATTGTGGCAAGATGTAACATTCCTCATACAACAGATAACCCCGAATCGTGATGCAGTTAGTCTCTGCCGTCTTGCCCGCATCCACAGTGGATTTTCAAGCTGTCCAACGGTTGCTCGTTCTAATGTGGAACATAGTGTCAGAGAACCAGCTTCTTCCTGCAGCTTCCCTAAAACTGTGTTCATCTGGCTTTGAAGATCATTAGGAGCTAAATCAGGTTTGGCAACATTTGGAACATACTCAATGTCACCAGTTGTTTCGTCAATATTTCTCTTCTTTTTTTTTTTGCGTTGGTATTTTCCTTTGTCACTAAAATTGAGTTTTTTAGGTAACCGAGACCTCTCTCGCTTCGCGTATATTTTCTTACAAATATTTACTGGATTGTTTCCAGTCATGCTTTTCCAAGGACTTATCATATGTGCTAGAGCAGCCCCATAGCAGCGTCGCCTGTATGATGACCCTTTTTCATTATCAACTCTTTTTCCACCTGTCAGTTTGTAAATTAAAGAGTTGAGGTTTTCAGCTACATTTGTCGTTTTGTTCAGAACGAGACAATCTGCCTTTCTGACAATGGGATCTAGCAACATAAGCATCTCATCCATTAATTTGGCTTTCTCTAAGTACGGCACCGTATTTACATTTTCATCTTATCGAGAGCAGTATGATGCACAACAGGACAAATGGTCACCGATAACATGGCGGAGGCCGTTTCGTAGATCTTTCCGAAGCTTATCAACATTTCCTTCGGAATTTCTAATGGCTCCACGAACTGCAGCTGTGAGGCGAGGAATGTTCTGTTTAATTATTTTTCGCCTCTCTAAGTCAAAAGTGGCATTTGAGGCTAGAGTGTGCGTTTTCGAGGATTTGCACACTCTATTTTCTTCATTTGGTCTCCAAAAGGAGCCCTCTCCCTAGCTCTCGCAAAAACACTGGAGTCTCCATCACATGTTAGGAACTTCACCCATACACCATGTTCAGAAAACAAATGCTGAAGTCCTTCCACTACAATCGATTGCTCCATCCCGGACGATGAACCAGAATAATTTTGGTTGCACGTGTGTTGTTTTTGTTGGGAACACTCTGCTGTCGTGGAACACACGTAAAAAAATTTGTTCTAACACCCAATTAAATAATCTTCCCTGTTCTCCCACCAATAACACAAGCCTGGGGGGGGGGGNATCTTATTTTCTGGTATTTTACTTCAATATATTAATAATTAAACAATTATATACTAAATACAAAATCTTTGGAGGCATTTTCGCTACCAGAAAAATAAAAAATGTAGCCAAAAATGGCATTGTAATTACAGCAGGTCATCACATACACATCCTGCTTTGGTGACCATGCAGAAGTAGATGTAAAAAATTTCAACCGTTATTGACAAATTATTTCCAATAAGTCCAATGTCTGTAAAGGCTAGTGGAAAATGCAATATACGACAAATTGCGTTTAAAGGCGGGCGTGGCTTATATATATCCAGGGTAGTGTAAAACACGCATACACATTTTATTACCAAGAAAAATTAAGTAATCTAAAACAAATAGAATTAACAACATACTGTTTCAACCTTGCTTCGGCAACATTAACCAGCTTCAACGCTTAATTTACTTTAGTGTAGTTTACATATTTCTATCATTGTGTAAAAAGAACATCAGCAGCAGTGAATAATACTACTTCCAATCGAGGGTATTACGATGTAGTGTAGTCGGCCACAGGTTAATAAATTAAAGAAATAGACAACATGCATTTATGTTGCTCTAGCTGTACTATATCGGTAAAATGATTGTATATACTGATTGCGTGAACACCACAGCCAAATGTTTGCGTGATTGAGACAAAATTTGAACTCTTCCCTATATGATTTCCAAAATAGCTAAAAAAAATTAATATTTATTTTATGTTATTTATAATTATTTTTATAGACACTCAAATTGTTGGGCATTAATGTAACTGACTGGGGGGAAAATCTTGTCAATAATGCAATAAATTGAAAGAATAGAAAATGTAAACACATATCATTTAAAAATAACTCCAGCTTATTAACTCTACACATGCAGTTTGTAGCAAAGTGTAATCATTTAAAATATATAAAACGTTTTTATTCAGTAATGTACGAAGAGCCTTTGCATTACACCTTTTCTCCCTCTAAGACAGAGCAGCGGTCTTAAACCGTGGTCAATGGACTACTAGTGGCCCGCAAAATTAATGTTACTAATTTTCTTAAAACTTTGGACAACTTTTCTACTAAATAGTAAGTTTTTATGATAAAAATGCCTAGTTGTTTTGCGACAAAGACTTTCATCATTATTTATACTTGTTTAAAATAACGGAAGCTGTACGGTACCGGGGTAGGTAGTTCATCTTTGAGAACCACAGGATCGCTGATATTATTATAGCGCACACCAAAGTTAAAATATGATCATCGATATAATTACTGTGTAAAATTACTTATTCATTTATTAGTTGTAATTTTCGAGACTTTTAAATAGTGAACATATAATTACTACGTCAAAGGTCAATGGAAACTAGAATGGCGGCTGTATAGTAATAGATCATTCTGAAAGGTCAAGCTCGCCAGACTCCCATTGAACATCTGCACCTCTAAGTCATGTCCAAATTAGCTCTTCAGGCCTGCATCGAGTTTAATAGCAAAACAATTTGGTTTCACGGTTGAGTACAGCCTTTCTCTGAAAATTGGGACGAGAATTCTTTTCAGACGTATGTCTAGATAGAGGTAGCATTATACAACAGTAAATTGAAAGGAGACTTGCCTCTTCCACTTTTTTCTTGTGGTGGGTGAAGTGTCATCTGGCCATTACTGGAATGTTCATAACAGAAAACATTTCCTCAGCTTGAGTCTGTCCAATTCTAGCAGCTGTAAGTTTTAGGCATCGGATAAAGAAATCAGAGCGTGATAAGAGGTCCACAGTTAGAATACCAACGCGAGTTTCGGATAATTTTAAACCAATTTTGATTGTGATATGCTGTCTGTTCACGTGCTTATACGCACCATATATATAGATTTAAGCAATCTCCGAAGGCGAAGTATGGTGTAAGAACCCGAGTTCAAAGCCCAAAACTATTAAAAAATAATTTTCTCTGGGACGTAGAAAATTTTTTGCTGATTTAACACACTGATGGGAGGAATATTTAATAAAGGCTAAATGTAAATTTTAGAAGAATAATTGATAAAGGGGTATATGAGGTTTGCTAAAATTGATTAATAGCGCGAGTTTTCTAAGGTTATTAGCGCAGTTCGTACAGTGATTAGTATTAATTCGCATTTCCTACACATTTTTAAGCAATCTGTAACTGTTAGATATTGTGTACGGAACCCGAGATCGAAGACCGAAACCATAAAAATAAAGGAATTTACTCTCGGTCTCAGAAAATATCGGACTGCTTTTATTTCCCGAGTGATGGGGGAAAGCATATAAAGAGCTCTGACACATGCTAATACCTTAGTTAATGTTCAGACGTTGAAAAGTTAACATAAATTTTTTGGAGAATTCTTTCGCTATAAAGGGAAAATGAATTGTGAACACGAATACCTGCATTTAACCTCAACGAACATGGAGACGCGACCGGCATCATTGCTGCCTGATTGCTAACTGTGTCGATTATGCGATCGAGTTTTTACCTACCGTCAAAATGGTCGTCGACATGAAGGAATCGCCTGTACGAAGAGTCCTTTCCGCATGAGAAAGAATTACGATATTGGTCCCGTATAGTTCATGCAATGCGATACATTGGAGAACCATATCAAGAACTGTAAGGATTCATCTACTAGGAGCCAGTAAGTGTTGTCGCCAGTACCTTTTGCTGCATCGATGGGTATTGATACGACAGGCGACTATGATGAGACAGTTAATGCCAAAGACGGAATGAGTGACCTACGCCGTGCAGTACAGTCGGCTTGTGTAGAATGTGCACTTGAAAGACTTTCACGTGAAATCTATAAGCTTCAAAATAAACAGCCATCAACTCTAAATACTGATGACCAAACATCTCCTGCTACAAATAAAATTAAACTTGATACTGAGAACGAAACAGGAGGCGAAGATAACCATGAAGACAGCATTGATGATAATGACTATGAAGACAGTGTTGACAGTGAAGACGATGATGATATTCTCGATGCACTGACACATCCCCACACAAGAAGGCAGAAGACGCTGAGAATACTGACTGCATATTTCCTGAAGACCCCAATGAACTTGTTGATAGACTCAGATATTGGGTTGCTTTCCAATGTGGAGATTTCTCCCACATTAACGAGATATCTTCAATCACAAGAGAACTGAAGGGGTGGGGTTATATAGCATGATGTGATGAACTGCTTTCTTCTGAAATTGTAACACAAAATAATAATAAATTATTATTAAATCAATTTTTTCTTTATTTTTTTTTTGTGTCGGATTCTTTCATCCCTCATAATTTTGAAGTGGTACTATGAGCATTCAACTACTCAGGTAAAGATCCGCATACGGAATATTAATGAAGAATTTAAGTATAAAAATGCACAAATAGTGGGCTGCATACAAAACATTAAGTCTGTCGTCATGTACGAATTTTGGAGACAGTTGGTGATAATATGTATGGAAGAGGACAAACCGATGGATTAAAAGAAAGATCGATCGAGGAATTGGGATTGATCGAAAGATTGATGGGATGATTGGAAGATTGAGGGATAGATTGTGAGATTGATGGAAAAGATTGCGAGAGTGATTGAAAGATTGATGGAAAGAATGCGAAAGATTGATGGAACAATTGTGGAAGAAAGGATTGTAAGATTGATGGAAATATTGTGAAGGACTGATTTAAAGATTGCTGGGGGTTGATAAGAGTTAGTGAAGATTGTCAAACATTGAAGGAAAGTTTGTGGAAGATTGATGGAAAGATTGCTGAGGTTCTGTGAGAATTAGTTACGGATTGACAGAGAGAGTAAATTACTGATGGAAAGATTGCGAGAGTATGCAAATGATTGATGGAAAAATTGGTCGNTTGTTGATAGACTCAGATATTGGGTTGCTTTCCAATGTGGAGATTTCTCCCACATTAACGAGATATCTTCAATCACAAGAGAACTGAAGGGGTGGGGTTATATAGCATGATATGATGAACTGCTTTCTTCTGAAATTGTAACACAAAATAATAATAAATTATTATTAAATAAATTTTTTCTTTATTTTTTTTTTGTGTCGGATTCTTTCATCCCTCATAATTTTAAAGTGGTGCTATGAGCATTCAACTACTCAGGTAAAGATCCGCATACGGAATATTAATGAAGAATTTAAGTATAAAAATGCACTAATAGTGGGCTGCATACAAAACATTAAGTCTGTCGTCATGTACGAATTTTGGAGACAGTTGGTGATAATATGTATGGAAGAGGACAAACCGATGGATTGAAAGAAAGATCGATCGAGGAATTGGGATTGATCGAAAGATTGATGGGATGATTGGAAGATTGAGGGATAGATTGTGAGATTGATGGAAAAGATTGCGAGAGTGATTGAAAGATTGATGGAAAGAATGCAAAAGATTGATGGAACAATTGTGGAAGAAAGGATTGTAAGATTGATGGAAATATTGTGAAGGACTGATTTAAAGATTGCTGGGGGTTGATAAGAGTTAGTGAAGATTGTCAAACATTGAAGGAAAGTTTGTGAAAGATTGATGGAAAGATTGCTGAGGTTCTGTGAGAATTAGTTGCGGATTGACAGAGAGAGTAAATTACTGATGGAAAGATTGCGAGAGTATGCAAATGATTGATGGAAAAATTGGTCGAATGATTGACAGAATGATTGCCAGATTGATCGAAAGATTGGAAGATTTATGGAAAGATCGTGAAAGATTAACGGAAAAATTGGAAGATTGGCAGAATTACAAGGCAGCAGTTGCATATCTGTGTGTACGCCAAGGTCGTAAACGAGCTGTTGTGCCCATTTTACTGCTACAGCACACACTCGCTTGGTGCTCACACAAGCCGTAGTAAGCAGTCCTCGACGATGTAATGCCCACAGCGGAGAAGCGCCGGAGTTCAGTGGTGGGAACATGTAAGATCTCAGAGATAACTTCCTCGCCACACACTAACACTATCTACAAGGTATACAGTTGTCTGTGTGTCGTTGTGGCAACATGAATCAGTACACATGGGTGGAACTAGCAGATATGCACCTAGTGTTCAGGGTGCAGCACAGGGATGTGTCAAAAAGGCTGTATGTACACAGCTATGTATCCCAGGAGGCAGAAAACACACCACTTCATTTTTGTTGCCGTTGACNTCAAAAAGGCTGTATGTACACAGCTATGTATCCCAGGAGGCAGAAAACACACCACTTCATTTTTGTTGCCGTTGACCAGCGCTTATGGGATAAAGAAACACTTCTGAACGCGGACGACGCGCGCGTACGTTACAGTTTGAATAGTAGATCCTNAAGCGCTTATGGGATAAAGAAACACTTCTGAACGCGGACGACGCGCGCGTACGTTACAGTTTGAATAGTAGATCCTTGCTTCCATTGAAGACGCACCATCCACAGCACACAAGCCATTGCTCACGAAATGCATGCCAGCCAATGTGCTCTAATATTGGTTCTCCGCGAGTAACAACTGCGTCCTTATCACCTTCATACGGTACAAGCGGCAGGTCCAGACGATTATCCCAGTTGGCTAAAATCCGCTCAGTGGTACCTAAAACAGTGCACTATACAGCAAAGAATCGTGGAAAGACGAGGCGTACTTTACATGCGACAGTATTTTTAATACCGGGATTAGCAACACGTGGGTGGAAGGTAAGCTACACATACGCAAACGAAGCCTTATAGCTTCTACTGATGTGTTGCGTAATTTCATTTAGTTTACTTGTCCGTATGTTATTAGAGGTTCACATGTGTTCACCTACGAATGTGTGAAGGTAGCTTCCATAGGCATACACTACCAGTCATACTAACTTTCTCAGTGTAGGTTCCATTGTCCCAATGCACATACATCAACATACCAGGGACGTAACAATTTTATGACTGCACTGAGGAATGAGGTGTGATCTTCGAACAAATAATTATTATCGCGACATTGTAGCAATTTGTAGATCACGAATAAACCATGCATTAGTACCACACAAACCACAACTGTTAAATATAATTGGAGACCAGCAACATGTGTTATACCATGCTACACCCGATTACACTATGTGTGTAGCGTGTGTGCCAGGTGCAGTAACAAAATTGTTGCGGCCTATATGTGTGAATTCCTCGCAAATGTTGGGTTTGGCGTGATAACGCAAGACAACCTTTTCCGTTAATTTCAACGTGCTCTTTAATAATCCGTCATTGGAATCCCGATTAGGCTTCGGGATCACAGAGTTTTATGCTACGACGGGCTTGCCACCCTTTATTTCTCCAAGACATAATTTAATAGCAGCAGCCAGTTTTGCCGTGGTTGCTGCTATTCGTTCAACTACACATGATCCTGGATGCCATTGTTCCATTTCAAATACTTCCTGTAAAATTTACAATAAGCAGATGTTTAAACTTCACCTTCAAGGACGCGTATAACCCTTACGAAGCATCGTAGACGGTATGTGGCATATGTTTTCAACGNGTTTAAACTTCACCTTCAAGGACGCGTATAACCCTTACGAAGCATCGTAGACGGTATGTGGCATATGTTTTCAACGTAGTATTTCAAAGGGAATATGCAAGCAGAGATTTTTTTAGTGGCTTTAAGACAAGTAACTACTTTCCATACATAGCTGCGAACTGTATGTATGCCCGTTCTAATATGCACAGTCAAGAATAGAGAGTGTCTTCAAAGTTTGATTTCAAAGTACTCAACATTTTATCATCAGATTGAAAAGTGTAAATTCCAGTTCATAGTATTTATTCGGTGTTGTTCCTTACGACATTTCAGTATATGTCATCTTGAATAAATTACTTCATTTAAGCAAAATTTACAAACAAGAATACGGTAACTTGCAGAGATTTGAATAGGCCTGAAATGTTGGGTTATCTACTTCTAATCAGAAAAACGGTTGCTATTGTCAAATACAATATTATGGGATATTCTCAGCAAGTACATCGATTCACGTAACATGAGATCACCATACAACTTGATGCACCTCCATTTATCAAACAATGTTGCCTTTTAGATACTCTTCCTTGCTTGAAAAAAAATACCATAGCAAACTCAAAAGGCGTGGGAGAAAATTAAATTTTTCTTTATTTGCAAACATTACCTAGGCCATGCGCATTGACTTGTACTGTTAGTCGATCGCTTTTAAAAGCACTGGTTAAGATGTACTTATCTGTCAATTTTGTATCCTCCTATCATATGTATTTACTGTAATTGTACCTGGGTTACAAATAAGTACGTAGCTACAAATGTTTCATGAAATTGTAGGGACGTAAAAATGTAACCAATATATTAATTCTTATTCTTATATACAGAACGTATGTACATACAGGCCATTAAAGGCTGTTCATGGTAAACCGACCACTTTTGAAAGCCCTGCTTGTATGCCCATTGTGTATTATTCCACTTTATGTAAAATTAACATTGCCAAGAACCTGGACACTTTATCTATATGTCGGTCAAGTGAAAATGTGAAATTATTGGAAAAGTTTACAATTTATATGCATTAAAAAAATGGAAAACAAAAGTATTGATTTCAGTATACAGAAATTTTTCGTNTGAAAAGTTTACAATTTATATGCATTAAAAAAATGGAAAACAAAAGTATTGATTTCAGTATACAGAAATTTTTCGTAACACTTTAAATTCAACGTTAAAACATGGAACCACTTTCCTTTCGTTGTAACCAACTTTATGGGCGCATGCAGGTTATTGTGCCCATTTAAATATATGCAGGTAGGGAGTGTGAAATTTTTCAAAGGTTTGTTTCAAAAGTGATCAGTTTATAGTGAACAGCCATTACCAACTTCACTGGGAACATGCCAGTGACTTTGTCCGTCTGAACTGAACATATGGAGTCAGCGGCAGGGATTTTTCTCGGAGGTTCATCATACTCATTAATCAAGAACGAAAGTTTGAAGGGTGACTTTGGGGGCATGCAGCCCCTCCCCCCCCCTNTAAGACCGGAGGGGTCTATTTTCAAAAATTTTCGCCTCTGGAAGCCACCGTTTTCGGTCGATTTCGCCAGGACACTCCCTCGGTTCACAGTTAGCCAGGCCCTTTTGAATAAATGTCGGTAACATAATGGTGAACCATAATATGTACCATAACTATGGTACAAAGTCACCCGACCCATAATTCACGTACAATAATTATGGTACAGTGTACCATAACTTCGGTATTTTGTACGATAATTTCAAAATTCGTACCATAATGACCTCTGCACCACCCAACTTTACCTTTAGGCCTGAAATGAANTTTTGTACGATAATTTCAAAATTCGTACCATAATGACCTCTGCACCACCCAACTTTACCTTTAGGCCTGAAATGAACATGGTTGGGCTGTACATGTATTAGATATACACCACTCATATCAGTATTTCGTACGATAATTTCGGAATTCATTCCACAATGGACTCTACACTTAACAAGCTTATCGCAGGCCATATTTATGACCTGTGTTTCAGATTGCACGCATGTACATGCTTCACCGTTCTTGAGTAAGAACGCGGGTTATGCGGGCCACATAGGAAAACATTCATACAATAACACTCTGTCAAAAAAAAGGGTGGGTTTCAAATTGCACCCGTTTACCTGCTTCACCCAAGAATAGTGAACCCACGGATTCCGCGGGCCGACCCCTGGTTGCTCTATTAACCACGAACCAGCTAAACCAGCATTTAAAGACCCTCAAGTGTTTTAAGTGTTATCTCACTGGTCTGTCGTGACGACCGGCAAGGGAGGCAGATGGTGCTGACAGTGTGCGTGTTGTGTCACAGAGTGTGGGCAGCCCGAGGTGCCAGGGTTCCGCGTGGTAGGTGGGGAGGAGTCTCTGCCAGGCCGCTGGCCCTGGATGGCCGCCATCTTCCTGCATGGCCCCAAGAGGACGGAGTTCTGGTGCGGGGGCTCGCTCATCTCGTCGAGGCACGTGCTCACCGCCGCCCACTGCACCAGGGACTCTCACCAGCGCCCGTGAGTAACAAGCCATCTCGTCTTCCTCAAGTTATAATAATTTTGCCTCCTAATAAATTTTACTATCGACTGATTCTACAGTTGGCGTCTGTCAGCAGCCATATTCGTGTGCTGAGGCACTTGAATGTGTTTTGGCGAATAAGTGCATGCCTTCAAGGTTACAATATTATCGTGCCGAAACAGGACAGACCACCAATCCCCTCCTAATTCCGTCCCCTATCTTGAGTATTCGGCAAGTCTGGGTTTGACCCTCTTATAAATTCGTGATGTCTAATCTTTTCTGCCTGATNTCGACCCTCTTATAAATTCGTGATGTCTAATCTTTTCTGCCTGATTAAAGCTACATTTTCCAGAATGTTTTTTTTTTAATCCATCGGTCTTCGTCATTTTAATTGATAAATATTTAGGCATGATAGCTGTTATCCTTCGCTTGGATATAAGGTATAACTTGGGACACTCGATTTTCACGAAAAAAGTTTTTGTCTAATTGTATTTCAAAACACTTTATCTCAGATTCACTCTCGTGATTGTGTGGTTTTAATTTCTGAGCAAGGATCTGCCTGCGAATCGAAAGCTTTCAGTGTCAGAGTAGCGTAATTCTTATGGACCCAGTGTCTTCTCACAATGACAAACGGCTAGTAGCCAAAGGATAGCTGCAGGTGTGCACGCCATCTCTCTGCAATAGTAATCACTTATTGCTGGTAGACTGTTCTACACATACTCTGAATTTGTATTCGTTTNTCGTGCCGAAACAGGACAGACCACCAATCCCGTCCTAATTCCGTCCCCTATCTTGAGTATTCGGCAAGTCTGGGTTTGACCCTCTTATAAATTCGTGATGTCTAATCTTTTCTGCCTGATTAAAGCTACATTTTCCAGAATGTTTTTTTTTTTTAATCCATCGGTCTTCGTCATTTTAATTGATAAATATTTAGGCATGATAGCTTTTATCCTTCGCTTGGATATAAGGTATAACTTGGGACACTCGATTTTCACGAAAAAAGTTTTTGTCTAATTGTATTTCAAAACACTTTATCTCAGATTCACTCTCGTGATTGTGTGGTTTTAATTTCTGAGCAAGGGTCTGCCTGCGAATCGAAAGCTTTCAGTGTCAGAGTAGTGTAATTCTTATGGACCCAGTGTCTTCTCACAATGACAAACGGCTAGTAGCCAAAGGATAGCTGCAGGTGTGCACGTGATATTGAAAAATCTGGAGAAATTTTTTAAGTAAAAGCCGCTCGCTGCATTAACCCAACATCGATAACTATGAAAGTCGTAAGTGGCACTGTACATGTGTGACGTTCTATAAGCTTGACGGACCTGTGTATTGGAAAATTCAACCTGTAGTGTATACAACAGCAGTGAGAGAGTGAGTGAATATATTTGGGTAGCTCTTAATAGCAAGGTATTAAGAGCCGATGGGGATTATTGAGGTGAGTATGGAGCAGCGCCGGAATGAAAGAGCGGGTGAAATGGGAGATACCCGAGAAAACCCACCGACGAGCGGTATCGTCCGGCACGATTCTCACATGCTTCCCAGATGCAAAATGTATTAAACAGGAGGCATCGCGGTAGTTGCTTGGGTAGCGCATAGATCTCTCCCTGAAGGTGATCGATTTTTGACAAGGCCACTCCATATATTTGGGTTTAGATAACTTGGCAGACACTGCCGTTGACCAGCGGGTTTTCTCGGAGAGGTCCCGCTCTTATTTTCTTATCGCTCCTCAGCCTTCATCTCACAACAGCAGGAGCTCAACATCCGGTTTTTAAGAACTCTTTAAATTTCTCAACTTGTACACATGTGGCGATAGTGTTTCAAAGTATCATACATATAGACTAGTATTTGCACAGTGGTTCTTATGTTTTGGATTCGCAAACCTAGTATGTTGAAGTTCCATGTCTGACTGACATTATTGTATGTGTTATATGAGCACAAGAATTATATGTTTACTGTAGAATAGTGTTATTTGAGTAGGGTTCGAAAGAGTACAGACGCAGTAGTGGCTGACATTTGAAACCAGCGAGAGCTGGTGAAGTGTTGTAAGGTGTGCTGCTGCCTGTTCACAACTTCAGATAGTAAATACACACATCGGGGAGAAATAACCATCACTGTTTCAAAGGAAACTAATAGTCAATACTCCATCAAGTAAGATGCGAGACACCATTTCACTTGCGTTGCAAGGTTACCTAGTAGAAATTCACCAACTGCCACTGAGAGGAGTTGTAAAGTACAAATGAAGATTGGATAAGTCATGTTGTCTCCCCAGAAAGCTAGCAGATTTGAGTGTACGCACGGTGATGTAGTTTTGCTGGTCAGACATGAGCGCCTTTGTACAGCCGACTAACTCATGTATAGTAACCACGGCCTCGGCGGTCCGCATACTCTCGTGATCAGAATGTAGAAACAATACGAAGTAGCTGCGCAGTAACCGATCACCATGTTTCAACATTGAACTGCTTTCCTTCGTACACAACTGTTAAAACCACATGATTTTGACTAAGGTTAGCGCACTGTCTTCTTAAAGTGCTTCGATATGCTGGCACCTAAATGTCCACTAAGTTCTAATGCAAATACTATATAATTATGTTATATAAAATATTGGCTCTGTTAGAATTCACCAGGCAAGGGTCCATATCTTGCTTCATGCAAAAGAAAAGTGAATTGGGACTGTGACATTACCTTATCGCTGTCCGAATTCGCAGTAAGGTCACAGATGCACCCTACAATTTCCCCTTCAGTTAAGGCTACATGTCATTCACTTATATTTGTGAAAAATGCAACATCAAGAAGGATACATGTGATTGAAATGAACTTTATACCATACATTAGGTACATGACAATACACAATTCATTAGGATTACAGAACTGTAGACTATATGATCTCTGTTCTTGAGAATTCATTATGGTGTGAAGTTCCCACATGCTGCAATCAGAGCCCGTAAATGTCGTGGCATGGAATCAAAGAGGACCTGGATATGTTCCTGGAGAATCTCCCTCCTCATGGTGTGTATACGAGTCCATAAAGCATCACCAGTGGTTGCTGGAGAACCGTGACGAATAAGTCGGACCAACCATATCCCAGACATGTTCGATGAGCGACATATCAGGCGAACATGCAGGCCAGGGAAGCAATGGTAGCCATCATTTATTGAAGAAGGCCTGCACATTCCTCGCCAAATGTGATCGGGCATTTTACGGTTGAAATAAGGCATGTGGAGTAACCTTAAAGATGGGCAGTACCTTGGGCTCTAAAACCTCCCTGATGTAGTGGTTGCTGTTCGGATTGCCCTCAATATGTAGGGGTTGAGATCGTGTGTTTTATCCAATGACGCCCCACACCGCCACACTTGGCGTTTGCCCGCTATTCTGCTCCACAATGCAGGCTGCCAGATTGAGGTCACTATAGTAGCGTTTAGCAGGTATGCGGCCATAACTGTAGGACAGGTTGAAGCTGGACTCGTCCGATAACACTGCATTTTGCCACTCAGCACTCCAGCGACAGCGTTCACATGTCCATTGCAGTCTGAGGCTTTTGTGGTTTCTGGACAATGGAAGCCGACGCAATGGCATGAGTGTCAACAGTCCATCTCGCAGCAGACGGCGTTGAACCTTCGACGCAGTCAGGTTAACACCCGTTGTAGTGCANTCGCAGCAGACGGCGTTGAACCTTCGACGCAGTCAGGTTAACACCCGTTGTAGTGCATCAGTGTCAAGCCAACACTGGACGATGCTGTATGGTCCATTATGGCCATGCGGACAAGATGGCGACCATCCTGTGCTGTGGTTACATTGCATGGTCCAGTACCCACTCGTCGCTGCGTACGGCCTATTCGATCCACTGGTTCCACACACGCACCAATGTTGTAGCAGTATGCCCTGTACGAGCCAAAATGTCATGGTATGACACCCGTTCCCCGGAGACTGATCATACTGCGCTGTTCGAACTCACTTATATGCTGATATGGTGCCTTTTGACATCGACGAGTCATACTGGCACTTGCTTTCACTTCGTTTGATGGCTATTAATTGACTGAGCTTGGCGTAATACTGACCTTTCCGGTCACACACGGGATGGTGCTGCTGGACCTATGTGTACGCCATCTCTCTGCAATAGTAATCACTTATTGCTGGTAGACTGTTCTACACATACTCTGAATTTGTATTCGTTTGNACGCCATCTCTCTGCAATAGTAATCACTTATTGCTGGTAGACTGTTCTACACATACTCTGAATTTGTATTCGTTTGGTTCATTCTTTCTGTGTTTTGCAATTTTCGTAAACAATAGTGTATATAGTTGTCTAACTGTTGATCGTTTTTCTATCCTCAACAGTCCATAGTATTTAATTTTTTGGAATTTATTTTGCGTTAGTCTTCTTTTGGTGCATGCCATATGGCACAGAGCTATGGCTAAACAACCAGAAATACAGAAATTTAAAACTTTTACATATTTGTGTGTTATCTTTTTAAAGCTGCCAACTTTTTATATTTTAATTANTTTAAAGCTGCCAACTTTTTATATTTTAATTATATCATTCTCGTATCTGATGTGCTAGGGTCAACACATGGTTATGTAAAATCTGACGCTACGCCACTCATCAGGGCGCCAATTTAACTTGACGCTACACAGTTGTGAAACCAAACTAAATGACGCGGGCTTATCTAGGCCCCACATTGGTCATGACTATTTAACTTGACGCTATTCCCCACCTGTGGCACACAAGAGTGGTTCATAGGGTCGGAGTTAATTCCTCCAGGCATAGACTATAAGGTGCCTAGAAGGTTGAGGGTATTTCAATAAGGTAGTCTTTTGATGTTTCACTTAACTGGATAGTTATATTGTCTCGAGTTTGAACAAAAACAACATACAGCAACACTTCCGAGGTGTGGTACTCTAATTTGGCTACTCGTATTAACTAAGGCGACTTCGTGGTGGAGGGGGGCTTCTCTGGGTGGCGACTTGATACTTAACTACTCTGATGTTGGTGCTGGTATGATGTCAGCTGAGGATGAGCTCCGGCGATCTGGGCGGCCTTGGAAAAGGCCTGCATTTGGTGTCGTCTCACTGGACTGCTGTTCTGACATACTGGCGTGGCTGAGGGTCAGATGTGTCCCCGGCCGCACTGGCGCGGCTGTTCCCTCTGCGCGGTAATAATTGACTGTCTGCTCGATGGTCTACTGATTCCTCATCTAACCTCTCTGCGCGGTAATAATTGACTGTTACCCTCCTTCCCGCAAGGAGGCTTATATGCTCCCTAGCTTCCCTTCCTAATTGTCGGCATGTGTTGCATTGTTGGAGGAGGGGGTGAGGTGGTAGGAAGCAGAACAATGCAGCACTTCAAAACATGCCCTGGTTCCTGATAGTTAGGGGGGGGGAGGTGACACCCTTTCCATAGCTTACTNGCTGGTTGTGGGACAGCACCGCTCTAATACTCCTAATGCGTGACACATCAAATCTATGGAAGCAACGAAAATTCAAGAGGCTTTTTTTACCGGCAGTAAAATGCTTCGGTCAAACTTGATGACGCTGATCAACTAGCTTCCTTTAAAAAACAAATGGAACCTACAGGTTGAAGTAACAACATATGAATGAATAAGCGTGTCTGATTTCAACAGATGCACACTTCGTCATGAAGGGAACGAGAAATAATTAACAGCGAAGGGATCGAGTGCAAGTGAAGGGCACATAGTACTGAATTTAAACTATCAATTTTTTTTCGAAACATCAAAGGTTTGAAATTAAAAACAGATATAAAAGAAAGTCACGTCCTTTCTGGAACACATAAGTATGGCGGTTGTTATGGCAATCCTTGTGGTAATAGTCGGTAGTTTAACTTGTGTAGAAAACTAATATCAGTTTAGCTCATGTTTAGTGTATGGGCCAGGCGGCAGGATGTGAGTTTTGTGGGAGTGGACCGCAGAGGGGAAATGGGAGAATATGCTCATCCGAGCTATGTACATAATAGTCACTCTCCGTTTTCCAAAATCGAACTGCTTTTCTGTCACTAGCATTATCAAGAACAATGTGGATGGCATTTGAGGTTAGAATAATATGTAAGTAAGTACTTTCTGATGTTTGTACGGTTTCTCTAAACTACTTTTAATACAGTTGGATTATAATAAAGTTTGTCCAATTATTATTTTTGCAATATAAAATAGCATGTTTGTTGGGAATTCAAATGCAAACAAACGTGTTCATCCAGGAGAGGATCTAAAATTTCAGTTTGAAGAAAAAAAGATGGGTAATGGGGGGGGAGGGGGGTGTGGATTTTCCCATTGTGCAGGTGCAGGTCTACACTTTCTATTCGAGTAATGTGGATGGGGATCTGCTTCACCATACATTTAAGAATAATTGTTTAATTAATCAGATAAAATTAATTTTTTTTNTAATGTGGATGGGGATCTGCTTCACCATACATTTAAGAATAATTGTTTAATTAATCAGATAAAATTAATTTTTTTTAAATGTTTCATAATATTTTATTTTATTTTCAAAACATTCACAGCAAAGTTTAATGTTCCTCGTGACTGTATCCATTNAAATGTTTCATAATATTTTATTTTATTTTCAAAACATTCACAGCAAAGTTTAATGTTCCTCGTGACTGTATCCATTACTGTTGAACTAGTAATGGGTACTTGTGTTGAAAACTTAAATTGGTCTGTCTCATCTTGAGTGTTGCTGTGTACAGTTTCAGCGCGAAGCAGTTCACGGTGCGGCTGGGCGACGTGGACCTGAGCAGGGATGATGAGCCGTCTGCGCCGCAGACCTTCCACGTGCAGGAGGTGCGCGCGCACCCAGACTTCAGCCGTGTCGGCTTCTACAACGACATCGCGGTGCTGGTTCTGGATCGTCCTAGCCGGCGGTCGCGCTTCGTCATCCCCGTGTGCCTGCCGGGGGGAACCGCGCTGCGCGAGCGTTTCGTGGGACAACGCCCCACCGTCGTCGGCTGGGGCACTACCTATTACGGTACTGCACCACACTCCCTGCCCTCCACAGGCACCCTCTCTCTACCTCCCAGGCCCAGGCTTTCATTGCTCTCTTCATTCCATGCAGCTGCGACTAACGTTTATTCTACGCTTGGAAAGCTCCCTATTACTTTTTCTATTATATTTTTGTTTGTAGAAACTTTGTAAGAAATAGTAGTGGAGAGAATTAGAGAGATTTAGACAGCACTTAAGATCGATGGCTTGAGAGCCGATTTGTGGGGAATAAATATTTTTTTTGCACTAGAAAATAAATTAAACAAAATATGTTCATGTGGTGTTTAATTATATATATTTTNGGAATAAATATTTTTTTTGCACTAGAAAATAAATTAAACAAAATATGTTCATGTGGTGTTTAATTATATATATTTTAAAACTAAAAATAACAAAACATATACTACACAATTTCNGGGAATAAATATTTTTTTTGCACTAGAAAATAAATTAAACAAAATATGTTCATGTGGTGTTTAATTATATATATTTTTAAACTAAAAATAACAAAACATATACTACACAATTTTTTCAAATAAATATGTCAACACACTCGAGAAATTCCTTTTGAAGGCCCTAAAAATCTTAACTTTTTTTTACTAAAATAATTGTTTTCACAAAAGTTCAGTGCCCAACACTATTGTATTTTTTATTATTTACGATTTAAACACAATTGGAGGGCATGCACTATAGTTACAAAATAATGTTAATACTTAATAGTTTGACATGGGCAAGTAAATGTCCCAATTTGACCAAACCAAATTGTTTGCACACAAATAAACACATTTCCCGATTAACCTCCAGCTTAAAAGCGACCTATTTGGAACACCAGCGCTCCTTGCTGCGGACATTTTCCCTACGCCAAGATTTATTTCAAAATGCTTAGTTGGCCCCGGCGAAGCTGTACAGTAGGATAAGCTATAAAGCGACGTTATGTACGTTCCTGAAAAGTACAATGTTATAGAAAACAATTTCTACAAGTTCATTCGTCACACGATAATAATAATTGTGCCAATAATAACAATAAAACGTTTATACTTCTGACACAGTTGAAGCATCTCAACTCGTTACAGTTGATGTTTTTTTTTTTAGAAATATTAAACTAAACATAAATTATATGTTAACATAATTGACACCATACCACAAATATGTAAATACGCACTTTTACATACTACAGATAAATGTAAGTATTAGATAAACATGCAGTTATATAATTTTGTAAAATTTTAATTAAAACTAATTCCAGAATTTGCGGGTCCGGGGATTACTTTCAAACGTTAATAAAACACCAATTAATAAAACAATATTTCTTAAACACAAATGCAACGCGGTATTTGGGTTTTTCTTGCAAGTTTGCTGTTTTGCCTCAAAGTTTTACGAGGCGTGTCTAAAAATATATATTAACCAACTCCAGAAGTAAATAAAATATACTAGTGATTGATGTCTGTCTTTTCCTCAAAGCAGTTCGTGAAATTTACCTATTCCTACTCGTTATCACGTGTCACATAACCCAATAGAGTTTGGCTTCACCGTAGAGGGATTACGGGTGTAAATTGAAAATTAGGTACAGTGGGTATGCNACATAACCCAATAGAGTTTGGCTTCACCGTAGAGGGATTACGGGTGTAAATTGAAAATTAGGTACAGTGGGTATGCGATATGCACAAAAAGCATTCTCCATGTTGGGACCACGGTGGCTGAGATGTTAGCCTGCTCGTATCCCACCAAGGNGCGATATGCACAAAAAGCATTCTCCATGTTGGGACCACGGTGGCTGAGATGTTAGCCTGCTCGTATCCCACCAAGGTGAACCGGGTTCATTCCTCGACTGGTTCACTCTGGATTTTTGCAAGTCGGAATCGTGCCGGAGATCTCTCGTTTCCCCCGCCATTTCATTCCGGCGTTGCTCCATACTCACCTCACCTTAATCATCTCAAGACCTCACTGTTAAGAGCCGCCAAAATCTCTTCACTCACTCATTCACTTTCCATGTTCCAACACTGGACTGATTTTTTACCCACAACAGTATTAACAGAACTTTAAAAATTGGATTTGAGGTGCGAGCATTGTTTGTGTAAATATGTGACCGAATACTATTTTAACGCTACTAGAATAGATAAACATTAGTTATAATGTGGTTTCCTTATTAAATTAATTAAATCGTCGGTATGTTGAAAAACCAAACGTAAACAAACATGTTAAATCCTTTTCAATTGCAAAATTGTGTCACTTCTATTGGCGATAGGTCAGTCAATGTTGAGGGCATGCGCAGAAGACTTCTTCCTTAGTGTTTTGTATTGGGGATATAGCACATGACTACTTCACAGTAACCAATCGCGTGTTTCAATAGTGAATACTATTTTGCTATCGCTGGTTGACGGTCAATTCAGCACTTTTGAAACCAACTTTTGAATCAAAATCACTGTCCCAAATAAGTTCATACTAATATAGGAAATGTAGTTTGATGTTTGGCCATCATATCAACGTTGGGTTGTTTAAATCGGTGGACACTAAATGAATTTCACACTAGTTTGTATTTGCTTTATACACATGAGATTAGGAATTGACATTTTAGTAACATATTTACGTTCCTGACAATTTCACACATACNTGCACATGAGATTAGGAATTGACATTTTAGTAACATATTTACGTTCCTGACAATTTCACACATACACTTGGTCGGTGCATGAATAATGTGGTCAGGTCCACTGCAAAAATAATTTTATATGGCGTAAGGTTTAAAACTGGAAATAAAGTATATCCTAAGCAGTGTTTTTAAAAGTGCTCAGTTTATAGCGCATCGTCTATAGTAAAACTGGCAGAACAATGATCGATTTGAAATTAAAAGCAACATTTCCTCTAACCAAATTTGAATGAGATTAGGGTTTATTCACAGTATGAAAATAATACATTTATTTTATAAAAAGCCACCAATATTTTGATGACTGTCTACGTTGTTGCTTGATCGCGTAATTTTGACCGTCGTNATTTATTTTATAAAAAGCCACCAATATTTTGATGACTGTCTACGTTGTTGCTTGATCGCGTAATTTTGACCGTCGTGGCACACGGTCGTAGGACAGGTCTAGCCACTCGCCTTTCTCCTAGCATCAAAAGCGGATGAATTATTTAAAAGAAAGCTGTGCGTTCGTGTCTCATCAGTGTGAATTAAAAACACAACGCGTCTTGTTACTTCGTAAATGTAAAACGAATTGCACGTACAAATATGCTTGTAGCAATAAAAAAAGTGAAAACACTACATGGTTGCTTTTCGTACTATATAACTGTACAAGAGTTATGTGACTGAAGTAAACATGTAATTAGCATATTATTATACTGAAGTCATAGTAAATTATACTTTTAACATTAATTTGACTTGTTATGATAAGAGCGTATACATTTTTGGATGTAATATGAGCTAATTCCAACGTTTGGTTATGTTCGTCAAGTTTTTTTCTTTTATATGGCAGTGAGAAATTGCCAAATGCGGTCGCAGCACTGCATTTGTTTCTTAACTAATGAGTCAGAGAGGGTGTCATCTTTTTACAGCAGAGTTCAGACCTTTCCTTCTACAATCGTAGTTGGGGTCATGCGCAAAATGCGAAAATTATTTTAGTCCAGTTTTAGTCAGGGATTACAGGAAATGTGTTTTTATGAATCACAGTGGAAAGGAAATGGCCAACATATTGAAGATAATTGAAGCAAACTCACCCCCGAGAAAAAAAACTCATATTAAAATGCCCCAAAGGGGATAAATATTGTATTTTATTATATTTCCCCGCAAATAAATGGTGTCTGGAATAAATTTAAAAAGTATAGAGTATTTTATTTTTCGCTAACACTTCACTCTAACGTAACGACGATACAGACGATTTGCTTCGCCANAAAAAGTATAGAGTATTTTATTTTTCGCTAACACTTCACTCTAACGTAACGACGATACAGACGATTTGCTTCGCCACGGCTTAAGGGCTGCTATTTCGTGAAACACAAAATAAATAGGTCTATTTAAAAATCATGGCGGTAGTTGGCTGAAAATTGGCTGGTTAGTCCCCCATTCAGAGAAGAGGAGAAAGTATAGGTGAAGTCAAGGAAGGGTTTTGGCAGTGAGAGACACACTGCTCTTTCGATGTATTGCTCTGTAACGAGGTGAGTGGCCGTGGTGTGATGTTTCAGGTGGTAAGGAGAGCACGGTGCAGAGACAAGCGGAGCTACCGGTGTGGCGGAACGACGACTGTGACAGGACCTACTTCCAGCCAATCACCGATAACTTCATCTGTGCCGGATACCACTCCGGCGGCAAAGACGCCTGCCAGGTACGTACACTACTTCTACCAAGTGGTTATTTATTATATCAATAACACAGCTAAGACGTATTTTTAATTACATGCCAATATAATATACATTTTATCCCTTACTAAAATCTTCAAATAAATACAATACATTGCTTTTTAATATTTTCCCATGCAATCCTATTGGTTGAAGGCCTTATGCACACAACGCGAAATAAAATACTCTATTGCCATGTCGTACACGTCTAACACTCCGAGTATGTTTCCTACACATGATGGCCATGAACCATGTTGTAAAAATAACTACTTTAATTTTGATATGTATAGACTGATCATGGTTAATTGAGTACTTTTGAAATCGGCCTCTGTAAAATGCCACTGCCCCTACCTGCATACTTGTTAACAGACACACTGACTGGCGCACCCGTTAAAGTTGATAAAGACGGAGAGAAAGCAGTTCGATGTTTTAACGTTGAGTGGATACTAAAATTATTAATTTTTTAAATGTAAATAAGCATACGAATTAGCAACATTTTAAAATATTTACTTTTCTAATAATTTCAAAGTTTCAGTCCACCGAATCATGAATAAAGTGATCAGGCCCATGGAAATGTTAATTAATTTTACATGTGGTGGAAGAATATAGACTGTGCATACAAGTTTAACTTGAGCAGGCCATTTAAAATTCTCAGTTTACAGCGAACAGCCTATAAACTTTCATTACGCAAGGTGTTCCATCGTAAACCGATTCCTACATTTGCTTCACGCCCACAAAGCACCCGAGTGAACAAGTGGAGTGGTTGACACGCTGGACTCGCACTCGGGAGGACCCGCGTCCCATTCCCGGTCCGACTGTCCTCATTTCCTTTTCCGTTGTTTTCCGAGATCCCTCTAGGCGTATGATGGGATTGTTTCTTTACACAGGACATAATCGATCCGCTCCCTATTCCTGACTCCTCGAACAAATTGTTCCGTGTGCCATGACACTGTTGCCGAAGAGACGTCGAGGGTAATTAATGTCGGCCATCTTTGAATTACTGGTTTCTTGCTACACCCTGGTAGTGCATAATTTGTATTATATTTCATGGATGTTCTGAATTTTTCTCTAACTACTGTTAATATTTTTCACATCTGTGACCATCCGTACGAAATAATAATCTGTTTCTTCTCGATAATTACCACTTAAAAATAATATACGTAGCGGAGCTGTAACGATATCAAAAATTTGGAAATCTATTGTTCTTGTTTTTTCGTGCGACGAATTTCGATACACGTTCTAANGAAGCTGTAACGATATCATATATTTTGGAAATCTATTGTTCTTGTTTTTTCGTGCGACGAATTTCGATACACGTTCTAAAGTTTAATTTGTAGCGAAAAATTGATAAATTCTAAGATGTCAAGTAACCATTCATCATTAAACCCTACCTGTCTACCTATTATTTTAATTCCAAATTCCACCAAGTTTAAAAAANTAGGCGTATGATGGGATTGTTTCTTTACACAGGACATAATCGATCCGCTCCCTATTCCTGACTCCTCGAACAAATTATTCCGTCTGCCATGACACTGTTGCCGAAGAGACGTCGAGGGTAATTAATGTCGGCCATCTTTGAATTACTGGTTTCTTGCTACACCCTGGTAGTGCATAATTTGTATTATATTTCATGGATGTTCTGAATTTTTCTCTAACTACTGTTTATATTTTTCACATCTGTGACCATCCGTACGAAATAATAATCTGTTTCTTCTCGATAATTACCACTTAAAAATAATATACGTAGCGGAGCTGTAACGATATCAAAAATTTGGAAATCTATTGTTCTTGTTTTTTCGTGCGACGAATTTCGATACACGTTCTAAAGTTTAATTTGTAGCGAAAAATTGATAAATTCTAAGATTTCAAGTAACCATTCATCATTAAACCCTACCTGTCTACCTATTATTTTAATTCCAAATTCCACCAAGTTTAAAAAANTTCAAGTAACCATTCATCATTAAACCCTACCTGTCTACCTATTATTTTAATTCCAAATTCCACCAAGTTTAAAAAACTGGATGCCGGAAATAACTTCGTGTAACCGTAACTAATATGGGGACCAATTCATCATTAGTATCTTGGGTAAACTTCAAATATTGTTAAATGAATCTTATAATAATACCAACAGAAATGCAAGTCGTAATCATTGGTGTATATATATATATATATATATATATATATATAGGCACTACAGCAGAAAACTATTTTCCCATAACACAATATATAACTCTTCCAATACAGGAATTTTAGCAATATTCTAATTGTTCCCGCAACAAAATTGAGGAAAAATTCTAACGCTAGTACTGAAGTTCATTTGCCGCTACCCTGAAAAATAGTTCACAGAATTATAAAGTAACATATTCAATATTATACTACTCTTAATGTGACATGGTAGTTCTACAATGTGACAGATAAGTATAAATATGTATGTTCGAGGGCATGGCATATGGCACCGAAGTCGAAGGCGACCAAATAATGCAGGGATCGGAGCTCGAAGCCATCCGCCATGTTGGATTACGCCACGCCTCAATTACTTGCATTACCCAAAAATCACTTCAGAAATTGTTTATTTTGCCTAAAAACTCCCCCCCCCCAAAAAAGGGAAAATTTATTTATTGAGTCCTCAAAAGTACAGGGCAAATTGAAGGCTCTTCGATGCGAGAGTTAAGAAAGTAGGTTCTCAGATCAACAACATGAATTCAGGGCTCCGAACCAGGTCCAGTGGATCAGGTGGGTCAGCGGTCATGGCCATCTCCCCTATCATCACACACACACACACACAACTAACCCCTCATCCCACCCCAACACCCACTTCCTGCAACTCCCATCCCCCTCACAACTTTCCACACCCCATCCGCACACCCTCACACAACTCTCCTTCCACCAAACCCATCTCTTCACCTTACCACATCCCTCACCACATCAACCTAAACCCCCTTTAACCAAACATCTCCTACCCCCCTCCCCTACCCACAAACAGTAAAAATTAAGAAAAGTCCTAAACAATTAGGGTTATAAAAATGTTTTAAATATTCCCCCAAAAAAAGAGAGAGTTCTTATAAAAATTGAATAAACACAAAAAAATATTCAATAACTGTTATATAAAATTATATTTCTAAAAAAAAAAACATTTCCATATTTAAATGAAGTGTTTGTTGCCTTCATTTCTGCCACTTAAAGCTAGGATTCTCGTACAGACATCAGAGCACACACACAGCCCTTCTCGATAGGGTGACAACCAGACGACTGAAAACCCACATGCATATTTCACTACCTATTAGTCAGTCAAACTGTCGACCACCACACCAGTTAATAATTAGCATTATGTAACACATAGCCATCTCCCCACACTTACCACCAATTCGTCCTTCTCCATTTACTAGCCATGGATCGACCCCCTCAAGATGCCACCTGCCATCCTGCTATCCAGCCCTCGCTCACTCACCATTGCTCATGATTAGCTGTTGGTCATGTGATATTTCGACATGTGACAATAATTTACATGTCAGAAGTCATGTATCTTTTCATCATCTGATGCGACAGGTGATGTATCGCTCCCTTGTCCCTGACCTTTGTAGCTTTAATTCTGTAAGTTATACTATTTTAGATTCTGCCATCATTGTACACACATCGGTCATGCTCGTAATTACACATTCATATTTTCGCACCAAAATAATAATATGCTCAAATTTCAAATACTTGCTCGAACCAAAGTGTGCTATTGCAATGTAGAAATAAATACAAAGCATTCGTTTAATGATGTGCCTGCGAAGAAATCACATCCCAACATCGTCTTTGGCGGTACCACCGCTGACTCCACCTGGAATGCACAAGGCCAGCATAAGTTGAATTAGCTTGAAATATATTGCTATTGCCCACGCCTTTAATAAACATAGTTGACAATTATTTTCGAATCATTGGCGAAAGAGACACAACCAACCAGACCATTCGACCATCAAATAATCAAGATCGACTGTTCATTACAAAGCGACATACCGACCAACTGCCAAGAACAATGGACAAAACCAAAAATCATAACAGACGATCAGTCCAACTGACCAACATGGCCAACCAGACCAACCAACTTGACGGCCAACCACACAGACTGATCATACCAGCTGACCATACAAACAACCCTTACAAACTAACCAGACATGAAGGTCGATTGTACATACCAATTGTCTAGACAGAATATCCACAAAGACTAACCATACCAACNAACTAACCAGACATGAAGGTCGATTGTACATACCAATTGTCTAGACAGAATATCCACAAAGACTAACCATACCAACCAAAATGACTGCCCATACATCAAAACCAACCATATAATCACTCAGTATGAATCAAACATATAAACAGCCCATACGAAATATCAATAATGACAAAAAATACTACCTGACCATACTAACAACCCATACCAGGCAACCNGTAAACAGCCCATACGAAATATCAATAATGACAAAAAATACTACCTGACCATACTAACAACCCATACCAGGCAACCACACGAACCATCCTACCAGCTAATCATACAAATGTCCCATACGAGCCAGCCATAGGTTCCCAGTATACTGAACGACCATTCCGAGTGACCAGCCCAACAAACTCCGATTAGCCATTTACTCATTCCAGCCATACGATTCATCCATACCAACCAGCACTGATGAACCATCCACCATTTCAAGTCATATAAGCCAAACATGCTAAATAATAACCTAAGTCACCCATATAATCCATCCATAACAGCCAGCCATGTGAACAGATGGTATCCAATCGCCAATACGAGCGATCAGACCTACCAACACTGACGAATCATCCTTACATGCCAGCCATACGAGTCGTCTATACCAGCCAACCATATCAGCTATCCATACTAAACAACCATACTACATGATCCCACCATACCAAGCAACCATGTGAACCCACCATACCATTCGTCCATAGAAACCCATCATACCAGTTAACCATACTTATGAGCCATATGAACCGACCATACAAACCGACTGAACCAGCTGGCCATACAAACTGTCCACACCAGGCAACCATATGAACAATCAATATGAGCCAACCATAGAAGACATCAATACCAGCTAAAAATTCGAACCTGCCATACCAGCCAACCATATGATCCTACCATACAACCATTTGAGCCAACAAGTCTAATGACCATCAAGATCAGCTAACCATACCAAACAATCATGCTGATCAACTGACCAGACATACATACTGGCCATTACTAGCTCACCATACCAAAGGACCATACGAGCCGACCAGGCCAACTGACTGACCAGACCGACCAACCATACAGATTGACCATTAATAGCTGACAATACCAAACAACTATACTAGTCATCCAGACCAACCAACCAGACAAGCCATACTGGCCAATTACTGACTTGACCCAAGACCAACCCCATTCAAAACTAACTTCAACTAAGACTAGCACCTGCTGAGGTCATCTTCTGCCAAACTGACTAAAAAAATTGTACAAGACCAACCAGCTAGACCAGCCATCCATACCAAAGGCAATGGCAACCTATATCGAAACATCTCGCCTAATCTAAATCTTTTGCTAAGCTCTTCGTGCATGACTTCGTAAAACTTCGCAAACATCGCAAAACATCTCACCCACCCCAATCATGCAGCAAATCGAATAGTGAATATCGTAAAATTATGCGATGCTCGTCGCTAGGCATGTCACCAACCAATATGTGAGCCACTGAACATCCCTTGTGGTTGCCTGATATGAACGGTTACTATCGCCAGTTGGTGTGGTCAGTTCATATGTCCTGTCCTCATATCTGAGTGGTATGGTCGGCTCGTATGATAATTTACTATGATTGCCTGGTATGGTGGGTTCGAATGGTTGGCTGGTATGGTGGGATCATATGTTTGTGTGGTATGGCTGGGCTGTAGACTAATGTTCGTGAAAAATGCAATACTAAGGATACATGTGATTGAAATGAACTTTATACCACATCTTGGGTACATGACAATACACAATTGATTAGGATTACAGAACTGTACATTATGTTCGTCCTTGAGAATTCAGTATGGTGTGAAGGTCCCATATGCTGCAATCAAAGCCCCTAAACGCCATGGCATGGAATCAAAGAGTACCTGGATATGTTCCTGAGGAATCTCCCTCCACATGGTGTTTATACGNCTAAATGCCATGGCATGGAATCAAAGAGTACCTGGATATGTTCCTGAGGAATCTCCCTCCACATGGTGTTTATACGTGTCCACAAAGCATTAACATTGGCTGCTAGAGGACCATCATGAACAAGTCGCCGACCAACAATATCCAAGACATGTNTGTCCACAAAGCATTAACATTGGCTGCTAGAGGACCATCATGAACAAGTCGCCGACCAACAATATCCAAGACATGTTGATATGGGCGACATTTTAGGGAAATGTGATGGCCGGGGAAGCAGTGGTACCTGTCGTTCATTGAAGAAGGTGTGCACATTCCTCGCCACATGTGGCCGGGTATTGTCCTGTTGAAATATTGCATGTGGAGTTGCCTGGAGGAGGCGCAGTACCTCGGGCTCTAAAACCTCACTGATGTAGCGGTTGCTGTTCAGATTGCCCTCAATATGTAGGGGTTGAGATCGTTTGTTGTATCCAATGGCGCCCCACACCATCACACTTGGCATTTGTCCGCTATGCCGCTCCACAATGCAGGCTGCCAAATTGTGGTCACCACAATAGCATCTAACATGTACGTGGCCATCGCTGTAGAACAGGTCGACGCAGGACTCGTCCGAAAACACTACATTTTGCCACTCAGCATGCCAGCGATGGCATTCACATGCCATTGCAGTCTGAGGCATTTGTTGTTTCTGTACAATGGAAGCCGATGCGGTGTAATGAGTGCCATCAGTCCATCCTGCAGCAGACGGCATCGAACCATCGACACAAACAGGTACATGCCTGTTGCAGTGCTCCAGTGTCGAGCCAACACTGTGGACAATGCTGNCATCGAACCATCGACACAAACAGGTACATGCCTGTTGCAGTGCTCCAGTGTCGAGCCAACACTGTGGACAATGCTGTACGGTCTGTTACAGCCACACGGACAAGATGGCAGTCATCATGTGCTGTGATCACATTGTATGCTCCAGTACCCGCTCGTCGCTGCATACGATCATCTTCTATCCACTGGTTCCACACACTCATCGNCATCGAACCATCGACACAAACAGGTACATGCCTGTTGCAGTGCTCCAGTGTCGAGCCAACACTGTGGACAATGCTGCACGGTCTGTTACAGTCACACGGACAAGATGGCAGTCATCATGTGCTGTGGTCACATTGTATGCTCCAGTACCCGCTCGTCGCTGCATACGATCATCTTCTATCCACTGGTTCCACACACTCATCGNATCACATTGTATGCTCCAGTACCCGCTCGTCGCTGCATACGATCATCTTCTATCCACTGGTTCCACACACTCATCGCTGTCTTAGCAGTATGCCCTGTACGAGCCGAAATGTCACAGTATGACAAACCAGTTTCTCGGAGATCGATCATTCTGCCCTGTTCGAACTCACTCACATGCTGATATTGCGCCCTTTGGCGTCGACGAGGCATACTGGCACTTGCTTTCACTTCGTTTGACNGAACTCACTCACATGCTGATATTGCGCCCTTTGGCGTCGACGAGGCATACTGGCACTTGCTTTCACTTCGTTTGACAGCTCTTCAAAAACTGAGCTTGGTGTAACACTGACATTTCTGGTCACACATGAGAGAGCGCTGCTGAGTCTACGTGTATGTCATCTCTCTGCAATCGTAATCCGTTATTGATGGTACACTGTTCTACACATCCTCTGAGTTTGGATTCATTCGGGCCATTCTTTCTGTGTGTTGCAATNCGTTATTGATGGTACACTGTTCTACACATCCTCTGAGTTTGGATTCATTCGGGCCATTCTTTCTGTGTGTTGCAATTTTCACGAACAATAGTTGTGTATAAAGAGATGGTATGATTATCTGGTATAGATGGCTGATGTGGCTGGTATGGGTAATGGCTTGTCAGTGTAGGTTGGTCTTGGCGCTCGGAATGGTCGTTTGGTATGCTTGTATCCTATGGCTGGCTGGTATGGGTCATTTTTATTGTTGGCTTGTTGGATGGTTCGTATATTTGCCTGGTATGATTAGTGTATATGGTAGTTCACATTTTTGTCGGTATTAATGTTTTATATATTTGTTTCATATAGGTGGTTAGTATGTTCGGTTCATATTAACATATGGTATAGTTGGTATTTTCAGATGGACTGTCATGTCAGTTTATTAGGTCGGTATGTGTTGTTATTTTGTCTTGATAATTAATCGGTACAATCGAACTTCATGACTGGTTGACCTGGTTGGTATGGGTGTTTTGTATCGTCAGCTAGTATGAAAAGTCTGTATGGTTGGTCGTCATGTTGGTTGGTTTGGTTGTCCTTGTTGGTCAGTTGGACTGATCATATGGTATAGCTTTTTGGTCTTGTCCATTGGTTTTGGAAATTGTTCCACATCGTTGCAGTGTATGTCCAGTCGACCCTGATGGTTTGATGGTCGAATGGTCTGATCAGTAGTGTATATCGCAAATGATTAGAAAATAGTTGTCAACTATGTTTGTAAAAGGCCGAGGCAATAATAATATATTTCGAGCTGACTCAGCTGACACTAACCTTGTGCATTCCTGGTTCCTTGGGCCTTACCCAGATTATTTGCTATTATGTCATGGACATTACAAGGGGACCAGATGGAGTCAGTGATGGTACCGCCAAAGATGATATCGGGTTTTTCTATGTGTGCATGCACAACATTAAACGAATGCTTCATCTTTACATTAACACTCCCATTGCTCACTGGGTCGATTAGGTATTTGAAATTGAGTAGAGTTTTACTCTGGTGTGAAAATATGTATGTGCATTTACTAGCATGACCGACATCAGGTGTACAGTGATGAACATTTCCAACACAGTATAATTTATCAATATTATAGCTACAAAGATCATGTTTGAGAGAAGGATGTTACATCTCGCGTTAAAAGAAGAATTAAGACATGATTTTGGAATTTTTAACTATCGGCAGAGGTCGACATATCATTGACTAACAGCCAACCATAAGCCTTGGTGAGGGGGTACGAGGATGGATTCGGATGGCATGGACGGATGGTGAGGAGTTCGATATATGGCTAGTAAATGGTGAAGGACACATTGGTTGTTATCGGTGTGTGAGCGTGTCATGTGTTACATAAAGATAATGATTAATTGGTGGGGTGGTCGACATATTGACCGACTATATAGGTAGTGAAACATGCATGTGGGTGTTCAGTCATCTGGTGGTCATACTATCAGGATGAGCTTTGTGCTCTGTCTTCTGTACGAAAATTGCAGCATGAAGTGTGTGAAGGGAAGGCGACAAATACTACATGTAAGTCTTCAAATGTTATCTTCTTCGGTAAGTTCATTTTTAAGTAATGTTTGCTAAATATTTTCGGTATTTATTAATTTTTTTNTCAAATGTTATCTTCTTCGGTAAGTTCATTTTTAAGTAATGTTTGCTAAATATTTTCGGTATTTATTAATTTTTTTAAATTCTGCCTTTTAACTTTTTGAGAATATTGAATAGCTTTTAATTTAAATTTTTAGGACCTTTTTATGTTTGGGTGGGAGTGGGGATGGAGCAGGTGGGGGAGGATTAGGGTGAGGTGGGCGGCTGTTTAGGAGGGGGAGGGAGTGCTGGTGATGGACGGTGTGGGGATTGGGAGTGTGAGTGGGGAAGGTATTGGATTGGTGATGATAAGGGGGAGGTCAGTGCAGGAAGGGTTGGAGGGGCAGTAGTGTAGGGGTGTGGGAGGTTTGTGTATGATATTGTAGTGGGGGGGGGGGATGACTGCTGGACCTGCCTCTGAGCCTCCAACATGCATCACTGCTCTGGGGATTATGTGGCTCATACATGGAGGAGCCTGTTATCTGCAGTGCTGCTCTGTAGACTTTTTGGTTCTAATATCGGGGAGCCTCGAATCCACTTTGCTCATTTAAGGACTTGATCGATACATTTTTTCCCATACTTTTGAAAAAAAATTTTTTTGGAAAAAGGGCTATTTTTGGGGGAAGAAAAATTATTAATTTCTGAAGTGATTTTTGTTAAAACAGACAATTATGAACCGCTGGGTGTGGCGAAATCTAACATGACTAATCACTTTGAGCTACGATCCCTGCATTTTTGGTCGCCTCCGACTCCGGTGCTAGATGCTATGCCCTTAAACACACACAATTATACTACTTATTAAAATAAGTTACTATTTCCGTTTCTAGAGATTTTTGAGTGTTATTCATATTACTGTTACATGTGCCTAATGTTACTCTGGGAAGTAATGTTACTCTGCCGAATATATCTAAGAGGCGTGGATATTTTAACTGCCACAGAAACGATAATTTACTGGATATGGTGGTGAAGAAAGCTTTGTGTATATTCGGCATCGTTCGTCCCCGAAACACGCAGCTATAGAAAATGCGGAGACGTTCTGTGTGTAGCATTTTTGGAGCTCAGCTCCATTACTCGTCATTAAGGATCGTATTTCCGAAAAAAAAAAAAAAATACGGAACATACTGCTAGTGGACCCATACTATTAAGTACAATCATCGACGTAAGCGATTATCTTTCTCAAAGAAAGAACAAAGATAAATTTGAAGATACCTATTCATAGCCACCGCAAATTTACTAATATCGATGATACTATCGACAATCTCTCTCCTATATCATCGTCATATTAAAAAATCTTTTCTCAATGTAAAATCTCTGACCCCACGACAACCACGAATACAATTTGGTTTCAACAATTATCTGCAGCCAGTTTTACTTTCAACCTTCATAACTCTTCATTCACCTTCATCACTATAAGTCGGCGCCGAGATCTCGATCCCTGCTACATACACCGTCTGTAGGCTATACCAACAGTGATGCATCAAACGCCACACCATGAAACCTCGCCAACTATATATGATATCACACTACAAATTCCATACATTCCTGCCACCAACACTTTTGTACGAATTCCGCTGAACTGTTTCCTGTGAAATAAGTATCTGTGAATGCCTGTGAGCTGCAAATCAACAATGTCATGTATAGTTAACTATACAATACATGTAATTAAAAATAGGTGAAATGTAGCTACTAGTATAGCGACCTGTGGTGTCCTAAGTGTTTGAATTCACATGAAACATGTATTTATCTTAAGCCCTGAAAAAAATATTTTTTGTTTGCCCTTTTTTTAACGAAACAGTTGACATATAGTGAAAATAGTTTCTTTTTGTTTCACAGAAGTAATTAGCAATACATGTTTACACAAAGATATCTAAATTTATTCAAAGCAACACGTTTAATAATCAGGGACATTACTAATAACGCAGAAAACACTTTAAAAATTCAAACATTTTGGCATGAATCAGGTACGCATGACATTTCATAATTATGTGTTTGTGTTGTCCNCGCAGAAAACACTTTAAAAATTCAAACATTTTGGCATGAATCAGGTACGCATGACATTTCATAATTATGTGTTTGTGTTGTCCTTTTTATAACTGCTCAAGTATGCAGCACAATTTTAATATAAATCGTTTGTTTTGAAGTTATAAATTTCAATTTTATCACTACCTTGTTAATAGTAGCTTCTTACCATGTTATGCAATGTTTTTAAAGTTCTGTAAAATAGGTACTTCAAAGAGACTTTCCACATAACTTAAATTAAAATAATGTAATCAAAACATTTTTAGATACTTGTTATAGATGTACATATAAAGCGAGTATTCCTGCAAAGCCTAGTGTCCTAGGGTCATATGCATAGTTACATGTAGTAAAGATAAAGTGATAATCAAACTTAAATACTATTTTAACAATTTTATATACACAACATGCACTTTATTTTAAGCTGTATTCATGTGTAGTTTAGGAGGAAGTACTACTCAGACTAACATACAAATTGACTGTGCATTTCACCCTTATTTCTCAAATGAATACGACGAAAGTCATTTAACGCAGATAAAATAAGGAATGAAGGCCATTAAAAATAAATTACNTAGTAAAGATAAAGTGATAATCAAACTTAAATACTATTTTAACAATTTTATATACACAACATGCACTTTATTTTAATCTGTATTCATGTGTAGTTTAGGAGGAAGTACTACTCAGACTGGCATACAAATTGACTGTGCATTTCACCCATTTCTCAAATGAATACGACGAAAGTCATTTAACGCAGATAAAATAAGGAATGAAGGCCATTAAAAATAAATTACNCATTTCTCAAATGAATACGACGAAAGTCATTTAACGCAGATAAAATAAGGAATGAAGGCCATTAAAAATAAATTACGCTATTTTAATACCATAAATACAATACGAGTCTAGTATGAAAGCATAAAAAAAGCATACAAATAATTGACGACTAAATATTTTTCCAACATCTACACTGAAAATCTGAAACTATACTACTAATCAGTTTATATAGAAATTGTAGGGCATGTACCTGCTCGTGTTATGGAAGAAAGCATGATGCAAGTTCTTTAAGAACTTCATGTTTTGAAACAGAAAGAAATGGGTACCGTGAACCCTACTGCTGACAACATAAGATATAATTTGGGACATATTTATTTTATACCTATATCACTTAAATAATAAAAAAGAATATAAAAATATATCACCCAAGATATTTTAAAATTATTTGAAATGCAAAAAAAAAATCTAATTAATAAACTTTGTATTTATATATATTTACCAATGGCACACTACCGGGCTGCTTTTTTTATTCCCGTATCTGACTGGTTGCCAAACAGCTTTCTTACTGCAGTCGTAGACAGAACTCCGATTTTCCCGAGAATGACATATTTATTACTATAGGGAAAAGTACTACTACGCTGTAAAAAATTTCGTGTNGAACTCCGATTTTCCCGAGAATGACATATTTATTACTATAGGGAAAAGTACTACTACGCTGTAAAAAATTTCGTGTTCTTACGGACATTTTTAACGAACATTTACAGTAAATATACGGAAACAGAGTCCGTAATTACTGAAACGGAGCTGAGTTCCGTAAATACGAAATACGGGAAGTATCCTTTCGGGCTTTGAGAACGAACAATACCGCGTGTCCACGAAGCTTTTTTCGCCACTGTAACCAGAAAATTATCGTTTCTGCAGCAGTTAGAATATCCATGCCACTTAAACCTATTTCTTTAAACATAATAAAGTAGCATAATGTGCCTGTAACAGCAACACTTAAAACACAAAAATTACTAGAAACTGAAAAAGTTGCTTATGTGACTTTCATATAAATGAAAAAGTTAGGTTTTAGGGAATGGTTAGAGCCACGGATAACCAAAATCGTGATTCGGGTTCAAATCTCGCTCCAATCTCCAATATAACATATATTAACTTTTCAAATTTGTCTTTTTTTTTTAAAAGAACAACACCCAAATATTGAAAACTAATTATTTTTTATCTTTTTTTAACTGGAAGGATTAACTAACCAGCAAATAAACGGAGAGGTTTTGTGAATTCACGGAAAGTGTCTGAAACNTTATAAAGAACAACACCCAAATATTGAAAACTAATTATTTTTTATCTTTTTTTTAACTGGAAGGATTAACTAACCAGCAAATAAACGGAGAGGTTTTGTGAATTCACGGAAAGTGTCTGAAANCTTTTTTTAACTGGAAGGATTAACTAACCAGCAAATAAACGGAGAGGTTTTGTGAATTCACGGAAAGTGTCTGAAACTTACGGAAAGTTTGTTTTTGAAAAAGCAACATGTAGGCCTACGTAATTTTACTAACAGTTCTGGGTAATTTTTATTACCACTTCTCCGTAAAATGAATAAAAAAATTTCCAACTGTGTATTGCTCGAAACATACTATTGGCCGTTCACGATTAAGTGAGCACTTTTAAAATCAACCTTTGAAAAATGCCACTGCCGTTAGACTGCATGTACATATTATCAGGTAATTCGACAATACGGACAACACCACATGAATATGTGATCAAAACAAAGTAGAAAATATTATTTGGGAAAAAAGCGCAAAACCCTTAGTTTACGAGAAAAATTACTTTATTTCAATTTAAGCACAGCATACAGCACCATACTACAAAACGTCGAAACGTCATAACAGGTTGTTATAATTTTGATATTTTGTTGATATTTATCCTTAACAGTGATATAGGAGCGTAACAAGCTATTGGTAACAGTTATGTAATGAACACTATATAAAGGAGGTTTATTTAACATTAAGGTAATACAATATTATTTCAATATAAATATGATTGAATATGAACGGGTGAGCTATACAAATATACTGAAATATTAAATTATATTATTTTATAAAGATTTAACAAGCCACGTTTTGAGTAAATTCTAATTGGAGAGTCCCCACCTTGTTCATGATTCCGGAGGCTGATTAAGATGGCGCAAGTCGACGGCCGGACACACCCATCTTCAGTGGTCTTCTCGTTCCAATGGCCCGACGACAAAAGACACCGCCCACGGACTACACTGCCCTATATCGGCTGCGTTGTCCCCGTTTACTGGTCGGTGGAAGGAGTTTCTGTGGTTTGTGATTTCATAACTAATTTCAGCGATCACGGCCCGTGTCCTGGATAAATAAGTGAATGTGTGATCAGGCAAGCCGCTCAGGTAAGGGCCTGACCACAACTCGTAACAAGGTGTTCGAAGTTTGCTCTGCCCATAGCAATGCACTTTTCCGCACCTCGGATGCATGTAGCATGCACGGAGTTTGGTCGCCGTATGCACCCATGGCCGTTGTCATGTCGCAGTGCTCACTGCATGTGAACTCCATGGCCTCCTTGGCGCTACTGGGCTCGGCTCGTTCCCTTACCGCAAGCCTTACGACCGACACATTAGTTGCAGCATTGCCACGTCACCTCACCTTTATCTAATTGGAACACCACAAGTTTGCTAAAATGGTCACGTTATCCTTGGCACTACTGAGCTCAGCTCGTTCCCTTACCGCAAGCCTTACGACCGACACATTAGTTGCAGCATTGCCACGTCACCTCACCTTTATCTAATTGGAACACCACAAGTTTGCTAAAATGGTTTTCGGACCTTTCATGTGGTTTTTCTCGTAAACGAAGGTTCTCGTGTCTTTTTACCAAAGAGTATTTTTTTACTTAGTTTTGATCACAGATTCGTGTGGTGCAGTCCGTATCCGCGAATTGCCTGACATTCTGTATTTTAAGGGGCACGCTGACTGGCGTGCGTGGAGTAAAGTTGGTAACGACTTAGGGAAAGTAGTTCCATGTCTTAGCGTTGAAGTAAAAGTGTTAGGCAGACATTTGTTAATACTGAAATTATTTACTTTCATTTATGTATTTTTAACTGCACATAGGTATAAGAATTGGCAAATTTGTAAAATGTTAACTATTCTAAGAATTTCATAGTTTCACTCGACCGACGCATGACTTAAGTGATCAGGACTATGGCAATGTTAATTTTACACAAGGCGGGAGAAAGCACAATGTGGATACAAGTAGATCTTAATCAGGGCTTTCAAAAGTGCTCAGTTTACCCTGAACAGCCTATATCAGTAATCTGTACTTAGTTCCTCGTTTTCTTAAGCTATAATGGAAAATTAATAACACAATTCTGTAGCAAAACTATGATCGGACGCACGCACAATTACTGCCTGTCAATAATATTCACACAGAAACAAGAAAACTAGTGTATATTTGTGATTACTACAGTCATGCAAAGTATTTGGTGCGCTGAGTAGGAATGCGAATAGCGGGAGTGAAAGCAGCCGTGGTCACCTCCGTACTGTTCATGATCGCCTGTTACAAGGACCGCTCTGACTGTGTCGCGCCAGCACGTCACGTGCACCGTTCCAGGCGCCTGGTATCACGCACGGTACACGAGAAAGGTCTTATGAGGGAGGACCTTCAGTCAAGTTTTGATCGCGTGCGCCTGCAAGCGAGTATCGAGAATTCGGCACGAAAACTGTTTTAAATTCAATTTAAAATTCATAACGTGTAATTGAATAAAGAGTGAGAGAGTGGTTGATGATTGTGTTTTGTCTAATTTATGATTGATTATCAATACGCACCCATGCATCTAAATTTAATCTAACCCATTCTTTATAGATTAGGTCAATTATTTGGTGATTTAACCGATCAGAAACGTTTGTAAAGGGAAAAAATATTTGTGCTGAGCCTGTTGGGTTGCACTGTGGAGTGAAAATATTTTCACTTTGTACAGTACGATTTCTCTAGTAGCAGCATTTCGTAGCGTCATCTGATACAATGCCAGAGGCAGTTATTGTATGCTGAGCTTGGTCTAACTTTACTTACAAATAAATGTTGTNGCGTCATCTGATACAATGCCAGAGGCAGTTATTGTATGCTGAGCTTGGTCTAACTTTACTTACAAATAAATGTTGTTGTGGGTCGGTGTTTAGCAAGTCACCCAAAATCCCAGAACGTTTTCCAACGTTGTCAATTGAGAAACTCTTGTGAAATAAGAAATAATTTTCTTAATTTTCAGTACTNGCGTCATCTGATACAATGCCAGAGGCAGTTATTGTATGCTGAGCTTGGTCTAACTTTACTTACAAATAAATGTTGTGGGTCGGTGTTTAGCAAGTCACCCAAAAGCCCAGAACGTTTTCCAACGTTGTCAATTGAGAAACTCTTGTGAAATAAGAAATAATTTTCTTAATTTTCAGTACTNGCCCAGAACGTTTTCCAACGTTGTCAATTGAGAAACTCTTGTGAAATAAGAAATAATTTTCTTAATTTTCAGTACTGTGATTTTCTCTTATTAACTTCTGAAGCGTTTCAGTAATGTAAGTTTTGGAATGAGTTGAGTTCAACTGAGTTGTTTGGTCGGCGAGGTTTCTAGCGCCAGTGAGGGTGAAATTATGTGAAGATGGAGCAGCGGCGGAATGTAAGGGCTAGGGAAACGGAAGTGCAACGTCCGCCACGCCACGTCTTCCACTTGCGAAAATCCGAGTGATACTGCCGAGAATCGAACCCATTTCACCTTGTTGGGAGGCGAGTAGTGTGACTATTACATCACCGCTGCCCCTAAGTTTGGAATGTTTCAATGAGATGTTAACTGCCAGAACTGAAACGAAGTCAAATTGGTTATATTAAAAAATATTTTAATTGCACGACAAAAGTTTGTTAATATTTTATTGAAAAATTATATCAACTATACCAACAGTAATTTTGTGGCACTAAAAATTGCATTATAAACAAAAAAATATTGCAGCTGTTAAAACATTTGTAGCAAATCCATCTTTGTTATCCTTAAGTTCATATGGTTCGCGGTAAACTGAGAACTTTTGAAATCAACGTTTGAAAAAAGACCCTGTTCCAAACGGCTTATCTTTTATCAGACACGCGATTGACAATTTCTCTGTAATGCTGGCAGCGATGTAGAAAACGCAGTGNCAAACGGCTTATCTTTTATCAGACACGCGATTGACAATTTCTCTGTAATGCTGGCAGCGATGTAGAAAACGCAGTGTAATTTCTTAACGTATTAGAAATGTTGATTTTAAAATTGGGAACAGGAATTTATTTAATTTAGTTAACTGTATTACCTTAATGCATGAGTAAAGTGAGAGAGTTCATGGCAGCGTTAATTTTAGATGGGGAGAAAATATGCAAAGTGGACACAACATTAAACGTTTGGCAGGACGTTCAAAAAGTGTTCAAGTAACCGCGAANCAAACGGCTTATCTTTTATCAGACACGCGATTGACAATTTCTCTGTAATGCTGGCAGCGATGTAGAAAACGCAGTGCAATTTCTTAACGTATTAGAAATGTTGATTTTAAAATTGGGAACCGGAATTTATTTAATTTAGTTAACTGTATTACCTTAATGCATGAGTAAAGTGAGAGAGTTCATGGCAGCGTTTATTTTAGATAGGGAGAAAATATGCAAAGTGGACACAACATTAAACGTTTGGCAGGACGTTCAAAAAGTGTTCAAGTAACCGCGAANAGGGAGAAAATATGCAAAGTGGACACAACATTAAACGTTTGGCAGGACGTTCAAAAAGTGTTCAAGTAACCGCGAACTTCCTGTAGTGGTGTTTGTAGTTATACAGATTTTTATATGTAAGTCTCGGTTCACAACCAGTTTTGTGTATGTAAGAGACGTCTAAGTAGGACGTGTACATAAGTGTGACTCACAGTGAACGTCGTCTTATGTTCAACCAATCACACACCACCAGAAATTAATTTAATTTTGGTAAAGGGGTGAATAACAATGTTTAGTAATTAAAACATATATAAAGGCAAATAAAATCGTAAGTTTTGTTTCCAATTAAAATGTTTAAATAAATACAATTTTCTTATTGTGAAGTTTTGACACACCTGTCTCGTACTTGGTAGGACCGGGTTCGATTCCCGGTCCGGCCATCCTGGTTTTGGTTTTCCGTGGTTTTCCGAAATCACTCCAGGAAAATGCTGAAGTAGTTCCTTCACACAAGCCATGGCCGATTTCTTCCTCGCCCCTGCATGATCAGTCTCTATTGACTCCGCTATCAACAATCTACATACATCCTTCTTATGCTTTTCTGGAGCAATCGTATTGTTTGAAGGTACACACGACACGAATAATTAAAATATCGTCGTTTAGTACATGTTCACACTTCGAGGAAGCTTCCTACACGACACGTACAAAATGGCCACAAACCGCGTCGTAAATAATACGAACATTCATTCTGATACGTAGACGTTCATTACGTACATGTTGTCAATTGTGAAGCAAGCTTTACTTTTGAAGCGCAGGGTGCAAGGAAGTGTGTGTGTGTTTGCAGGGTGACTCTGGAGGACCGCTGATGCTGAAGAGGGACGCGACGTGGATGCAGATCGGCGTGGTGTCGTTTGGCAACAAGTGCGGCGAGCCGGGATACCCCGGCGTCTACACGCGCGTCACTGAGTACGTCGACTGGATCCGCAGCAACTTACTGGAGTAGCTCGCCCACACCTCGCCTTCACACAGCGTCTCGCCGTGCAGCTTCGACTACATGCCGCCGCGTCGGCCGCCGTTCACACGAAACTTTGCCTTCCTTAAGGTAGACGTAGAGTGGCTCCAACTGAGCACTGCGATCCACTGTACAACACGCTGACTTCAATAAACTGTAGTACAGACTCTACCAAAATTGTCTGAAAACTACCATTAATATTGCATAAGAAAAAAGAAAGCATTTCTTTTGTTTGTGACGCTTAAAAATATTTTGCTATGCTTGATTTATTTAAATATATATTTAAGTAAATTAAAAAGAGTTTATAAAATTAAAATTAAAGGGTATATTCATTCTCGATGCTTCACATAGCATTAAAAAAAATTCTTAAACACGGAAGATTGCTATACTAATTATTCTGATTGTGTGTAGTAAAATTTGTAATTATGCATAGAAATACTTTCAGTAATTAATACATTTCAACCACAAAAGTAATCAATTTTATAAATGACGTGGTGCACATAAAATCAGTTTTTAAAACTCCATGTAAATATTATTATTAATATATTATTGCATAAAATCAGAGTAATTATTATGATGGTCTTAGTTAATGAAGATATATTTTTAATGTTCCTTCTGATTAACCCAGAATGGAAATACGCCTTTCTTTTGATTAAAAATATAATCTTACCATTTGATTTTTAAATCCCTGCAGTGAGCTAATTTTGGCTTAATATTATTCAGTGTTGCAAAGCATACGCTGTCTTCTTTCATATGCAAAATAAAATGTACTTTTTCTGAAAATTCTGGTAAAGTACGTAATACTTTATTATGAACTCCGCATATTGTACAGTCGGGCGCAGTACTCCACTATAAGATAACCTGGACACAGAACGAGAACAACGTGATTACCCAGAACCTTGTGCACCTTGCTGTGTGGAGTACCTCGCCCAGCGGACCTTCACCTCCTAGCGGGACAACTACTGGCCAGGGATCTACGAAATTTCCGTTATTGTTTTGAGACAGACTAGACTTTACACACGTGTATCGTTGTATTGCCTTAGTTACCGGATCTCAGCTTGTAACAAGCCCTCAAGGACTTGAACCAACAAGAAACTTTCCACGATAGAACTATGGCCTAATTATGTGCAACCGGGTGAGAAGATAAACTGGGTCCTCATTGTGGTAGAAAACAATGAACGAGTAACATTAACCCCAGTATACAGGTGGCTATCAAGTCTAACGTGCTGCTAAATAATAACGGGATAATCTCAGCTCCTAGCCTTGCCAGGTGCATGAACAGACTAGCCAGCCGGACGCCAGCTGAACCGACGTGAAACGGCACACTTCAAGAGGCGGAGCCAGCCAGAGATAGCAAAACACGCAGTCGCAGGCCGAGTCGCACCTTACGTCAGTGACGGCACCCAGGAATGTCTTCTGTATGCTCGCCTGTTCTGTGCCCCCGCCGACCACCTACGCCGGCGTGCAGAACACTCGTGTTGCAGCCACTGTCGGCCAACAAGCCACCTTCATCCTCGTGGCCTTTGCTTCGTCGACCTTTACTGCCGTACATGTTGGTACCGCTGAGGTTTGACTAGACGGTTGCTTTTAAAAGACTTTGAGCAAAATCAGTGTGTGTAGTATGCATACGACTCACCGTTATGCTGTTTTATCTGGTTCTTTTTAATGATTCTTGTTTCCATAGATGAAGATACACGAAACACAAAATATAAAAGTGCCATTTACTTAAAAATTGAGGTGTAAACGAAAAAAAAGTACAATGATAATATAAGTCGTTCTGTGGCGTTTAGGCGTTATTTTTTCACCTGGTAAAATTTGACAGTTATTATATATTTAAAAGAAGAGCCCACGTCGTTCAGTGACTTTTTGCATGTTATATTTAAACAAAATTAGTGAATATGTATTTGTACCATTTTTAAAGAACAGGTACATAATATGTTTTGTATGTATTGATATTAATTTTTTAATATCACTATGTACGAGTATGTAGGTAATGTATACCAATTTTGTATTATTTACTTATAGCCCAGCTTATGTTATTAATGCATTACTAATCTTCACGTGCATTATATACTAGAAAATGTCTCTTTACATTTTAGAAAATATCTGCGTAAATGAGAATAGACTCTGTGTTAGTAGTCAACACTCGTGACTTCGCTAGTGATCGATACGTGTATTTAATAAAGCGTAATGTTATTCGTTAATTAGTTTTATCATTTTTATTGTAAATAAAAGGAACATGAAAATAACGTACATTATATCTCAAAAGTATTTGTTAACACTACGCATAAAGATATACACCGAGTTGGTAAAAAAAACCTCTCGGAAATAAATTTAATGTTTATTTTACGCAGTTATAAGTGATTCTGTACTCTTATTATGTCTACGTTCCAGTATGTCTTGTCATCTAATTTTGATAACCACTTTATCTTTCTTAACATAATCTTTTTGATGTGTTCAATATTTGAAGTACATGTCTATGAATACGTTCCGTTAAAAATTATTATATATTTCATTTTTAAATTGTTTGTATTTCTATCTTTTCATACTAAGATTTATTTCAAGGAAACTAATAAAAAAATCTTTTGCAAAAATTAGAAAACTTTAAATTATATTAAAATAGTTTCTTTAATTTCTAACAAACATGTATTTCCGACACTCCTGTTGGGTAAAGTGCATGACGGGAACATTTCAAGCCTGTTATAGGGGCAGTGCTGCAAGGGCTACCAATGTGCAGATGTCAGACTCAGGAGTGCAAATATATGGCTAAAATCTGTGTGGACAGCAAGTTTCACAATTGGGAGACAAACGCCGCACAAGCGTGCATGGCTGAGGAAAATAGATTGTTTTAAAATCAATTGCTTATTCATGTTACTTCGGTGATCGTGTTTGAAGAAACTGAATGGGATATACTACCATGTGTGAATCACCTTGTCCTTAGTATAAATTAGTAAAAAAAAGCATCTTAAAAATGCCACTGATTAATACTATGAAAACAGAAACATTCTCCCATTATATTTTAATATAGTAGTACAAATAAACAGGATTAACAAACATGGAATAGTAATAAAATAAATGCTTCCATTCGAGTCTAACTGCTAAACTAGGAAAGTAACAGTACATGAACAGCTTTATTTTCTTTTAGTAAAGTCTAACGACAGCATACCAAACAGTAACCGATATCAAGTAACGCCAGTGAACAATCGAATATTTCTCTGTGGTGAAAACTTTTGGCGTTTTCCAATTGACTGCACTTGGCGCACACTCAGTGCGCCCTAAGAACTAAAAAAAAGTACAATTATCATGGATTGCGCAAAAATAATACTTTTTTGTCGGCCACATTTGCACTCAAACTGTAACACGAATTCTACTACCAACCAACGCATAACATCCCAGCATCGAACACCGTAAATCACATCAGACTAAAATAAAATACTATGGCAGAGTCGATATCAGGGGTGCGACAAGGTCGACACTACGACATACCGATGCAAACATATATAAAAAATAAAATGTAAATAAAGCTAGTTATAAGTATTTACCAAACAGCACATATTGCACTGCCTCTAGCGTTGTACCTCACGTTAGAGTATGCTAATCAAGACCAAGCAGTCCTGACTAGTAGGGCAGAATAGCAAACGATTTCCTTCCGAAACTATCGGANTTATGCTAATCAAGATCAAGCAGTCCTGACTAGTAGGGCAGAATAGCAAACGATTTCCTTCCGAAACTATCGGAATGAAACCGTAATTTTAAGATTACAGCTAACACTCACAACACGCCTCGCTAGCGTTGGAACATGCCCACCCTTCTGNATGAAACCGTAATTTTAAGATTACAGCTAACACTCACAACACGCCTCGCTAGCGTTGGAACATGCCCACCCTTCTGGCATTGTGTGATCAACTAGCATCTCGAGAATCTGAAAAGTAGCCAGGTGGACAACCGACTGTGTAGGCACCATGCACATCTCAACGAGTCGAAGGGATGGTACATACACTAGTCGAGAGTAGAGTCAGGCTCCAGAGTAGCAGACCAGCCGAGTCACTCATTCACTTCCCATTTCTCTTCACTAGAGGAATTCAGTTATACAAGGCAAGGTAAAAAATAAAAGTTNCGAGTCACTCATTCACTTCCCATTTCTCTTCACTAGAGGAATTCAGTTATACAAGGCAAGGTAAAAAATAAAAGTTTTTTCGTTTTAATACTCTGTACGCATACATATTTTTAAGTATGAAGAAAAACATGCAAACACTCTGNAATAAAAGTTTTTTCGTTTTAATACTCTGTACGCATACATATTTTTAAGTATGAAGAAAAACATGCAAACACTCTGGGGAAATCCATTTGCCCCCGCTAGCAATAGCAGGACCTTGATATTTGAACATTATTTCGGACTACATCTACGCAAGGGATAAAGGGGAAAAAAACCTATATTTTGTTTATAAAACAATTATGGGAACGCTTTGACAAAATCCATTTGCTTCACTCACAACAGCAGTAACCATGGCAACAGGCAACCTTTACCTTGGATGATGTCCTGTGACATTGACCTTAACTTGACATTGTGTGACGTTATGCGACTTTGACCTTTGGCCACCAACTCGAACAAAATCTACCGCTTAAACAAAAAATAATCTAATTTGTTTAGAAAATTTTCAAAACTCAGAAAAAAACCATAAGTCCTTGGCGACTGAAGACGGGCGCATGCCTCTGTCTTCAGCTTTGTCAAAGACGAAGCCACAAGGTCTTAACACTTCAAGTCATACCAATGCTACCAACACTATAATAATTTGGAAGTATACACTTCAGCGACTAACCTTGTAAAAAANACTTCAAGTCATACCAATGCTACCAACACTATAATAATTTGGAAGTATACACTTCAGCGACTAACCTTGTAAAAAAATGTATAAGAAAGTTGCTAAAAAAAATTTTTTCCGTGGCTTTAGTCGTAGCCTATGCGTTAATATAAAATTATGGGACATTTAAAATTTACCCCGCACACCCTCCTACTTTCCGATACAACAATAATGCAGTTAAATGCGATCAGATAACATATTGCGTGTGAGTTTTTTTTCCCTTTCTTTCCAGAATTCAAGTACGGAATCCCGCATTCAAATCTATACCTTCTGGGCACAGTTGTCCAGGGCCGTCNCCTTTCTTTCCAGAATTCAAGTACGGAATCCCGCATTCAAATCTATACCTTCTGGGCACAGTTGTCCAGGGCCGTCGACAGAAATTTCACGAGTGTCGTTTTTTTTTACGTAACTCCAATCCTCTGCCCCCTCCTATTTTTAATTTCCATCCCCTGAGCCTCCGGGCCAAGGTAACTGTACCCTTTCTTCCCATTTGTCACCAACCCTGCGGTTGTCAACGATTCATTCGGTTTGAATAATATGGAAATTTTGGACAATGTTATGAGTTGGGAATATATTCAAAATATTACCAATAAGCTTTACGAGTAGTTACTTTATTTGTGCTTAACATGTTATATATGACAGTTTCAATAGAGACCATAAAATATTTACTTAAACATTTTTTTAATCTCGCAGAAATGAATTAGTTTTAATTTTTGTTTAACATGTTATGTACGGTATAACATTTTCTACAAAAGCCATAGCAAATAATTAAAAAATTGCAAATTTTAATATGGTACCGCGGTTTCAATAACTTCCTGATGCTCGATAGAGGCTAATAGTTACCTTCCTGGAAATATAATAATGTAAGGCCACGCATCAGTTTTACGAATTATAAATATGAAATGTTTTCCTGAGCACNGTTATTCCAATCCAGTATCACAATCGTAGAAACTAATTGATTCAGTATGTTGCTAAAATACTTATGAAGTGTTATTTTTTTTATCCACAATACTCTATTTTGTGGTAAAATTGTTCCGTATATGCCATTGTATTTTGAAAAATTCAAGTGTGAAACCACTACATACATTTTACGAAAGAATTCTATAATAAAAAGTTCCAGCAACAAAGAAGATTTCTGCTAGAGATCCTACATAATCACAAAAAAAGAAAAAACAAACGAACTGGAATACATTCTCAAGGCTCTGATAATAAATCTGATGATCGCCAGCAACTTACTGTCCAACGAGAGTAAAGGATTATTGTTTTTGTGACCCCCATCTTCAGTCGCCAGAGTTTTATTATTTCTGTGCAATTTTAAAATTGTCAAAAAAAAAATTGCAATTTTTTTTGGTGTAAGTGGTAGATTTGGTTCGAGATGGTGACCAAAAGTCAAGGTCAAGATCGCATGACGTCATCCAAGGTCAAAAACAACGTTGCATGTTGTCATGGTTAATGCTGTTTTGAGTGAGGCAAATGGATTTTCTCAGTGTGTTCACATGATTGTTTTATAAACAAACTATAGGTTTTTTCCCTTCTCCCCTAATGTAGATGTCGTCCGAAATAATGTTCAAAGGTAAAGGTTGTAAGACATCATAGTTCCTGCTATTTCGAGCGGGGGCAAATGGGTTTTCTCAGAGTGTTCGCTTGTTTTTCTTCATCCTTAAAAATAGCGTCAGGGTGCGCTCTCGCACTTGTTGATCTTCTCCTGGCAGTAGGAGCAAGTGTAGTCGTCCTGGCAGTGGCAGTCGTGGCTGTTGTCGATGTCCTCACATGTACCATTGTTGCACAACTGCTCCNAGTGTAGTCGTCCTGGCAGTGGCAGTCGTGGCTGTTGTCGATGTCCTCACATGTACCATTGTTGCACAACTGCTCCATGCTCATTGCGAGCAGGGGCAAATGGGTTTTCTCAGAGTGTTTGCATGTTTTTCTTCATACTTAAAAATATGTATGCGTACAGAGTATTAAAACGAAAAAACTTTTATTTTTTACCTTGCCTTGTATAACTGAATTCCTCTAGTGAAGAGAAATGGGAAGTGAATGAGTGACTCGGCTGGTCTGCTACTCTGGAGCCTGACTCTACTCTCGACTAGTGTATGTACCATCCCTTCGACTCGTTGAGATGTGCATGGTGCCTACACAGTCGGTTGTCCACCTGGCTACTTTTCAGATTCTCGAGATGCTAGTTGATCACACAATGCCAGAAGGGTGGGCATGTTCCAACGCTAGCGAGGCGTGTTGTGAGTGTTAGCTGTAATCTTAAAATTACGGTTTCATTCCGATAGTTTCGGAAGGAAATCGTTTGCTATTCTGCCCTACTAGTCAGGACTGCTTGATCTTGATTAGCATAATCTAACGTGAGGTACAACGCTAGAGGCAGTGCAATATGTGCTGTTTGGTAAATACTTATAACTAGCTTTATTTACATTTTATTTTTTATATATGTTTGCATCGGTATGTCGTAGTGTCGACCTTGTCGCACCCCTGATATCGACTCTGCCATAGTATTTTATTTTAGTCTGATGTGATTTACGGTGTTCGATGCTGGGATGTTATGCGTTGGTTGGTAGTAGAATATGTGTGCCTCTGTACTGAAGCGTAGCTTGGTCGGAGGGTGTTTGTGGGGAAAATCGTTTACTATTCTGCTGTACTAACCAACATTAACCACGACAGTTTTAAGATGTATGGTTTTGTCTAGCAACGACTGATGCGATGCACAGCGCTCGTCACTTGTGCAGTACGTGTTTGTTGGTAGGTGATTATAGTTATTTTTCCTTTGTTATGTCTACTGGCATCAGGGCTTCGCGACGGTAATTTTATTTTGATCTAACATAACGTACAGCATTCGTTGCTCGCGCAATATGTATAGGTTGGTAGGTGTTTATAATTATTTTCCTTTGCCTTTTTCTTATATCTAATCATTAAAATGTAGCAGTGTCAACTTATCTTGCATGACCACTGGTTTAAATGCATGATGTTTAGTGTCAAACAAAAGAACCCAATCTTTACATGTCGTGTAATGCGTCTTAAAATTATCACTGCTGGTAAATAGCGCACTGCACTTGGCATATTATAGAATTTTTTTGAGGTTGGTCCTTGTGAACATAAGCTCATTATTCCATTGATGGGCATTCCAGCTTTTTACTAAAACTCACATCGCAATAGAAACACGGATATCGATATTATGGACTGTGGAACTATCAGGTATTATTTTTTTATGGTAGAGGTTCGATACGACATCGTGCTCGCAGCGCACTTGCGTCTATGTTGAACCTTTATTATTTATTATTATGTGACTTAATTTTTTTATATGTTGCACGAAGTATTCTCCAACCAATGTGTTTGACTGACACTGTTTATTGAGAACTTTAGCCGACACACTCGAATCACGCCACTGTAGTTCCCCTGTGTGCTATCGGTACTATCAGACTGCAGCTCTCATTGGTGGTTGGATCGAAGCCTTGTGCGTCTGACATTTGTTGAGCTACTTGAACCGAGTACTGCATGCAGGGGTGGGTGTTCTGCATGCTGCACGTCAGAATTCGGTCATGTGTGTCGAAACCAGTGCTCCTAGTGGCCGCCATCGGCAACACAAACGATGTTGGCGTCCCCCCCCCCCCNGAAGATGGCCGATACAATGGTGACCCTCAATGGTCGTTCACTCCAGTGGATGACAGGAGAAACAAATATGGCCGGAGCATCTGTGTGTATTGCTCAAGAAGCCGCTGGTAGGGACCTGAAATCGAGACTTGACACTATACAAAAAATATTAATTCTCTTTCAGACTTAGAGAAAATATATTAATTTTTTTCTAGTGGTGGAGGTGAGCCTAATATTAGTGTGGGTTAAGATAAATGAATAACGTAGAAATAATTTACGCACTTTACCTTCATTTCAAAAACTTGACATAATAAGAATACATAATAATATTTTATACACACTCAACTTATTCGTCATTCGAGCAAAACATTTATGGTGACTGTTTTTGCAAATCAATTCCTGCTGTGAGCATTCCAGAAACACTTATTCGCATATACCGCACAGCAGTTGTCACATGGGTTGGTCTTGTAGGCGATGGCAAATGAGCAGTTACTACTTTCATGACATTTTGCACTGGTGTGGTTAGCGATTGTCTTGCCGCAATACACGAACATGCTTCCCGATGAACGACAAACATTGCCTTTGCACTTATTGTTGTATTTATACAGGACATCAATGCGGGTAAACACAGCATCGCAGTTATCACAGTGGAACTCCTTGTATACTGGGATGAACATGCAATGGCAACTTTCATGTCGAGAGCAAAGCGAGGCACAGCTTTTAATTAACAAATAATATTTATTTTCATCAAGTGCCAGCTAAAGTGGGAGGGGAGGGAAACCGACACGAAACACAAAATGGCCAGCCCTAACGGGAAGGTTTTTATTAATCATCGTGCCTTTCCGTTACCACTCGGACACCGGTGGTAACGGAAAGGCACGATGTTTACAGGCCGAACAGCAAGCAGAATTTTTACACACGGATTACACTTACGGAGTACATTTGTTTATGACTATGACAGCAGTACACAGTCGATCACAAATAAGTTGGCAAAATTCGTATATCGGATACCTACATTTGGGACTGAAAAAAAAGGGGGGGGGGCATTACCAACCCGGCCCATCCTGTGCGCACGCTTATGTCCGCCGGTTTTTGTCTGTTGGTCAATGTTATTTTGTGAGCATCCTGTGTGTAAATATATACGTGTGTAAATATATAAAACTCAACGTCTCTTTGTCTGTTAGTGCGCTTATTACTCAAGAACCACCTATCCGATTTACGTGTTTTTTTTTTTAATTCATAGCTTTGTTCTCTGGCCAGGTTTAAGTATATATTTTGTTACGTAAAGTAACATAAGGAATAAGCAGTGACGATAATAGTTAATCAATTCGGAAAAAAGTTTGCCGTCAGTGCGCTCTTTTGCAATACGCTGTCTAAACAGTTTAAGATTGCACAATATCATGTAGTAAAGAATTCTGTAGAATAAAAAGACATTAAAAAAAATTGCGGTAGCATACTATCTAAAACAGAGAAATACTAATAAGCGTTTATACCATTTAATTTCTCAATATGCATGTTTAAATGTAAAATATTTGTCTAATGATTATTTATCTCATAATTACTACTAAGTAAAATTCAATTTTATTTAAAAACAAACCGAAACGATAATTCTGTAGTCCACGTGAGCGGAGCCGTGGGCACAGCTAGTATGAAATATACACACAACAAAGGGCGAGTCGGAACAACACCGACAAGCACGCCTGCGTATTCCTTACAAAAAAAAAATTTAAAGCGCACCCTTGTCTGTGTAGCTAAAGCACAATTTTGTTGTAAGTATTACAGATAGTATTTGTAATGGAATAATGACATTAAGGATAATGTGTAGTTGAATGAACATCTGCAACCACTGAAAACCTCGTCACTGCCGTCTAATTTTGTTACAGAAAAATAAGTGTTGCAACCCCGCTGTCACATACAATTTCGTGATTCCGAAATTTCAAATGACGGAATAGTAACGTGGAAATCATGAATAAAGTTCAAAACCATTGACTGTATCTGGAAGGCAAGCAACACTCATAAACTCATAATTTAATCTGGTGTAGCAAAACAGATGCGCATTAACAGGCGTCCGCAGAGCACATGTTGATTTCCTCCAAAAAAATTAAACAGGCGAGCGTGGTACAAATATAAGTTTTATTCATAATTTAAAACGATGTTGCTATGTACGTCACTGTTGACAGAATGTGTTTGAAGACCACCTCACATTCATGAGCGCAGGCAGAACATTGCCACGTGCCTGGCGTGTTGGCACATGCGCGTTCTGGCAGTGAATCCCACACTGACACAGTCCTTGCAGCTGGTGGAGTATGCCCAAGGAAGCAACCTTCACTCACTTGGAGATGGACGCACGTGAACCTGTAATAACATACGTGGATTAAAACACGTGTAATTACAAAACACGCGAGTAGAAACAATATTCCCCTAGAATTATTCAAATAACGAACATCAATTACATCGCACAGGTCACAGCGTCGCTGCAGGATTTGTCGGACCCTTCCGAATACTCATGCATATGAGTGTTAAACTCTAATACGATATAAACCAATGAGAACCATAGTATTCCATTAGGCTTCTAAAAGAAAGCAACAGCAATTACTTCAAATACATTGAAAGTAGAAATTTGATTCAACACACATCGCCGAGTTTTCTGTTGTATTCATTATATTGGTTTCAATAAGATAAATCAATTGTAGACGGCTGTAAAGCGGATGCAACCCAAGTCGGATCACTGCACTATTGTGTGCGGTAGTTCCGCTAATGTTTCCTTATACAACGAAGAACAAAAAAAAAAAAAAAAAAATTGGTATAGGCGTGTGTATGCAAATAACAGAGGTATGGAACCAATCAGAGTAATGCGATGCGGTCGGCAGCTAGATCGGTTACTGCTGCTACAATGGCAGGTTATCAAGATTTAAGTGAGTTTGAGAGTGGTGTTATAGTCGGCGCACGAGAGATGGGACATAGCATCTCCGAGGTAGCGATAACACATGGATGTTCGCGTACGACCATTTCACGAGTGTACCGTGAATATCGGGAATCCGGTAAAACATCACATATTCGACATCGCTGCGGCCGGAAAAAGATCGNCGCTGCGGCCAGAAAAAGATCGCGAAAGAACGGGACAAACGACGAATGACAAGAATCATTAAATATGACAAATGTGCAACCCTTTCTCAAATTGGCGCAGATTGGATTTGTGGACTGCCCTTTAGGATTCATGGTGTGAATTTCCTCCTGCATACCTTCAGACATTAGTCGAGTCCATGCCACGTCGTCTTGCAGCACNTTCACACGAAGGTGAACAAGAGAGTGGACACCAGCTTTCATGCCAGCTGGCATGCGACAAACCGCGTCGGCTATACGCACCGTACAAAACATACGCAACTGAATAGAAAACATAATTTTCGTAATTATGAAATACATGACTCCCAGTTTGTTTACACTGGAATTAATGAACAACGTGAGTCACCTGTATACTTGCGTACAAGCGTTAACATCTTCGATAGCAAAGTAGCTTCTAGCCGAATTCCTGAAACAGGAAGACAATTTTGTTCTTAAACCCTATGGCGACAGTCAGAATAAATGTATCCTACAATTGAGTATCACTCTTCTGTAAAACTTTTCAGCTCGTCTGTCGTCGGGAATTCGTTTCCTGACTATTTATGAACTTCGTGATATGTTTGAAAATAGTGATATTGAAGAATAGCTTATGGTTGAGGAAAGGAAGTCTGATTAAAAATTAATCCCAGTAGTTTTGGCGTACTGTATCGCTAACGAAGCTAAGACTTTTCTGTTCTTCTTCAGTTCAATATTCGTTCAGTCAGCAAACGGGTCATAAAAGTTAGAAGGTAACAAGGAAATATGTAATAAATTTTATTCTTATCTTAAGTGAGTTCACTACGACGTACGTTTTACCCATCCACCTTCGATTTGGCTGCAATTTAGAAAAATAACACCTTAAAATATAATTTTTGTAATTACCGCTCTTAACATGCATTTCATTGCAAAAAAATACTTAAATTAATCTATGAAAAGGTTTTTACCAAAACATTTTATATAGGTATTCTTCTAGAACTTAGAGCTAAAGGAATATTTCATTTCAATTTTGTTTATAATTTCAAAAAAGCCGAAACTGAAAGAAAGTTTTTGAAATGGCACCGTATATCCATATTTTGTTTTAAAGTAAGTATGTAAACCGTGTTGTGGATAACAAATTTTTATTTGTAAGGAATAGTGCTATTGTAATAATGAATGAAAATCTTGCAAAACTAGAGCAGAAAAGGCACCGGAAAAAGTGCACGACACTCAACTACAATATTCACAGATCACTTGAAACTTGAGACTATCTTTCCTACAGCTGAATGTCCTATTCCTGCAACCTTTAATATATTCACATAAAATTATGAGAAATTTGAAGGGTTGCAGATATTTCGTATATTTTAATAAGAGTTACCACTCTCTGTGTGCCTTTATAGACTCAGTCTGTGGACGACAATTCGTTTCACATCCATTTCTGAACTTCATTGAAGAGCAGACTCTGAGGGAAAGAATATATTATATAATTTATTTTGTTCTGTGATTTTGCAAAAAAGTGATACCTCAACTCTGAAAGAAAATTATTCTCAGTGCCAATGTACCGTTGAAACACGAAATATGCATAATCTTAAAAAAACAAAGCAGCGTCTCGCGAAACTCTGAAGCTGGAAGAAAATTTGTACTTCAGCTCTATGGTGACAGAGAGAACGAATTTTTTCCGGAGTTAAGGTATCATTTTACTGTAAAGTCATTCAGCAAAATTCATTTCTAATCCAGCTTCTTTCTCTCTAACATAAGCTTCTCTTTAATATTTCAGTAAGGTTCTCTCCAATATTGCTGTTTTAGAAAATGCCAATAATTTAAGAAGAGGATGGGAAACGAACTGACGATAGACTAGAGCTGGAAAGTCATCATGAATGCGCTAACTCCTAATTCACTCAGGAACATAAGTTACTGATGAGCCTACTTTCCGCAACATAAGAAACATATGCAACACTAGTGGAAAATATTAACATATACACACGTGCCTTACACGGACTTCAACCCAGTAGACATGAAATAAATTTCGAAATATATATACAGTATTACTAAAATAATTGTATAAAAGTTAATGCAAAATTTATTAAAACATTTTTTTTTAAATTTTAATTAATTTTTTTTATTGTGACAAATTTAACAGAAAGAGCTAAGATTTTGAGCAAAAGTTACGAGCAAGTGTGAGAGATTTAACAAAATACGTTTTCAAACTTACTATCAACAAGGTAGTTTCCCTTCTCATATTTGCCGAAGTGCTACTATAATTGTTTTGTTCAGTATACTCACACTGGAGTAAAAACACTAATCTGCAACTCAGATACCGTTTATATCTTTATTGCAATGCGTAAAGACTGTTCGTGTGTAGAGGACACTCTGATCATAAGTAACAGAACTAGAGATGGGTAACACAGCGCTGCGCCGCGCAATTGCACTAACTCAGTTCATTGTGCATAGTGCGCCAATTCACTTCCTTCAAAATATGTAACTCACGACACAGTGGCGCAGTGGGCTAGCAAAGCATATATCGGGAAAAAATATCGATATACGTTGTATCGATTATATTTAAAATATCGTTTTACGAAACTATGTATACAGTAAAAAATGTTGCGACTAGCTAAAATGTGAAATAATAAGTTCTTAGCATCCTGCGTTACTTATATGCACTTGCAGTTGTTTTTTTTTCTAAGAAATACCACTGCTACACGTGGTTGGCGAAGCGACTGTGTTGCATTNTTGCGACTAGCTAAAATGTGAAATAATAAGTTCTTAGCATCCTGCGTTACTTATATGCACTTGCAGTTGTTTTTTTTCTAAGAAATACCACTGCTACACGTGGTTGGCGAAGCGACTGTGTTGCATTGCATGAAAAATATGGTAAAAAATTAAGTTTTAACTGAAGACACGGCTAGAGTACCGCGAATTTAACAGTGGATTATTAGGCCTTTGTTTTAGTAAATTTAATTTTTTACCCTTTCCAAACTATATTTCTAATCAGTAAATTATATTTCATAAGAGTTATTTACTTCCATCCACAACAATGAGCAAGAAACCAAAGAAAATATTACATTCTTAGTAATATTACGAACACGTGTTTATTTATAAACAATTTTAAAACAAAATTGAGCATCAAATTTACATTTAAATGCTCTTACCTAACACATAATAATCAGTTATATTGCCGCACGCTCAGTATAGAACATATAGCAACACAAATTGCACGTGCAACCAAGTGACAAGACTTTTATTTGTCAACTGCAACGACTGGCGAAGAGCCGTGCCGGGCTCGAGTGCCGATGGCGCAACATATTGTAGGTAAGTAGTGGTGCTGTGCGGATGTGCTACTAAAGCGCTGCACAGGTACGCTCCGCGCCATGCACAGTGCAAGGTACAGTCGCTGCACCATGGCGCAATTGAGTTGACTGGCTACCGCACCTCAGTAAGGCGCGCCTGTGTTAGTGCGTCAACAACAGAAATTTCAGTGAGTTAGCCACGACTGAAGAGAACCAATAGCCTGCAATTGTCTGCAGACATTTGACTGAGTGTCTCACCGCAGGTCGTCTGACAGCACGACGAGTGCAGTTGGCTGTGCGATTCTATTGCAAGTGTATCAAATAGTGTGTCTGCAATACCTGGAAGATGATGCAGAGCACCGATTTAACAGTTAAGTGACTATGAGTGTGGCCGTATTTTGGGACTCCAAGAGGGTGGCTGGACGTTCCGCAGAACTGCCACTCACTTGGAGCGTGACTTGTCAGTGGTCATCGGTGGTGGAGAAGATGGGTGACGGAGGATTCCCACAGCCACCTAGCCCACCAGTGCCCCCTCACTGCTCTCATGAGCGCCTGGTCAGAAAGATCGTTCAGGCCTCCCTGGCTGATGGTACAGCAACCTCACATGCAATCATACGCACTGTGCACATATGCATCTCTTCACGAACCATAAACAATCGATTGCTGGAGGTTGGCTTATTAGTTTACATTCTGGTGTTCCTCTGGCATAATTATACCTGACACCTGCTCATCGTCTTGGACGTCTCCAGTGAGTGTATTGGACCGGTGAATGGAGAGCAGTGGTGATCAGTGATGAGAGTCGTTTCTGCATTAGACAAAGTGATGGCCGTGCTCGCGTTGGTAGACGTGCAGGTGAGCGAACAATTCATCGTGTATTCGCACTCGCCACGCCGGACCCACACTTGGGATTTTGCTATGGAAGGCCATAAACTACACACCCCGATCACCTCTGGTATTCATTCAGGGGAGAATGACGAGTGCGTCGTACATGAATTACGTTAATCCTGTTCTCTGACCACATCTCAANTGGTATTCATTCAGGGGAGAATGACGAGTGCGTCGTACATGAATTACGTTAATCCTGTTCTCTGACCACATCTCAACACAATGCAGGAACCAAGCTTGCAGCACGATAACAAGCGTCCCCATATCGCTAGGGCAGCACAGAGTGCTCTACGTGGTGTAAGCATGGCACTCCGGACCGCTATATTTCCAGAACTCAGCCCCATCGAGCATGTGTGGGACAAGTATGTGGGTTTTCTCAGAGTGCTCCCACATTTTTTACGTTTAAAACGTATAACAGAATGCCGTTGGTGAACAGAAGCCAGGCTCTCTACTGTAAAAAGAATCCGTTTTATATGCAAAAATGGCTGTTGTCGTTCTGACACCATCGATTATGATGCGCTCTCTTGCCATACCACGAAGATGAACTGTGAATACGAAGGCCTGCCTTTGACCTCAACGAACATGGAGCCGAGACATGCAACATCGCTACTTGATTGTTGTCGGTGTCTATTCTGCGATCGAATTTTCACCTTCAGTCAAAATGCTCGGCGACGTGAGTGAACCACCTATACGAAGAGTCCTTTTCGCCGATGGAGAATTACGACATTGCTCTTGTGAAGTTTATGCAAAGCGATACATTGAAGGAACGCACCTAAATCTGCAAGGATTGGTCTACTGCGAGCCAGCAAGTGTTGCAACCAATACTTTTTGCTGCATCGGGTACGGATTCCACAGGCGATTATGATGAGACAGTTAATGCTAAATATGGAATGAGTGACCTGCGATGTACATTAGAGTAGGTTCGTGCTAAATATACACTTGTAAAGTTTTCACGTAAAATCGACGAACTTCAAAATAAACGGCTATCAGCTCTAAATATTGATGCTCATAAAACTCCTGCTACAAATAAAATTAAATGTAATATAGATTTCAAAACAGGAGATGAAGATGATCATGCAGATAGCATNTTGCCATACCACGAAGATGAACTGTGAATACGAAGGCCTGCCTTTGACCTCAACGAACATGGAGCCGAGACATGCATCATCGCTACTTGATTGTTGTCGGTGTCTATTCTGCGATCGAATTTTCATCTTCAGTCAAAATGCTCGGCGACGTGAGTGAACCACCTATACGAAGAGTCCTTTTCGCCGATGGAGAATTACGACATTGCTCTTGTGAAGTTTATGCAAAGCGATACATTGAAGGAACGCACCTAAATCTGCAAGGATTGGTCTACTGCGAGCCAGCAAGTGTTGCAACCAATACTTTTTGCTGCATCGGGTACGGATTCCACAGGCGATTATGATGAGACAGTTAATGCTAAATATGGAATGTGTGACCTGCGATGTACATTAGAGTAGGTTCGTGCTAAATATACACTTGTAAAGTTTTCACGTAAAATCGACGAACTTCAAAATAAACGGCTATCAGCTCTAAATATTGATGCTCATAAAACTCCTGCTACAAATAAAATTAAATGTAATATAGATTTCAAAACAGGAGATGAAGATGATCATGCAGATAGCATTGATGAAAATGAACAAGAAGGCAGTGTTGATGTTGATGACGATGGCGATTTTCTCTATGCTCTGACACACACCTCCGCCACGTCTGCTGCAATGAGCAGCACGAAGAAGGCTGAAGACGCTAAGAATAATGGCTACATACTTCCCAAAAACCCGAATGAAATTGTTGATATACTCAGACTTTTAATTGATTTGCAACAAGGTAGAATTTTATCTCACATAAACGAGATATATTCAATCATTAGTGTACTTTAGATCGGGGATTACATCGCCTGATGAGATGAACTGCTTTCTTCTGAGATTTTAATGTACAAAATAAGAATACATTTTTCTTTCTATAAAATAATCGCTATTTCTTTATTTTGTGTGTCGTGTCCTTCTTAAGAAACCAGTAAACCACTACATTAATGCGAAACCTGGATTATATAAGGTGTCGGTCTTGCGAGGGTTCGGTCTTGTGAGGGGTCAATCTGTGCATGGTGCTGGGGGACCTCAATAAATGTATATTTAAAATACATTTGTTAAACGTTTTATGATTTTTATGAGGTTTTTCTACTTTTGAATTTTTTTATAGTTTTTATTTTTTTTTACATTTTTGCAATTTTTAAATTTTTTAAGTTGAAGGTTATTTGTGTCAATATCAATGACGAGAACAACTAACATGGTGGTAAGAGTCATCAATGTAAATTTTTCTTTGATTTTTAGAATTATTTACGATTTTTTTGTGATTTTCTTGACATGTTATGATTGTGAATTGGCTGGTTAAGGATAGGGGGTGTTGATTAATGTTGTGTTGGTGAGCGGTGGAGGGTAGAATAATGCAATAATCCCTTATTTTTATCATTTTTTTATTTTTGCGGTTTTTTTCTATTTTTATGATTGGGTGGATGGGATTGGTGGGGGCATTGGTTGGGGGAGAGTGGAGGGAGGATAACGTTATATGTTCCTCTACTTTTTTTTTCGATTAAAATTTTTTTTTAATTTCTTAGAATAAAAAAAAATGTAAAGTTTTTTGTAAATGTTTGGAATATTTTGAAATTTTTAGAATATTTAAAAAAAAATTTGGATTTTTTTTTAGTTTTGGGTACAAGGTAATGGGCACAGGGTCAAGTTCATTGGGTTCAAAGTCACCACAATCCAAGATGGCGGACAAAATGCTCGCTGGCTGACCGGAATCACAGAGCAAGTGGCCGGCGCTGGTGCCGGACCCCACCCCTTATGCCCTTATACCTTTTTATATTCTAGTTATTTATATATATTTATTATATATTATATATCAGACATCCTCACTGAATGGTTACATTTAAGGACTTGTCTTTGTATTACATCGTAGTTATGGATATGAGAATAGTAGAATTTTGATCTAAAATGCCTATTTAATTATGTTACGAATGCAAGATACGCAAACGAAATCGACAACATTAATTAAAATCTACACAAAATTTTAAGAAACTGTGTTTGGGAGTGCTGTATTATAATGATGGCATAAGGTTGTGTTACAATCCATTTGTATTTTCACTATAGCAAGTCAAATCAACAGCATATTTATTACAGTATATACGCGTATAAATCACTCGTTTTGAGAAAATAACCCCTCTACAGTGCTTGATACTCTACAAGAAACGCTCTTTGAACGTTTATAACGCACAACTATAGTTTTGTGCACATGTTTTGGCTGTTACTGTATTATAGGCAATATTAGAAAGTATGTAGTTGTAGAGGCGAAGTAACCTAGGGAATCTGGGGAAAAATTTATTTTTGATATTAATTTGATAACGTTTCAGCGACTTACATTTTACGTTGCTTTCATCCAGGTGAAATAACATACGCATCTGTAAAGGCTCCCAAATTTTATAAGCGAAGTTTATTTCTTATAAAAAATTCCACTATAAATAATAAACGTAAGTATCCAACCGCCTACGATTTGATTTAATAGCAAATATCCCGTCCGATCAAGTGTTAAATTCTGGGTTATTCGTTAGTTACCACATCTAGAGTTTCAGTAGGCATTTCAATACTTATTAAAAGTTGTTACAATAGTTATAAATAACGTGAATAATTCCAGTTTTGCAAGAACTCGGGTTGTTTACACTGTAAATATTAATTACAAATTCATATATTTGACTGTAAGTTTTATTAAGTGTTATTTTATACTATGGTTTTTCCCTTCAGCTGGGCTACGTTTGTTGTGAATCTGGCTAAATTGTTCGACATACCCAGAAACGTGTGGTGTGCTGGAAGAAAATTTAATTCGAACTTGAAGGCCGTTCCGGTAACGAGTTTTCTTCACGAAACGAGAAAATGTGAGCTAGCTTAGGCAGGTAGATGTTAACATCCGTTATGATATATAATGATTTCTATAAATTTGTATTTAATATCAGAAGTATTACGCAGTATGCAGACAAAAATATCTGTTCATGTCACTGCCATTCCACATATATTTATCCAGTTCATTGACTATCACTGATATTCAATTAGACATACTGTTAAAAAATACCTACAAGTGTCATTTGTACAAATACCAGTCATTTATCGATTCCGAATTGGTTAAATAAATGATAACCAAAGCATACAATTGGTGAAGCTGTTAGCACATAGAGTACATTTCTCTGCAATGTTTGTGTAAAATAAGCTGACGCTACCCATGATCCAACGCGCGAATTTTCCTGTTCAAGACGTGTATTGATGCATTTGTGGCTGTTCGGGGTGATTACACTACTTATGAAGGCGTGTACTGTATGTGTTGCATAAATTGGTCCCGCTTGCCTGCATCGTTTATCTTCTTTTTTGCCCAAGCCACAAGGGTTATAGTCTATCCGCGGTTTCTTCACAATTTTTTAATCAAAATTTTGAAAAATCACCCTATGTATGAAGTGTTTGGTTTTTCCTAAATATGCCGTGCATTGCAAGAGTTTTATACTTGTGTTAACATAAAAATACCTCGTTTTTGATTATGTTTAAAATTTACTTAAATATTATTTATATATAACAATATTTAATTAATAATTAATAAGAATATAAACAGAGAAAAAATAGGTGTGCTGGTAATTCACTAGTAAGAAATAGTTCTTATGCAAAATAGTATTACGCTGAGTGCGCACGAATGCGGTGCGTTGTCCGTTTGATGTAATTTTATAGACTAGGTTGAGCTCTGTTTGAATGAGGCAGATGAATATCTTGGAAGTAGAACCTTAAAATAACTTCAGAAAAGTTGGAAGTAACCGTGAATCGACTATACACTGGCCTCGCTACAAAAGCGCCATCGCCGCTACGCACAGGGCTCTGAACTGACGTGTAGTGTTCTCGTAGTGGTGCGTGTACCTATGGAACTTTCAGCGGCGGCTCTATCATTTTATTGATGGAAAGTCTGTAGCAAAGTTCAATACAAGCTCCTATCGTAGTTTAGCTCGTGTCCAGCTACTATGTTTTAAGATTCGGCAATCTGAAAAGCAATTTTTAACTTTATTGGAATGTGTGATAATATTTGGGTGGCTCTTAACACGGAGGTTTTTGAGAGACAATATATTGGACGACTCCAAATTATTATTTACAGCATGCGTAGTAACTTTAAAGTACCATTCTGTCCTTGTCTGGGGTGTGATGTATTTTCGTAGGTAAACATACTGGTGGCAAGTTTAATAGTTTCATAAAAAAACAGGAATTCAAACACACTACAACGTATTTCAAGCCCAGGCAAGAGGAATCCTTACCGTTCTGGATGTCCCACGGACTTGATGTTTTAATTAGTCACACGTATTACCTTCTCTTTCTTCTTTTGTATCAACTTTGGGGCATGTTAGTGTATTCCTACGGGGTGCTCTTAAATGCATTTACAATAGTGTATGAATGACTTCCTAGGAAAAATTCACAATTTCGGAACGAATTTCAGTGAACTCGTTCTTACGAGTGCATTCCTGCAAAACAACTATTTATTCCTTACAGCGTTCGTTAACTACTTTGCTAACCAGCAGTAATCGAGCTAAACCTTTCGGTTACACTGTGCAATACAGAGGACGCTGTACACCAAACAGACTGGTAGTTTTTACTGTACTCGGCTGAAAACTGACGCCATTTGTCGTTGATACCATTGTTAATGTTTGTGAACATCTACTACTTTATAATATAAAATACAGAAGACCCATAAAAAAGTTGATATAATATTTAACAATATTTGACATGTTTGTAAACCTGTAATACTGCAAATTCTTTTCATTTGACTGTCCAAGTTTGATTATTTGTTCTAACACAATTTTCAAAGCCAAAAACTGCTGCTGTATTACCACGTAGTCCAGTATAGGAAAGCATCCAATTTTTTTTTTATTTAGCAAAAATATTCGCTGCGCAATAAAATTTGATGTATAAGATTTTTCATAGTGCACTTCCAATAACAGCCATGTCAAAACAGCTTTTACTATCTCCATAATATAATTTTGTTACGAGTTAATGTTCACCATTTTAAAGTTTTGTTGAGCTGTAAATTGCATTTTTGGTTCACGATTCTGACTGGTGAACCCGTCTAAAATGCAACGAAATTTAGAACTAGGCCTATATTAAAAGTTATTAAAAGAAATCGAAACAGTCCAACTTTTTTTTAGACATATGTATTTTTTTAGACATATGTATTTATAACGGTGCGGATGACGTTTCGGTGACGTCACAACTGCCTTTTTGGGACGAAATTTATTGAAAGCGGTCTGATGAAAAAATTTGACAGTGTGAGATTAGGTCTCGCCTATAATGGACTTTGTCCAAGGACAGGTCCGAGGACATCCAAGTGCTTATTTGCGCACGTGAGCCTGTGGCATAACGGTCCGCGTCCGCATGTCCTTATGTCATCAAACCGAAGATTATAGAAGAATATGAACTTTGTCCGTGGACGTGTATGAAACTCCATATCTAGATAGAATGTTGGGAAAATAATGATAAGTTCTGGTTTATAGCTGTTTTGGCGCGCAGAGAAGAAATGAACGTAGTAATGTAAGCACTGAAAAGCAGACAGCAAGAGAGAATAATAAAGACTCATACATAAATACAAACTATATCCACACAACATTTGCTAAATTAATTGACTAATTAAAATGTAGATATAAATAAATTTTATGAAAAATACAAATAATCAGAACGTTTACTTCAATGAAAACTCATATAATAAAAACTATAAACTTAAACAAGGCAAAATTTATGATTTTACATTGTAAAACAATTTGAAACATGAATGTGTTAACTTACATAACAGTTTAAAAATTACGTTCATACTACGCTCTGTGTCAGTCTCAGAAAACTGTTTTTGGACGTAGCCATTAAAGACACATCACCACAGAATACTGGAGAATACAGAAGAGCCCCTTCTGCTGCGAACTCTAACCGCACACGTCAGTGAAATGTCTTCACTGGAAAGAAAGATTGTACAACGTCGTTTACCAATCAGCACCTGGTAACTTACTCGCCAGGAGACAGTACAGCCAGCAGGGGATATTACGCAGCACGTGATAGCCAGTTAACCAGAGGCCCACCTCCAGATCCTCGAGCAGCTAATCAGAAAATGGGCACGCGCACATCAAAAGAACCGCCTCGCCATTCACTTCTGTGTATTCATCTGTTCTGTGACGTCACCTCGTGTTGCGACGAGCCCGCTGACAACGCCAAGTACAGTTGCAGACATAAAATTAGTTCTCCGCGTCTGCTCGAATGAAAAGTGGAGTGCAGAGATTTGAGCGGCTCTTAACATCGAGGTCTTGAGAGCCGATGAGGATGAAGCGTGATATGGAACAGTGCCGGAATGCAAGGGTAGGGGAAATGGGAGATCCCCGAGAAAATCCGCTGATCAGCGGCATCGTCCGGCACGATTCCCAAGTGCGAAAATTCGGGAGCGACCCCGCCGGGAATCGAGCCCGGTTCACCTAGGTGGGAGGCAGTAGTCTGACCTTTACAACACCGCGGCCCCTCGAATGACTGCGTGTTAGTATAGGGGTTAACGAGGTGACGTGAGCGAGCTGACCCAGTTACCTGTGGCATCGGTAGGCGTGCGAGGAGGTCATGGCATGTCCGGGTTGCAAATGAAGGGAGGCGCTCAGAAGGAGCGCCTGTTTCATAACACCACAGAAGGCAGTGTCTCCAGCAGACGTAACGTGGGGAAATCCAGGCCGAGGCATGCAGTGAAGTGTGTGCTGGGAGTCGCCTCTGTGACGACGGGCCTTCGCAACCCATGGGGCTCGTCCTCTACCGTCCTTATCGAGTTGAGGAGCCTCCCTAGTTATCATATGGGTTTCATTGTAAGCAGTTGTGCCTATTCTTTGCAATATCTTTCTTCAGAGCAAAAATTTAAAGTCGATGTTTTGTTCCCAATTTATAAATTGGGTTATTGAAACATAAATTTAGTCGTTGAAAAGTGTTGATGTCTGCAAAAATCGCTATATGTAGCACTTTGGATATTATATTTATTCTTCTGTAAAACAGTGTTTTAAACTATAGCAACAATTCTATATATTTTTTGAACAAATCGTTGTATTAAATTAAACTTTATAGTCATTCCTTAGAATTTAGAGGAAACAAGAATACGCGCGAAGCTTGTTTCTGCTGTTTTCCACCACACACACGCATTGCTTCATTACTGCACGACGTAAACTTAAGGCGTTAAATTTGTTTTACAAGTGTAGTCCTGTCTAAGATCGACCATATCTGTGGACGTGTCCCAATCCCAGCTTCAAGTGACGTCACATTGATGCAATCCGAATATGGTCTACACTGCGTTACCTGAAAATGAACCCTCAGAATCTGACACCAGGCCGCAGTAAATTCAGCTTGCTACATACACACACTCTTTATTTGTTGTTGCTTGGTGCTGTTTTTGACATTGCTTAAGTGATAATTATTCAATGTTTGTGAGATACGATGTTATACGTAAGTAGTAGGAAAAGGGGAGTTCAGCGTCAACTAGATGGTGGAATCGGAGCCGCGGCGCCATGGCAGTCATCTTGGAAAACGTTACGCAGCCACCTCCTGCTCTATTATTCCTCGTCAGAAACGGCCATCTTGTATTTACCTTTTTCGCTCTGAATTTCCCTTTTCCCCCTATGGAATATCCTTTTTACCCTCCTTCTCTATCATTCCACCTCTGCACTTCACGCTCTTGCATTCCAATTCGTTTTCTGCCGCTCTTGAATACCGATTATTTTCCTCCCGCTCTTTAATTCCGATGTTATTGCGTTTCTCGCACTCTGACATTCCTTCCTCACATCCATTTTATCCCTCGGGGGGAATTCTCATATTTCTTCTGGTCTCCTTTATATTCCTCTCTAGTGTTTTTTCTCTCATGTTCTCTCATTCCCTCCTGCCTCCCATCTGTTATATCCCTTGGAGGGTTTTCTCATATTACTTCCAGTCTCCATAATTTTCTCTTCCCCCCTCTCCAGCTTTTCGCGCCCTTCATCACCATCAATGTAATCTGCTGTAGTGGTCATCATTGATTCCCACATTCGCCACCACAGTGTGCTAAGCCATCTTTAATTCCCGCGACTGCCACAATATTTAATTCCAGCATCTGCCACCAGAGGTTGTGAAGTTCTACAGTTGATGGTTAGGGAGCTGGTATCAGCGCGGCCATTTTGTGCATGTGAGTTAATTCACTCGTCATAGCTGGGGCACTCTAGTCTCGGGGAGGTGAGTTCAGCCGACAGCTACCAAGAGCGTTGGGATTTTTTTTTAGGTGTTTAGGAACTAAAAAAATGCAGGAGCCATGCAAGATCTTTCTGGCACCCCTTGGGTCGCCAGTGCAGTGTCTTGACTGCATGATCATCATTACATATGCTATGTTAGGAGATGAAATGGCATACATACGAGCATCGGCCCACGTACTCGCCTGACAACAAACTTGTAATTGTGAAAAAGGATCGCAATTGCATGTTTATGACAACAAATACTCGCATCGGCCTACACACTCTCCAGACAAAAAACTTATCGCATAAAATAATAGCATGCACCATGTGCGCGTGCACATACACACACATGCCCTTTTGATATGTGTAAAAGATATATATAAATTAATCACATGAAAAAAAATGCCATTCTACTATTCAGGTAATACATACATATATAAGAAAATTTGGGCAGTTCGCATCTCTACATAAAATGTATATGCGTGCATACAGAGCTAATTGCATGGCAACATACATGTGTAATGCGCCCATGTCTGTCACTCTCCAACTTGTCTGGGCATTCGAGAGCATGTGCACATAGCTGTACCTCCAACTTGTCTGTGCTCACATGAGGTAAGGGAATGCAGCCAGCACTCGTGCGCTTGGGAAATATTTCGTTTTTACAGAGCCAATTGCACAGCGAGGTATGTGTGTGAGTGTGTGCACTTCTGTATATGTAATACCTACCCATGAGATTAAATCATATACATAAAATCGAGAGCTCCACAGACCCGCGCGCATATGTACCGACAAAAATCCCCCACAGCCGATGGTTCCTCAGTCCTGTAACTCAGGTAAAAGTGTTCCCATGCGAGCAATAGTTATTGCCAAGAAGCCAGTTGCACTCCCCCAGTCGAGATCACAGATTAAAAGGGGATGACCAGCCATTAATACCGATAAATGCCAAACCCATCACACTAACGCAGTACAGCGCAGTCAAGCAGCAGTCGCACAAAAAATCCAAGACACACCCACAATAGCACCAGTCTTCGCCTCCCCCCCTCCCCAATGAATATATTCACCACTCGGCAACACAAAGCACAACCTGTCCAATATGAAATCGTATAGAACACCTCTCCAGTATGGTGGACGATCCTCCCATGTTACCAAAACATACACAGTAAATAATTCCCCAGATATTCACAGCTGCTACTACATACCCACTGCTGCCGCCCCCAATATATATATATATATAACACGAACAAAAGTGTCGCTCTTTCAAGTCTCGGAAAATTCTAAGGACAGGGCCAATCTGTACCCACTGAAGCAGAAATATACATTAATTTTCCCCCTGTGTCGAGAAATGGAAAGGGACCCTCTTCGCCAGAATGCACACAGGTGTGCTCTCAACATCAAGGCAGGAAAATAACAAAATACAAATCCACGAGAGCAAAAATANGCCAGAATGCACACAGGTGTGCTCTCAACATCAAGGCAGGAAAATAACAAAATACAAATCCACGAGAGCAAAAATACTTTAAACCTCCCTCTGCTTCGCAGCATGAGAAAGGCACCCCCTACATCAGTACACACACACATCCCAGCCCATAAATGCATCCACCTGACTTCAAGTAGGCTACAGGTAATGACGGAAAAAACACACAGAATAAATATAAATAATCTTTATTCAAATACCCTCTAAAAAAAAGTAGAATATATTCCGACATNACACACAGAATAAATATAAATAATCTTTATTCAAATACCCTCTAAAAAAAAGTAGAATATATTCCGACATACATATATCTCTCTCTCTCTATCTCTCTTGTGTAAAAATAGTGGTCATTTACTCACCTGCCCGAATTCAAGTACAGGTANTATATCTCTCTCTCTCTATCTCTCTTGTGTAAAAATAGTGGTCATTTACTCACCTGCCCGAATTCAAGTACAGGTAATGACAAAAAAACAAACAGAATAATGATAAATAATATATTTATTCAAATAATATCTTCAAAAAAATATATTCAGACATACATCTCTCTCTCTCTTTCTCTCTCTTGTAATGATGACATTCACTTACCTATCGGTGAGCACAGAGCGACATATCCAGATATTGTGCCGGGAATCGAAACCTAACCATTTTACAAAAAGACGTTTGCCCGACCGGCGAATGACTCTCTCAACCAGATAAATGTCTGGGAATCTTGTCAGTCGTACCTCTTTATCATAAAACATCCCTCTGAGTACAGTACCATCCATAACCTCAATATAGTAGGTCCTTGGTTCGTAATTACGAACATTGACAAGCCTGTATATATCTGTGCTCCAGTTTGGAGTGTATTATATAGCAAATGTTCCCTTCACTCATGATATCTGAACATAGTCACCAATCATAGCTTTAGGCTTGCGAGCATCCAATTTCTTCTCCGACTTGTACACAGTTTCCAGCAAAGAATTATCATTAACATTCATCAGTCGCATGCAGATAGTTCGATGTACCTGTCCATTACAGGACACTACCAAACGAGGCAACAAGTTCAGCCACTTGTAACTTCCCCGAGAACAAAATTCTTGCCACATTTCATTCTTCAGAGTACAGTTAAACCATTCCAAAATGGAGGCCTTCTTCTCGCCATATGTACTGTAGTGATTAACATTATTCGCAGACATTAGCGAACAGAAGGCAGTATTGTAGTCTTCTCTGCCAAGATCCATTTGCAAATTTTCAGGCGATCGTTTTTCTTGCAAAACAGTTTTAATTGCATCGCTCACAAGGCCATGTTTCCAGCGAACTGGTATACCCCATGCATATTTGCTGAAACAATTTAATACTGTTAACATGTATCTGTAGCTTATATTAACAGTGGCATACACGATCATTTCATCTATGTTGGCCTGGTACAAATATCTCAGCCCAAAGATGAGTACTTTACACCTTGCAGGTCGGTGGAGCTCAGCAGTGATCTGTGGATGAGATATTATTTTGTTTTTCCCTAGTATATGTATCTGACTGCATGCAATTATTCTAAAATATTCACAATCTTGTTGATGTGGGAATTATTTCCGGCCTGCTGGGACACAATTAGCAGCCTTACATATGATACAAGATCATTGGCATCATCCCAGAATACATATTCAAGTTGGTTGATCCCAACCAGCTTCGAAGTCAGAACCAAGCTGGTTGCAATGCCAGCATCCAGGAATAGGTCAGCGATAATGGCGGATTTCGGGTGTGTCTCATCCTTATAAGCATTGCTGGAAGATTCATTATCGACCAAATGTGCACTCATGAGGCTAAGTAAGCGCTTATATTGGCGAAGTGTCTCGTACATGTTTTCGCCAGGCTCACATTTAAACAGCAGCTTGCATAGGCCTGGAGATGCCCTCATTGCTTCATTATCAATCTGTGTAAAAATATTTGGCAGGAAAAAAATTGTTAGTTCCCCAAAAAGCCATTTATTATTGCATCTATAAACGCCATATGCTCCATCATTAAACCTTGTTTTGTACGGTTGTAGGTAGTTGCGAACTGTTGTGCACAAATAAGATCGGTCCTTTTTACGTTTCCAAGCCACTAAAGATAAATCATCATCTATATTAGCTGCAGTATCTTCCGGAAATATCTTGGGCTTTCTCACAGTCTGGGGTTCGATGTTTTGTTCTGTCTTTATTTAAGCAGGGGGAACAGTTAGTTGTTGTAAATTATAAAGCTGCAATGTGATCATTCGGAATGCTTCTTCCAAAGTAGCCTTGCACTCCATGCGTGTGCTTAGCCAGTAAATACTTGTTGCGAACACTTTCAATTACACGATGTAAATCCTAGGNCCTTGCACTCCATGCGTGTGCTTAGCCAGTAAATACTTGTTGCGAACACTTTCAATTACACGATGTAAATCCTAGGAAGCAGCATTCATTGTACTAAAACAGTTAACAGGATTTACTTAGTATTTATAACACACACATACAGTAGCATTTAGGTGTGGCCTCATTTCACCTGTCGGATCGGGCCTGTGACAGCATCTCCTGTCTGTCTGAGTTGTTTCGAAANATTTAGGTGTGGCCTCATTTCACCTGTCGGATCGGGCCTGTGACAGCATCTCCTGTCTGTCTGAGTTGTTTCGAAAAATATACTTCAGACCTAGTGATACAATGGGTTATGGCATCCCGAATATGCTTGCAAAGAAACCATAATTCGTCGTCTGAATTCGTATCGGACAATGTACGAACAATCCTGGTTAATAAACCTGTCTTCCATAGATTCGAGGCGACTACCGAAAGCAGAGAGTTTGCTCACTACCTCAGTCAATGTGCTAACTTTGCTGTTGAATTTAGCAGACAGCACAGTTGTCCAGATGAGGCGACCATCCACAATTGTGAGCTTTTTGTCTAAGGTAGAGAGTTTGTCCACACACCCCGCCAATGCTTTCAGTTCGCTATCATTATTGGCAGCAAACTCCTGAAGAACCTTGTTGCCGGCAATTCTTTCCCCCATAACGTTGAACTTTGTCTCTAAAGTGTTGAGCCTGTTCATTCCACTCGTCAGTGTGCGAAGGGAAGCCTCAACCTTAGTGCTCGACGTCTGCAGTACCAACAATGGTCGCAAAGCATCTGAAGTGATGCTGCAGACAAAGGACACAGTAGCCACATCGCCATCATGTTTTGGTCCTCCGAGATTTTTGGCTTGCTTCCCACCAAAAATGCAGTTACCATCATTAGTATATTTAATACAGCTGTCCGTTGTATGCTTCAGGCCACTATGGCCGAACTTGGATACAGAGTAGCTCATCGTTCACTGATGTACAGTAATGAAGTGATCGAACCCTCTATGGCACCTGCCCTTATGCAACAGTAAATCCTTANCATCGTTCACTGATGTACAGTAATGAAGTGATCGAACCCTCTATGGCACCTGCCCTTATGCAACAGTAAATCCTTAGCTACCACAAGGAAACAGTGGCGTTCTTGCCAGCAACATGAGCACATGCCTTTAAACCCTTCAAATATCATATCAGTATTGACATGATCGGAGTAAACATGTCGTAAATTCAGGTCATCCATGCGGAAGAGAACAAGGAAATTTGCATTGTCGCACAGGAGTTGCTTAGGTATGCGTGAATAAGTTTGACACAGGTAAATTTAATCCACTGCTACATGATGGCCCATGCTAAAATACTGCTTCATGGTCGACTGTTTTTCACACACCACATTGTCGAAAAGAAACACATAGTTAGGCAAGGCTTCACTTGGTGGTACGACTTATTCATTGTCACTACATGGAAAATAGTGTAGGACATCTACAGCTTCAAGTATTGGTGCTAGCCATAGGTATTTTGGCTTCTGTAGCGATTTTGAGTACAGGCAAATGTTCTCGAACTGAAGATGGTTGGGTTACACCATCAAGCTCAGAAGCACACTTGTCTTTCGACAGTTACATGGTCCTGCTATGATACCACACATGGTGTTCGGCAGCAGCTTCCCATGACATGATTCACGAGAGATAATTTCGTCATTGGTGGTGATGCGAACAGGAATGTGTTGATCTGTGGCACAATCTCCATTGAACTGATACATGAACAGGTAAACCCTCAGTACTTATAGCAACGGGACCATGTTCGAGACTGGGCGAGGTAGATGCTGTACTCGAGTTCAGGTAATGTGGGCGGCCAAGTTAGAGGTCGGGCGATGTGGAAGGACACACACATTGCAAAACAAAAAATACAAAGTAGTAATGATGACCAAGTTGTGTTAGTATGTCGTAATGTACCATGGGAGTAAGATGAGGAGGGGACACAATCTGGTGAATACACTGATCAACATCATTCCTTTTGAGGCTCACATTCCAGGCTACAAATACTATTGGCCAGGCATGTGACAAGCACGAAGATTGAAGCATGGCGATGTCCCTGTAAATTTATTGGATGACATGTTCAAGGAACACGACATTGCATATGCAACCAGTAGCAAGTTGGACAATAGGCATGCCACCGACACCATTCTCGTGGAAAAAGCCAAGTCAACAGTTAGATAGTTCAAGTCCAAACTCTGCGAATGTCTAACTGCCTGGGATGTGTCTAAGATTTTGAAAACTAAAGTCAAGATGGAATAGGTTTATAGTTTGGAAGGAAGAAAAAACTGGTAAGACATGGAGGGACCCTCGCAAAGTAGTAGTAGGGAAGCGAGGAGGCATCTTGCCCTTCATTCTGCCAGCACTCGGCATCCTCGGCAGCCTTATCGGTGACACAAGTGGTACAGCAAGATTGGTGAACACAGCCAGGGACGAAAATAAGTGGTTGACCGAAGCGACTTGTCACAATAGACGTTATGTTATAACGGCCATTAACAATGGCTGAACCGCCAAAAAAGAGAGCAGTCGTTGCAAGAACAGAACCAATCATCATCACTCACGACGAAGACTGATACTCATCAGGGCACATTATAGGAGGGCAGACTACATGTAGCTGTTGAAGTGGAAAGGAGGGAGGAGTATGTTTGGACTGGGAAGAGGAGGAATAGGAATTTCTACCTTGAGCGCACTAAGGAACTGCCCCTTAGGCCCTGCGGTAGCCCTCCTTTTACCCCGTAGGGTGTGGCGAGGAGTTAGGTCCACTTATGTGAGGTATTTTTACTTACATGCAATATCCAGGGTAGTAGTCCTTGATTTGTTTGGATACAGCGCTAGCCACTTGCATTGTAGGTAGTGGGATGGTGTTCCGTACATCCCCAGCATTTGAAGTGGTGTATGAGTCACCATGCATAACGAAATCGATGCATGTTTGAATGCGTAGACGATATTTGAATTTCATGGTTCCAGTCTCTGCAGGTATTTCTGGGGCGCAGAGAGCTAAGAAAGGTCTGTTCATAAAGCCGTGAGCCTGATACATTTGCATGTAAGCGAATGTTTGGTTTACAAGTTGACCGTCGTTACCCAAGAATGTTGTACCAGTACAACCAGGTATGCAATGTGTCCAAGCGTTGTCTTGTGAAAAGTCACAGTTGTAGCCTTTTTTTAGATTGCTAGGGACTGGTACGTGGTAATGTTTGGTGTTTCCAACAGCTAATTCTTCGTAAGTAATGAAGTCCTGTTTGTCATATGGTGCCATTATGTCTTGAGTTACACGTAAAAATGGTGGTTTACAGTTTTCCTCTTTGTAAAGAACCTCTAAGTTGTGTCTGTCTCCATGGGCGAGGACGAGGTTCTGTGATGACTCGAAGTCCCACGTAGTTGTGCTTGTTTGACCTTGGGTTAGGAGACGCTGGCGGATTGTGGCTTGGTTGTGTATTTGTAATTTGAAGTTGAACATTCGAATTGAGGTGCAGTTTTTTAGAAGAGCAAAGAAAGTTTTGGGGTAATCAGTGAAGAAATTTTTATTCGGGACAAGATTCGCCTTGCCCGTCCAGAAGGACAAATTGCGATATGGTAGAAGTATGGGTTGTTGGTTGGATGAAAAATCTGCGTCGAACCAATAGCTGAGAGGGAAAGAACCGTGGATAGTAAATTGGGATGTTGAGAAATGGTTGGAAGGAACGGTCGGGTACATGGAACGACCATAGCCGTCTTGAGGACCCTCACCAGTTTGTCCCACCCCGGAAGGGGTACCTGCACTGGACGAGAAGTCCGATGGTTGTGATGGCCCGTCTGAATCGCTGCCACTAGATGGCACATGTTGGTCTTGGTGCTTGGGCTTCTTTTGGGGAGACATTCTGAAATCACAACGCGTCCTCAAATGATGGCTGGTCTATAAGGGCATAACGTGTTGTTAAATTATCAGAGAAAGAAAAGTAATGATCTTAGTTATCACGGTTGTATTGTTTGAATGAACTGGATATATTTTTGAGGGGAATATTTTCAATGTTGTCTATGATGCTACGAAAATGTAAAAGCATGTGTCTGTGGAACATGTGAGTTGTAAGTTCCATTGGCGGTTGCCGAATGGTTTGCAAATCAGAATGTAGGTTGATGTGCATAATTGGCGTATTGAAATAATAACGAAATGTGCGTATGTTCAAAGGTGGTTTTTCTGATTGTTCTAACCATGAATGAAGTTCATTGTTACTGGTCATGAAAATAGGTAACCGAGTAATTATTTCNTGTGCGTATGTTCAAAGGTGGTTTTTCTGATTGTTCTAACCATGAATGAAGTTCATTGTTACTGGTCATGAAAATAGATAACCGAGTAATTTATTCATTTATCGGAATGCTTAATATCAGTAGTAATTGGGCTGCCTTCAAGTAGTAATTTCCAAGTCCCAACATTAGTTTGATCGATTAGCAGTTCCTCGAATAGGACGCTTGTAGATGCTGGTAATTGATCCATGTGAAAACCAGATCTATCGCGTTCGCGACTAATCAGAGTTGGTTTCATAGGTAATGTAAGCATTCGTGTGAACATAGATTTTCCTGTATTTGTAGGACCGATGATGACAAAGCCGTTTACTTTTTGTAGCATCATAGATTGAACCTTAATGAAGTCAGCATAAAACATAGCAGGGTTGATTTGATTTAAGGAAAAAAATTCTTCGAACCAACAAAAGTAATGGAGATTGTCTACTGAGTAATCCTCGCATTCAATGAAATCAATATAATGCATATTTGAGACTTTTTGTAATGTTAAGCAGTTGCGAAAGCGTATTATGTTACGTAAATATGTTTGAAAGCTAGTTCCGCAAAGACGTAGGTATTCTAATTTTTCAGAGAAAGGAACTTTTTTCATGAAATCCTCTATTGACAATGTGTCATATTTTTCACAAATTGCTAAAAGAACGGAGACAATATTTTCTCTGTGTTGTTGAAAGCGTTCATTTGGTTCGGATTGTTTACGATCTTCAATGTAAGCGGAACATGTTTCTGCATCTATTGTAGTAGGGTTATCGTGTATGGCTTTTATTAGTTTCGAACCGACGTCCCACTTAGGCCCAAAACAAAGGNCGTGTATGGCTTTTATTAGTTTCGAACCGACGTCCCACTTAGGCCCAAAACAAAGGAAGTTGGCAAGACCTTTACGTAAGCAATAGGCGTTAAATCTGTCGAGGCAGCGGACTCGTTGTAATGTACAATAGACTTCTGTAAGTTTAGAATCTGAGATTTTAAGTCCTTTAAGGATACGGGAGATTGTGCGGGTTGTGTTGTTTGGTGTGCTGCGGAAGATGAAATGGAAGTGATCTGTGTGGAAGAAGACGAGGNTGAGATTGTGCGGGTTGTGTTGTTTGGTGTGCTGCGGAAGATGAAATGGAAGTGATCTGTGTGGAAGAAGACGAGGAATGATCCGAATTTTGATGTACTGGAATGGATGGCTCTGAAGTGTTGCCAGTCGTCTGTGTCTCCTCTGATGACGAAGGTATAACAATTTGTGGTAGNCTGGAATGGATGGCTCTGAAGTGTTGCCAGTCGTCTGTGTCTCCTCTGATGACGAAGGTATAACAATTTGTGGTAGTGGACGAGCTTGATGTTCCAGGAGAACTGTGCATGCTAGTGTCCATGGAGCTGGTCGGTTTTGTTCCAAGATGAGGTGACGGGGAAGGCTGTCGAGAGGTAGAAGGCACATTTCGGATATCGTCCGGGCAGAGGTTGCCTTCAGTAAATAGTAGGCGGCGTTTGCATGAAGGTGCTGAATTATTAAGGTTGTCAGCGAGTAAGGAACTAGGGCGTCGAGCAGGTCTAGTACTAGTGTGTTGCGAAGATTGCGGTTGCTGATGTTCGTGAGTGATAGATAAATCTCGTTCATAGCCCACTCGGGGCGGAGGATTTGAACATGGCTGAGTGTGTAGTTCAGGGGTTCTAGGTCTGAGTGAACGTGACTTTCGAGTATTTCGAGGCATGCGTCGTGAAATGGAGGATCGCGAAGGTGAACATGTTTTTGTAGGCGAATTATGTATCTGCGAGGGGTCACTTGGAAGCGTCTCCCGTCCCTTGAGNACATGTTTTTGTAGGCGAATTATGTATCTGCGAGGGGTCACTTGGAAGCGTCTCCCGTCCCTTGAGTTTCCTTGGAAAAGGTTTGGTTGGTCCATTCCCAGGCTGTCTGTTGAGACATGGAAAGCGAGTGTGTCGCGTAGGGTAACTGGAAAAATAGGGACAAGAACGTGCAGAACTCAAATAAAAGGAAGCAGGTGCGTATATGTGAGATATGTGGACGTTCTTACCTTGCTTAAGTGATTGACGTACTGAAGATACCGAAGGTAGTGGTGATGAAGTTGTAGACGTAGGTGGTTCGTCCAGGTATGTGTCCTCGTTGCCGAGGTAGTAGGCGTAGGTACACTGGCCGTCGTGTTTCCAACAGGCGTCGCACTGGCAGTAAGCTAACGCGTGGTCACACGATGATTGCTCAGAGCAGAGTGAGGCCATGATTGTAAGGGGGAATGATTAAAAGCAATTTATTGGCGGTAAAAGGAAGTATGTATCTGCAGGAAACGATAACGATAAGTCGGGAAACAGGAAATGATAACGATATGGCTGATTTGCGTAGTTGGAAGTTGTTACTCCCTCCTTTCCGAAGAAGAAAGGATCGGAGGGAGTAGTAACTTTAAACATAGAAGTCTAAGTATGAACCTTAGGGAATGCTACATGTAGTCTGTACTCCTAAGTTAAGTTATACTCCTTTAACTCTTCTCCTCCACATACACCGACGTCTATTTGGCGGTTCAGACATTGTTAATGGCCGTTATAACATAACGTGAACTGCCAAAAAACTCTAACGAGTGCTTCCAAATGGCAGCGCCCGGTATCTTAAACCCTACTGTGTAGGCAGCGGTTGAGGAAAGAGAAAACAGAGTAGGAACAGNCAAATGGCAGCGCCCGGTATCTTAAACCCTACTGTGTAGGCAGCGGTTGAGGAAAGAGAAAACAGAGTAGGAACAGGCGAAGGAGGTGGTCTTGAAGTCACTGCCCAGTCGCCCACTCGCGAATATAGACTTATATAATTTTGCCTGTAAATTGAAAATATTCAATTTCCGAAGCATGTTTATGCACAACCAGCTGCCATGTATGCCAAAACAAGTGGAGTGTGGTACAGTAAACCTAGATACTAGCCGAAAGCCAGGCATGCATTGGACTGCATATAAAAAGTGTGAGGATTGAACAGAATACTATGACAGCTATGGTAATTTGAGGGTGCCACCAGAACTGAAAACACATTTGTTGAGAGGTGTGAGATTACATTACAACTATGGAGCAGGGCAACTACTGCGAGGATGTAACTGTGTTCATTTATGCCTGTGCTTCCTTCAAGGTAAAAAGACATAAAAACTACACTTAACGGGGAAGCACTACTTGTAAGCATCAGTCATGTCCATAACCCTGATTGTGCCGGGCAATAGCTCGGAATTGCTCTATGTGCACTTCCCTCTGATGTACCTGGAGAGGGCATGGTTCCTCGTGCTCATATATTTCCAAACCTACTTATTTGTACTGAACATAGATGAACACAATTGTATGTTTCGTTAGATCATGGAGGATGGTAAGAGAGGCTAGATGCGGGTACCCACAGGTTCGTATGAGATTAAAGATATAGGCGAGTACCTCAAGCGTACACTGGAGCTGGAAGCGACATTTGTACTACGAGGTAATGTTAATATGCTGCACAGCGAGATTTATTGTACCGCTCAGATATTCTTCACACGAAGCGACACACTCCCTGCAATGCTGGGATTCGCGAATGAGACGTATGAAGCGAAGATATCTCATGAATCTATCCTGCTGGTTAACATCTTCCCTGTTGATGTCATAAGAATATACTGTAATTTGGTTGCCGGATAATACCTCAATGGTAAGCCTAGCCAAACACTACCTTAATATTCCACTTTGGTACCTCCAGGCTTTAAGCTGGTGGATGTACCAAAGACACCCATTTATGTTCCAGTCGTGATGGAGAGTGTACGATGAATGGTTGTCTCTATAGTGGATCAAGATAGTCGTTTAATTAATTTCCGAGGTGAGGAAATAACAGTGCAGCTACATTTATGCAAATATGGGTCTGAAATTTAATTGGGCATGCACTAAGGTAATAAAAGCTGCTTACTGTACCAAACTGGAAGTCAGTACGAGACGAGCACCAAGCGCGCTAACATCTGAAAATGTACATTTCTTTAGAGAATTGAGGCTGATGGTCAACAAATATGGACATGGAAATATTAAACACAACCGAGCTGGTGAGCTCCGAAAATGCGATCACCAAGGCGGAAATTCAAACGTACACACTTTATCTAACAGATCAGTATTTACCCTCGTCCGAGGGATCCTGATACAAAACCAAGATATATACACTGTCTCATGTAATTCTTCCGAGGAACATTGCAAAGGCTAGCAGCACTGTACCTGTGAAGATGCGAATCATCAAAAATTGAATAGTACACTTGATTAGTAGAATCGCGTGCTAGCTGAATGTATGCGAAGTGGATGCGATGAGAGATGTTGGAATTATGGCCACCATAAAGAACTATTTCTCATTGACACACAACCAACTGACGGCAGCTAAAATGGCAGGCTGGGGGATCAAAGAGGAATTTAAGGTCCCCATCTAAGCTAATGGATAATTCGAAGTATGTATCCCGCTAGCCACGGTGCTAGGGTTCACCGAAGACTACAGGCACGAAATTGTTAATTCCAAGCAGGAGCTATTTATTATCATTGCCAACACACAAACGAATGTGGCCCTGGATACCGCGCAATGTCAGAAGCCAGGTCGCTGACGATATGGTCCATCGAATGGTTGCTCCAACATGTCCAGGCAAAAATGCCAGGGGGTGTGAAATTTTTTTAATATGCAGAGAAAGGTAGGAACATAGATATTGCGTTTCGTAAATGGAGTTTATAAATGTAACCATGCGTACCACACTCCATGAGTGTAAACTGGAATGTCAAAACGAGTTTCACAAGCCTGAAACCACGCTGCATAATAGTTGTATTTCCAGCAGACAAACAAAATTTCCTCGGTTCAGACCACTCGGGATTCGACCATGCAAACATAGAGAATGTTAGAGTTTTCATCTACTCCGAGTTTTACCCATATAGAGATTTAAACATAGATTTCGCGAACGGTATGTACATAGTACTGTATCAAATGTATGCCGACTTTCAGAGATCGTACTATGGTTCAAACACATAGTCACCAATGCTGGAACCCAACGAGTTCATTAACACCGTCCCCCTGCTGGTGTTTGATGTTAGCAAACAGGATGATAGAATAAAGTCAGGTGTAGTCGACTGCAGGATTGAAATAGCTGCTGCAGAGAATTTCCCTGCCAATACTCAGGCATACACCTTAATAATTCACGATAGACTTGTTATGTACAATGTGCGCGATAGAGTAGTTAAAATAATAATGTAATTGGCACCTATAGTCCAGTCACCTTCAAACCGTAGCAATGTTCGCAAACGTTCTTGGCTGTACATCACCTCATGATTTCATCATTAAGCGCATTTGCATAGCATATGTAGATGGTAGCCTAGCGAGATGTACATTTGTACCTACGTTTCCGTGGTGGACGCTCACAGGAAAAGTAGGATAACAAATATGTGGCTGGAGAAATACTATCACGGCCTCAAATGGGATGATGGCGATGCAGAATAGGTTAAAATACGTGATGTACTCGCTGATATGTTGGCCGTGGAGGCAGACATTGTGGTCTTCGTGGCCGGTCCGGAGTAGAAGAGATGGTTGAGCATTTATTGCGGTACGAATGTAACACTATGCGATCTGCAGATAGAGTATGACTACTCATCACTAAGAGCATTAAAGGCCTGGTATACGAAAACCAAACACGACTGTGATGCGTGCAGGCTAGGCTGGTTATGTCCGTGCTTGAACGCACTACTGCTAAGGACGTGGACTCTGTAGTGTGGTACATACTATTGCAGTGGTAGTGGTGGGGGGCAATAGTAATTGCATTATTTTTTGTAACATCAGGCAATATACATACGAGTTCATAGCTGAGGTAACCATGGTACTACTCGAGACCAACCCTGCAGGCGCACACTTTCTCTCTCTCTCTTTCTCGGTACCATCATGGATGGGCTTATAGCAAAGTTGAATGGTAGCACACAGTGTAAGTTACTGTTGGACCTGGTGATTGGGAAGTGGTACACAGCATCGGATATCTGGCTGGTGGATACGACCTATGTCAAGTGCATAACATGTATGCTAAATGCAGAGTTCCAGATACATTGACCTTCATGCTATATTCAAATTATCTCGGAGACGGACATGAAACTGCTTAATGAGACTACTGTGCACATAGGATATAAAGGCATCAAACCTATTGCTAATTGCAAGACAATGCACGTGCTAAAAGTCTCATAATGTGTGTGTACGTAGGAAGAAACACCAACTCACCTTAGTAGAACTCTAGCTCGCCACATGCATACATATCAAACATGTACACATTCAATCCACATTGCCAACTACAGTGATTACGACTGGGTACCAGCGTATTGACTTAAAACTTCCTGGATGACCTGAGCAAGTGGAAAGCTGCAACGGCCTTGAACACTGGGTGTGCCATAATGCCGAGAGCGAAGAGGGACATTTGGCTTTATACCTTACACCATGCAGTTTTGTTGCATGTCCTGTGTATTAACTGCGGCCGGACATGGGGCTGCCTTGCACCATTAACGATATGATGGTTCGTGTGAACGAAGAGAATATACGTGAGACATTTTTTACATAGTCAATTGCTTATGAGCTGTGCCATCCAAACAACAGTGTAATTACTCGTTGGACAGAGACCTACACAGGGGAACATCATACGACAATCATGAAGTGTGGAGCAGTTACGTGGACGACAATGTGTTCTCTGCTAATTTGCGAAGTTTACTTTGCTACAGTAATGTAAGCATGCCATCACAAGCATATAGCATTACATCTCGCCAGCAGTCATAAGCGATGCAGCCTTCAGTAGACAACCACTGCCAACATACATTTGACAAACGAGACTGTGTACAGTGCAAGCCAGAAAATGTGAAAATGTACGATCGGTACTTTGTCGAACATATGTGAGTGGTATTTAAACCAGAGTTTGAACACGAGCAAGTGGAGGTATATGATGGTGGAAAGTATATGTGGGGATATCGTGATGCATGGGATAATTTCCACAGAGAGATTCTGCCATGCTACAAGTACGATAGGTGTGGAATTGTTAATCTACGCCCAAACAGCCAGTTACCTGCAGGCGGGCACATTCTCGCAGTACAAGCAGAATTTGAAGATATTTCCGAACTGCAAAGCGAGAACAAGAAAGTGGACTTTGTCCTGCGCAACGTAGACAATGGGGCCAATCTGCCAGTGGACCGAAGAGTGTACAGGCCACATACTTACCCCTACACTGGAAGATTGTGGAAGCAAATGGGTCCTACCCTGCGCAGCCAAGTTATACTGCATATATAAGCAAATAGATTAATGAACTTTTGTGTGTGCTACCAGTATATCACGAAGGCCTCGAATATGGACAAGAACACCTGACCATCGAGGGAGAACTAAAATGTTCTAGCAAGTGTAAATCTATGGAGACCATCTGTAACCTTGTTGAACGCATGCTATTGCTGTTGGCAGACGTTTTTAATAGCTGCAACGTTACACACCCCACCATGCACACGGGAAAGAGAGCTATATAAGACACATGTATCCGTCTCGACACCATCAGTGGTCTGACGAAGATGAGCACACCATTCCGCCCAGAAGGTGTCTACACCAGTGTGATACCAGTACACAGCAGTGTAACCTACAGCTTCCGGGATGAGGCAGAGCAGCAGACCTTAAAGCGAAGAGTGCGATAGTTTTGTTCATTTGCTGCTGGCCCACAACCCAATGTCATTTGAACACTGTAAAAAAATTATTACATGCATCATGAATGGTAAGTGCAGCATCTTACACATGTGGGAAGGTATGCTGCTGCCGAGCTGCGAGGATATGGTGTTGGTACATGCATGCCTATATTATTCCATCTCGCTGTATGTGGCTGACTACCAACCAACGGCAAAACCTGCCCCAGTTTGCTTCGAAGTCGAGGTCTCACAGCCAGCAGCAGTGCCGGCAGTGCCCCCTGTCCACGCTCCTGCGGGGTGAGGCGAGTGTCATATGTTTGTACATCAGATGTGTATATATTATCATCATGAATATTTTGTATTTTGCCTTGCAATGATTTGGGTTTGTCTGTGACTGTGTGTACGTAGAGAGTTATGTAGATCGTTGTGATAAAATAAATGCATATGTATTTGTAACCATATATGTACAGTACATTCTTTAATTTCTACTTACCAATACCATTATAGTGATAACACATATAGGAACCATAATTACCTGTATGATGAACGTAATACATACATCACACACACACACTACATATGCTTATTTTCCTTAAAAGTTGCCAGTATAGTAAAGGTAACTTTATTCTCTGTAGATAGAGAGAGAGAGAGAGAGAGAGAGCGATGCTGTATATGCATGAAACATACAAGTACCTCTTGAATGGCAACACATGTAATGTATGCTGGAGGCTGTAACCACTGGGTCTGTAGGGTGAGATGGAGAAGAGTCACACAGGTTCCTTATGCGTTATTCCGCCGTGCATGCACGACCACTGCCTCCCTACACAAGTGCAGGGAGGGAGGGTGTAATCGCTACTTGTTGGCTCGTCCAATTAACGCACGTGTGTCTGTACGCTGCACATCGGTCGTGGATGGCCTCTGCCATTCCAGAGGCAGTCCCCTGCATGCTATAAGTGGGCGCGCATAGGGGAGGGAGGCCACGACCCTGCCTTCCGTCCATGAGCAGGCGTGCCATTCAGCAGTCTGTCTTGGGGAGGGAGACGAATGCAGCCAATGGATCCTGCTGGTGGTGGTCCTTTCCCAAGCCCTTTCACAGGTTCGGTTTTGGCAACGTACCCTTCCCTGGTGGAGCCTCGGATGTGAATGTCTACAGAAAAAAAATACACCGTCCCTTCAGACCATAATGCTCGCTTGCGAGCCTGCATTAAATTCATGTTCACTTACAGTTTTTTTGTAATGTATGTTGTTACCAAGATGTAGCCCGTGCAGCGCACACACATGCTCTGTACCGTACCTGTCTGCTACGAACAATATTCATATTAGGGAAAATGAACATGTGGTGGTGTAGATTGAAGTTAGGTGTTTCACTTGGGACAAATAAGTACTAACGTACTTTAAGCCTGTGTATATGTAGTCACTCCCCCCCCCCCTCACACACATTCTGGACGTACTAGACCAACGTGGTATGCTCATATGGTGTGTCTGGGACTTTGCGAAACGAGGTAGGGATGGGATTGTGACAGAATGTAATGACATGGAAAGCACACCAAGTGAAACCTGCCTTGTTTCTCACATATAGTCTACCCTTGACGTAGCATGCTACAGGTCGTATGAAGTCTATACCCAGTTTCTTCATGCTTCTTTTGAATCAAAGTGTTTGAAAAAAATTCACCCCATGTATAATGAGTTTGGCTGTTGCGTACATATGTCAGGTATCACAGACGTTTAATGCTTTTTTGGTCGCATACAATAAATACCTCAATACATGCATATCTTATAATATTTAATTTATAACTAAAATGGATACAAAATAGGGAGAAAGTAAGTGTGTTGTTAATGCGAAGTAAGAAATAGTTATTATGCAGTGTGCTGTCCCTTTGGTGTAATTTTACAGACTCAGCTAGGCTTCGTTCGCATGAAGCGTAGAAATATTCTGGAAGTAGAACTTAAGCAGGGTTTCAGAAAAGTTTCAAGTAACTGTGAATTAACTATAGTAGTAGTATGCATGTTAGTTATTTTATTTACGTTCCTTGGCTTGGGAGAGCATGCGATCTCCATCGCCACCCCGAAAGACTATCAATGCTCTTCCACAAATTTCATTATTAAGCAGCTTGGCTACGATACCCAGGACATATTTATTATCCTGCACACAGAGGACAATCTAGCAAAAGTTTGGGTGACAAATTCACAATTTAATTTATTGACACATGTAGATTTATGCCTGCCAGCCTCGCAACACTTGTGCAGAACCTGACACCACCCGAATTTAAGACTACAGCAACGTTCTTCAACCCCGGTCAGCTCGACTTGGTGACTCGGAAAGGAGTGGTCCCCTACGACTATGTCGACTCGTCGGTGAATCTCACCGAGCCACAGCTGCCAGACATTTATGCATTCTACAACCGCCTCACCGGATATAACATCAGCCAAGAGGATTACCACCATGCACATGCAGTCTGGGCGGCGTTTGGGTGGTATATGCTGCAAAAGTACTCAGAGCCGTACCTAAAGACCGACGTTCTGCTGCTGTGTGTTGTATTTGAGTATTTCCGCGGGCTATGTCTGACAACATACGGTCTGCATTGTGTTTGCTATGTGAGTGCCCCCTGATTCTCCTTCAACGCATTGTTGTGGAAGATGCTGGAGGAGTTAGACCTCCTTGTCGACTACTACGTCCACCTGTTTATCGAGACTGGTATCCGGGAAGGGGTGGCCCAGTGCATCAAGTGTCAAGTAGTGGCAAACAACAAGGATGTCCCTGCCACATATGATGCCAGCAGGTCGTATGCCTACCTCCAGTATGTAGATGCTAATAAATTATTGATGGGCAATGTCCCTCTTACTGCCATACGGTGGTTTCAAAAGGACTGGCACAGATATTGATATCATATATGTGCCGGATGCTGGAGATGTTGGCTACATACTGGGGGTGGATGTGGAATATTCGGTAGAGTTNAAACAAACCTAACTCATGACCACCCTTGAGATGAAGAGAACTTTAAGTTGTATATTAAATTAACCTCAAACAGGCATTGGGTGATGGGTTAAGGTTGAAGGCTGTACACCGGGCACTGCAATTCAACCAGAAGGCATGGCTGAAATCCTATATTCAGCTGAATACAGAGAAATGTCAGTCAGCCACGAACACCTTCGAGAAGGACTTTTACAAGCCGATGAACAATGCTACATATGGTAAGCTCATGGAGAATAAGCGTAAATGCCAGCATATGGAACTTGAATGCACCAAACTGTGTGCGAAGAAACTAATTGCAAAATTGGCTTTTAAATGCTGAACTGTATACAAGGAATTTCTATTGCTGGTAAAATTAGATCATGAAAATCTTATATTTGATAAGCCTATCTATGCTGACATCACCAAACTTGACCTGTCAAAAACTCTCATGTATATCTTCCACTACGATGTCATGTGAGCATGGACAGTGTGGCAGTAATGTGGGTCTTATCTATACCGACACCGACTCCTTTGTAATGTAAATCGGCTTTCTCAACTTCTATGGGGACCTCATCTCAAATCCGGCACTTGGCCGAGTTCGACACCAGTGCCTACCCTCCCACTCATCCCTGCTACTCGCCCGCCAATGCAAGGGTGATTGGAAAATTCAAGAATGAGTGTGGAGGTAATTATATGATAGAGTTTGTCAGGCTGAGGGCAAAGCTATTTGCCTATACATGTACAGATAAGGCAGTGAAGCGTCCCAAAGGGGTATAGAAGCGCATAGTGCAAAATTCCATCGCCATAGCAGATTATAAACCTATATTATTGAACCTGAAAATAATGAGAGTAAAACTCAACAGCATTAGGTTGCACCATCACGACGTGTGTGTGCATATATATCTATATTTACCGAATGCACTAATAAACTAACTCTTTCGTGGATGTACGATAAACACAATATCCTGGACGATGGCATTCATACCATCCCTTATAGAGAACCATGAATGATAATGATCTGTACTTTCACCTCTGGAACAAACGTTGAGGAGTGGTAGAGCTCACTAAAACCAACACCTATTTTATAGGAATATATGGGCGGGAGTGACACGTTGAGGCACAAACACTAAAATAACACATGAAATGCAACATATTGTTTATTTACCTCGCCGCTAAATGACTTTTTACAGCAATGTTTATAATAATTGCTCAAAATTGCTACCACTGACAGTAATGCAAGCTTGGTAGCGTCAGTGGAGTGATTGGCGAACAGATTCAAATACGCCGGGTATTTCACGCACGCGTGCAGCCGCACAAGATAGTCTAGCGACGAGGTCTTCAATGGAATCAACTGGAGTCTCGTAAATGAGGGCTTTCAAATACCCCCATAGGAAAAAAATCGAGACTCGATAAATCTGGCGATCGTGGTGGCCATCGGAATGGCCCACCACGCCCAATCCAGCGCACACCAAAAGTAGTATCCAGGTACTTGCGGACTTCCATACTGAAATGAGCTGGTGCACCATCATGCTGAAAACACATTTGATTGCGAACGCCAATCGGAACGTCTTGCAGGAATTCTGGTAAAACCTCTTTCAGAAATATCCGATAACAGCGGCCATTGAGTCGGGTTGGTAGGAGATATGGGCCTATGAGGTAATCATTCACAATACCCGCCCAAACATTCACAAAGAAGCGTTGTTGGAATGCATGTGGGCATGTGGCGTGTGGATTTTCTGTTGCCCACACGTGAGAATTGTGGGCATTGAAAACGCCTTCGCGTGTAAAGGTTGCCTCATCTGTGAATAGCACATGAGCTGTAAAAGCCGGCTGCAACGCACACTGATGCAAGAACCATTGGCAGAAAGCCACGTGCAGAGGGTAATCACGCGTCTGCGAAGCTTGGACTCTCTGTATGTGGAATGGGTGTAAACGTTCTTCGCGTAAAACTCTCCAAACGGTTGATTGACTGACATGTAGACGACATGCTATAGCCCTTGTACTTGTGCCGGGTGTTTCGTCCACATGGTCCAAGATGAGTTCTTCAAGATGTGGTTGTCGTACAGTACTCTATCGACCCCTTCCATCAGTACTGGTGATAAATGGACCATTTTGACACAGTTGCCGATGTACTCGCTCAAACATTTTGTGGTTCGGCATGCGTCTACGTGGAAAGCGTTCCTGATACAGCCGTAGAGCTGCTCTGCTGTTACCATTAGCAGCACCGTACATTAGATGCATGTCTGTCTTTTTGTCTATTCGTAAAATCACCCATCACGGCGGAACTCTCAAGCGCAAATGCTTTGTTCANGAGTTCTTCAAGATGTGGTTGTCGTACAGTACTCTATCGACCCCTTCCATCAGTACTGGTGATAAATGGACCATTTGTACACAGTTGCCGATGTACTCGCTCAAACATTTTGTGGTTCGGCATGCGTCTACGTGGAAAGCGTTCCTGATACAGCCGTAGAGCTGCTCTGCTGTTACCATTAGCAGCACCGTACATTATATGCATGTCTGTCTTTTTGTCTATTCGTAAAATCACCCATCAGCCGCCTTGAGAGTTCGCGTTTACGAAACAAGTCTGATGCAGCAGGTCACTGGCGCACCGTTTGACTGCCCTCAAATATCGCCACCATTGTCAGCCAATCATGCAATATGTAGAGGTCGCTAAGAATGCGTGACTGTTGGTGGTTGAATTTCCAGCAACTGTTTTAACATTTTCTGTGTGGAATCACTCGTTAAGTATGCTGCTAATAAACATTTTATGTTTCCGTGAATGTGTTATGTTTTTGTGTTTGTGCCTCAACCGCAGTGAAGGCGGGTATATAAGGATATGTTATTAACAAACAATTAGTGAGCTCTACCACCCCTCTATGTTTGTCTCATGATTTTAGAATCATCCTCTATGTGTCTGTCCCTGGGTGATTGAATGGGGTCGGGATGCATAGTAGGAGGTAGNCCATGATTTTAGAATCATCCTCTATGTGTCTGTCCCTGGGTGATTGAATGGGGTCGGGAAGCATAGTAGGAGGTAGTTCCTCGCCCCGGGATTGTCCAAACTAAAGCGCTTCCATTCCCCTCTCCCACAACGAATGATATGTGTGTGTGCGTGTGGTGATTTATTCAATTGATGTGTGTTTTTTTCCAGCAGCATAATATAGCACATGCAAGAGCCATATCCTTCTTGTCAGGAATGTTGCTGTTGGCGNGTGTGTTTTTTTCCAGCAGCATAATATAGCACATGCAAGAGCCATATCCTTCTTGTCAGGAATGTTGCTGTTGGCGTATGGTGGCACTGTTGAATGGTGGCACGCTGTAGCCCGCGCAAGAGGTATCCTCACCTTGTCAGGCGTGTTACTGACATGTCGTAATATGTTTCCTTTTTCACATTCCACAATCACTCATGCACATACTTGTGCACCGGATATGGCGTCTATGTTGGGTCTCNTATGTTTCCTTTTTCACATTCCACAATCACTCATGCACATACTTGTGCACCGGATATGGCGTCTATGTTGGGTCTCCGACCTGGGGTTTGTATTCAATTTCTGGGGGGCTCAACACTTATTCTAGCAGGGTTTGTGAATATGAAATTGTATTTGTATCACACTAGCATTGTGGTAGTAGTAACTAGCGATCGCATCGTACTTGCTTTTATTCTTTTTTTACAGCGCTGTNACTTGCTTTTATTCTTTTTTTACAGCGCTGTCCTCTCCAATTTTTTCTTCATCTACCTCTACTGTACTCTTACTCTCTTACTGCCGCCTGTCTGTGCGTTCCTTTCCCCGCTTTGATTTTTGGGTGGGTTTTTTTTTTCAGTTTGCAGCCTTGTAAACCGCCTGTGCACTATGCTTGCGATGCCACTGATGTGTTTTATATGCACACAACACAGCTTGTTTGCGTATAAGGAAAAACAATTGCGGTGTCGTTTTCGCTGGCATAGTGTACTCCCCCAGTCCAAAGCCGGGAGCCATCCGCTTGGTTATGCCATGCGGACAATAAAGTGCGAGGGCGATGCTGCGAACTTCATCGAAATCCTTGCGAGAGAAGTGAGAGAGCGACAATACTGCTGCTGACGAGGCCATGTAAGTGTAATTGGTGTTTTTATCCTACTACTAGTTGTTACTGAACGAAATATTTCCCGCGCATACAAGTGCCGGCAACATTCCCTTACTGTGCACGAGCATAGACAAGTTGGAGGTAAAGTTGTGCGAACGAGCTCTAGAATGCCCGGAAAAGTTGGATATATATATATATATATATATATATGTGCACAGAACACATGTTCATTGCCGGGCAATTGGTTCTGTATGGCTGCATATACCTTTTATGTAGAGATGCGACATGCCCAAATTTTCTTATACATATATGTATAATTGCCTGAAAGTTAGAATGATGGTATATTTTTCATGCTATTAATTTATATATATATTTTGCACATATAAGAAGTGCGTATGCATATGTGTGCGCGCGCGCGGTACTTGCTGTTCTTTTATGAGATAAGCTTATTCTCTAGAGATTGTGTAGGCCGATGCGAGTATTTCTTCTCATTACCGTGCAATGACGATCCTTTTTCACGATTACAAGTTTATTGTCTGGCGAGAACAAGGGGCGATGCCCTTATAAAGGCCATTTCATCTCCTAACACATCACATGTAATGGTGATCGTGTGGTCAAGATGTTGGACTGGTGACCCAAGGGGTGCCAGAACTATCCCACATGCCTCCTGCATTTTTTGAGTTCCGAAACACCTAAAAAAAATTCTAGCGCTCCTGGCCACTGTCAGCTGAATTCACCTCTCCGATGCTAGCGTGCCCCTGTTGGCGATGAGTGAATCAACTCACATGCACAAAATGGCCGCGCCGATACCAATTCTTCTAGCCATCAACTGTAGAACTTCACACACTTTGGTAGAGGGCGCAGGAATCAAAGATGGCGGCAGGTGCTGGAATTAAAGATGGCTTAGCACACTGTGGTGGCAGATGCGGGAATCAATGATGGCCGCCTACAGCAGACTACGTCGACGGTGTTGGAGAGCGCGAAAAGCCAGAGAGGGAAGGGGGTGAGAGAGAGAAAATCACAGAAACTGGAACAAATATGAGAAAAACCCCAAGGGATAAAACAAACATGTAGAAGGAAGTACAGAGAACTAGAAACACAATAACTTGGGAATGAAATAATGAGAGAAAAATAATCGGAATGCAAGAGCTGGAGTAAACAAATCGGAATGCAAGAGCGTGAAGTGCCGACATGAAATGATAGAGCAGGAGGGAAAAAAGGAAAATTCCAGAGGGGGGAAAATTACTTCAGAGGGAAAAAGGGAAATGCCAGATGGCTGCCGCTAACGAGGAATGGTAGAGCAGAAATTTGCTGAGTGGCGTCATCCAAGATGGCAGCCGTGGCAGCGCAGCTCCGCATCCAGCATCATGTTGTTAATATCTGAACTCTCCTTTTCCTACTACTTACGTATTCATCTTTATGATATAGGTACTTGATTGTTAAATAAGCTCGCCAACTGATATCAAGGATATTTCTTGGAACTTCGTGTTTTTTTTTTATTTCCATCCTTAATATTAAATAGTTCAGGCAGAACATAGGCATCACTAATTAGCATTTCGTCACATCCAAGATATGCGAGGAAGTATCTGAAGTCGTCTTCCTCTAACATCTCAGGACACATCTTAGGGCAAAAGTTCAATTTTTTTTAAATTTAGGACACAGGTTGCCTTGGGAAACGTGTAATTGGGATAACGCCATGAGGTCAAAGGGTCTCGTGCTATAATCTGAGCTCCAATCAGAGCTCCAATAGGGTATAGTTGTCTTAACACATAAGTTGGAAAAGCGCACTTAGAGACAGGCCCTTACAGTCACGATTGTGGGTAGCGACTCTTCCTTATGTATGGAATTTGGAGGGCGGTGGGGTGGTTAAACGCCTCGCGCACCGTCCCCATATCATGTCTCTCTCCATCAAGAACTACATGGCAACGATTTTGAGAATCTTGTTAACTCTTTTACATGGACGTTAAGATATGATACACCAGATTTGCCACGTACAATAACTTGTTTAGTGATAAAGCAACTCTTACAAATTAAGACCTAGTCAACCGAAACATGCACTATTGGTCAGTAAACAATCCCCACTGGCTTCATCACGTGAAACGTCAGCGTACATGGAGTGAAATGTGTGGTGTAGGATAGTGAACCAGGATCTCATAGGTCCTTTTTCCATAGAATAAATACTGGATACCCAAAAATATGTCAAGATCCTCACAGACGAACTTACACAGATGTTAGAGGACCTTCCACAACATACTAGAAGGATCATGTGGTATCAGTACGGTGGTTGCCCAGCGTATAGTGCAAGACGCACTACAGATTGTCTTCACTGATCGTTTCAAAATCATTGGATTGGACGAAATACCTGACGCCTTTATTTATATTCTATGGGAAGCGCTGAAAGACACTGTCTATAAGAACACGTCGAATACCCCAGAACATATTAAACAGCGTATTACAGCTGCCTGCTCTGGTATTTATGCTGGAATGCTGCAACATGTGCAGCAATCTTTACATGACAAACTGGAAGCTTGTATTGTAACTGGTGGTCTTCATTTTTTTTTTCTTGTTCAGAATTCACAGAATTTTTTATTCCAAATTTCCATTAAGAGAGTGCTAATACATGGCAAAAGAAAATTACATAAATGTACAAGATATAACATTTGTTTATTGCACGTTCAGAAGAAAACCACACACTGTAATATAACATCAAAATTTCAATAGACAGTGTACGTGAATGTTCCTTGCCTGGCTTACACTGCCGAACATATGAGAAGTACAACCCGACAGATATGTGACCACCAATAAAACTTACCAAATTTAATTTATGTAGTACCACCAGGCATATACTTACTAAAGCGGGGCCCCATTTGCAAGACAACATGCTAAACAGAAAAATACAACACCTAACTACAGACGAACTACGGTAAATGAGAACAGTAGCAGCTCTGATACTTAAAAATTTTAATAGGGTGTAAGACGCAATGTTTGGACATATTGTGATAAGCGAGCAGATTAGAAATTAACATAGAATTGGGCATTAAAATTATAATTTCAATAATCAAGATACTTGAATATGAAGAAAACTACCAATTTATAACTCTCAAATTATAGATATTACGGCTGACACTAGCTAGTCAACATTTATATCTGGGCATAGAATATATATATTAAAGAGCATGTCTCTTTTGTACAGAGTTTTCGTGGATAAAACATTTTTGTAAACTGAAATTGTAGAGCATGATAAAATGTTAACTAACAAGAGCTGCACGCTGTTTAAGCTGGTTCAGACTCACCTGAGAATTAAAATGTTGGTCGTCGTGGGCAGCAGCTAGACGAAGTAAACACGTAAAAACTTAATTGTAGACATCCCCGTAGCTGTGGTAGTTCATCTTCTACGTCGAGCTCTTCCCTAAATGTTAAGCTCACGGGTTTATATGTTCGTAAATACAGTCCTTGTACATTCACTTTATAAGATCGCGGAAGGTGAAACACAACTAATATTTAACATACCATCGTACTTGTCTGGTTTCATAGCTATTTGGACTCGATTATCAATAAATTAAATCAAATTCCTAGCTGTGTGATCACCTCAGATCACCTCAGCCATAGCGAAGAATTCAATATAGCTTAAAACTGCCTAAAATAGTTTAAAAAGTTCGCAGAGAAAGTAAATATTTTCAACAATCTTAATATAAAATAAAAATCATAATTTAAAATAAAAAAATCCTCTCACATAGTTATAACACAAAATATTTGAAGATAACAAAATATTGACAACTTTCTCTCTCAAGGAGAAATTGAATTATTTGCCAGTTCTGATATTAACAAAATATATTTCTATTGCATGTAAACAAACTACAGTCGGTTCACAACTGGAAGAAACTTTTGAAAATCAACATTTGAAAAAACCACCCCATCCGTTAGCTACATGCATATAACTTTACAAAACAGCGGCGAGCGCGGATACAGTTATGCCGTCAGGTTGCCAGCACAAAGAGAGGAAATAGTTCCAAAGTTTTAACGTAATTGTTAATTTATCGCATACAAATGGGTGTCGAAAAGACTTTTATCGAATTATTCCAATTATTAATGACGTGATGCTAACGTATTTAGATTTCAAAGTCTTTTGCATAGTCACATGATTACGCTCAAGGTGAAAGTAGCGCGACCATTTGTTTACTAACCAGCGTTCCTTGTGTTGTTGACTGGGTGTGGTTGACACATGTGCCAGAGAATTTGTGCGATTACCTTGTTTAATCTATAATAATTCATTTATCGGTTTTTTTTTACTAATATCCGCTCTTTATTATTTGGTTTTTAATAACGTATGATTTTAATTTGTGCTAACTTTATCGTACTGTTTCCTTTTGTTTCTAAAACCTGTATAAGATATTACTCGTAGTATGTTCTTGCGTGTTTAATATTTTTAAAATTTATTTCNACGTGTTTAATATTTTTCAAATTTATTTCAGGTTTGCTTAAAATTTTATTTACTGTATTTTACGTTGTATGTTGCAGTAGTTTTTGTGTGCAGTCATGAGTTCTAGCTAGGTGAATAAAAGATGAGTTACCAACGCCAACAGGACATCATTAACCTCACCGAATCGTTGTATTCTCTAATTAAGCGAGGGGAAATGAAACCCTGCAACGTCGCGGAAAGAGCGGCAGAAATGTTGAAACTCTCCAGATCCACAGTGCTAAGGTATGTTAAAATATATGTAGTATTAACCATTGCGTTTGCAAGTTGTGTGTGTTAAGGTCAATTATGTTGGCCTTCGAAATGTGTTTACAATAACATAAAGAAAATTTGTTAATAACTTGATAACGTCGTCGAACGTAGTCTACGTGTTTTTTTAACGGTTTTTTTGGTAATTATTAAGTTTAGGGGCTTTTCTGTAAAAATAAGACTAATTCACGGAAAATAGTATATTTCCACTCTACTAATGATGCAGAACACGAATATACGAGGGGCATTAACGTCCGACTAATTTCGTAACATGTGCCCACCTAACCTAACAGAAACTAACCCCACGATGGGTGAATCACTATTTTACATTTTTAAACTAACCTAGGTTTGTTGGGTTTTACACTTAGGCCCCCTACCTAGGATTTTTGGATTTTACACTAACCTAGGATTGTAGGGTTATATAGACTCAAATGTGAGTGTATGAATCACCTAACCAAAAGGTGGTATTACAATGTGTAATTAAAAATAAAAACTACTTTGTGTTGGAATTTGTGTACCCCTGCGAGGGATTCTTCATAAACAACCCAATATATACAGTGGAAATTTATTATAAATACAACTGACAATGGTAAGGAAAATTGCCTCTATAGTGAGTTTGTTATAGCCAATTAATTTTGTATAGGTTATGGAGAGATGGTGCATTTTAAGATTCTGATGAAACTGCTTGTTTTGTATTTAGAAGTTACATTGCGGCATTAATTGGCATTGTTATACATCACTAAATAGATTACAGTCGATATAACTGGAACTTCCCCTACTATTAAACATATCTCTATCACTTCACTAAACACGAGAGGACATTGTAATCGATGAAATCACAGTCATAATATTTTAAGTAAACAATTGTGTATTAACGCCGTTCTACAGCCATTGTCTTTTAGTTATTGTAATTTATCAGTGGCATATTATTCACTTTCAANATAATATTTTAAGTAAACAATTGTGTATTAACGCCGTTCTACAGCCATTGTCTTTTAGTTATTGTAATTTATCAGTGTCATATTATTCACTTTCAATGCTACATAACCAACCTAATTTGCTTAATTTAAAAAGGACCATAATTCAGTTTCTGGGTCAACTACAGTTACTGATACCAAAAACATACAAGGGTCATCGTCATGGAAAATGCACCATATCACAGCACACAGGTGTGAGCTCCAACCTTTTGTTTTTGAATAAATAAAAGGTTTATATTCTTTGTGACATGTTAGATTCTGTGCTAGTCAACACAGGTATCAGGAAAACAGTTACATGTAATATGATAAAAAAGTTTAAGAATGTCTAGCACAGTAGTTATAGGCATTATTATCACGTTCACATTATAGAAGTCTCCAATCACACATTTGGTATCCAATAAATNTTATCACGTTCACATTATAGAAGTCTCCAATCATACATTTGGTATCCAATAAATACTATGCAACCAACCAACTATTTAAAAGTTTATGTTTTGGAAATAATTGTGCTTAATTCAAACATTCTACACAACAGACATACTGTTAGCAACATTCAAGGGTAATACATTTTAATTTGTTGTATCGTGTGGTGATTTCAGCTGGAGAAGTTCCCCAACAGTAGCTGGAGGAAGGATGCCATCATCAATTGGCTGCAGGAGCACAACATTCCGTTTGCTGTATCCTTTTTTTGCAAAATATTTTTGTGTAGTGTTAAATTGTAGGGTAATGTTGTTGAGCATTACTTTATAGCATTATATGTAATGTAGCAGTCTACATCAGAGAGCAGCTATTGAAGCATGTCATTTTTTTAATAATTGGTTTCTAATTTTTGGAGTGGAGATGGATGTATTCATTTCTTTTTTTGTTTTTATAGTTGCTGCTGTGTTGAGTTGTATATGTACTTTTTTTGTTTTGATCTATGGTAATTCTGTAGCAAAAGGAATCACTACAATCTATAAGTTATTACTGGTACTTCTAACTAACTAACAAATAAATAAACAGTATTTATAAGTACTACGGCTTATGCCTTTAGGATGTTTTAACTTAATGCAAACTGGAGATGTTAGGATACACCATTGTCGGCTTCTTTAATTATTGTAAACAACAGTTTTCTCTAATATTTTGTTTACTGGAGCCACATTTTTTAGTTATGTTTAATTTGTTATTGTCATTTCTTTACAAAATCTGTGGCACACTTATTTTGTTCCTCCTCTAAGCATTTGCTCAGCAACATGTTTCAATTTAATTGTTTGAATATTAGACATTAGTGAAACCAATGTCTTTTCGTATTAGTTTTAAGTTAGATTTTTGTTTGGAAAAATATTTTAAGATAGCAACAAAGGTTAACAGCATTAAATACGGGCCCGGAGCCCAACTAAAACTTAAACACAGCGGCCTACCGCCGGCTCAATTATTTGAACAAAGTCTTTCTGGTTGCATTTTTGTTGCAAACCCACTATAAGAGTTATGGGAACTTCGGTTCCTGACCTCGTGACAGCACGACCATCCGGGGGCTTATGAGAGATTGGCGGTGCCATGTTTATGTTGTTGGATGGACTCCTTGAATGTTGACACATTTCAATGCAAAGTATTGTGCCACATCTATAATATGTAATCAAAGTGAAAGTTTTTCTCCCCCACCCAACCCCCCTCCCCCCGTCAAAATCAAACCTGCACACACACACACACCTACACACACACACACAAAACATTAAATTTTTAATACTCACATTTTGGGTTTATAGAATGAAATGTTTTTCGCTTGCATCGCATATTCTTTTGTGTGAAATTGTCAAGATTAAAAACTTTACGCTTGTGGAATATTCATTCATAATATATACATTACTTTTATTATGGGTTAGTACATGTACGAACACATGTACACACACACAGTGGAATGTAAACATTGCATGTAAACATTGCCATGTGACTGCCACATGGCAGTCACATGGCAATGTTTGTTTACCTTTGGCGGAAGGATACGAAATGGGCTTGAAAGTAGATATTTAGCAGGGCTTCAAGAAAATCTCTTCCAGTCGTGAACCGACTATAGACTGGCAGTTCAGCTGGTTGATAAAATCCTAACCTACATGAAGAACAATCTAAAAAGAAATAAATAATTCGTACGGCATTCAATTAAGGTTAGTATGTTAATTAAACCAATTTATACTCTGTTATCTGAAATCTAGAACATCAATATAATTAAAGTAATAAAAATTCCATGTGCTACAGACTGCGCCGCTGCATTTTCTTGCAGGAATAAGTTTCTGATCGAAGGCAAATTTAATCACTGCAACACAACAAAAAAAAATTGCTGTTAAATTACTAATGTTCATTCTCTTCACTTGAATTTTTATGGTGTTCAACCATAAGAAAAATTACAAATTTTCAACAATAGTATGTTTATCAACATTTACGCACGTCCATTCTTTTAAAAGCATAAATTAATGCGTCCCAGGTAATTATTTATGCGATATGCTAAATCCAAATAACTCAATTGGTTCAAAATCATACCATCGCGTTTAATACAATGAGTCTTAACAATGGTGCGTATTCGGTGACGCACGTAGCTGTACCAGCCTCGAGCAGGTTCTCCTCTTCGGGCGAAGCCGGCAGTCTCCGTTGCTGCGGNGGGGGGGGGGGGATCGAACTCCGTCACACAGTCAGTTGAGATCCAGGAAGTCCTGCGGGTTGCCTGCGCGTGTCGGTCGTGGTCTCGTGGTCGGTAATTCTTCGAATCTTGAAGTATCCGTAACCGCAAAACATCATCAAACACTCTGTGCACTGATTAAAACACACAATTAAGCAATAATATCCAGCGAAGTGTATTCCAATATAAACATTTTTTTAACGAGTACGTGTACGCAACTTTGAAGTCCGTTGGCATTGACTTTGCGTATGCGGTGTATGAAAACACTGAATTCTTCACTCACCCACTAAAAGTTCGGGGTACCATGTAAGCCCTAAATAACTTAATAGGACGTCCAAAGTCACAAAACACTCGAATATTTGCACACGTTCATTATTAATTCACTTCAACAATTGTACTTGCTTATTTCAAAGTAGCTTAAGCTACCGTAGTGTCGGCTGGAAATGGGCCTATTTTTCAACATACCAATAAACTTTTTGGATTAGGCAACAATAGCATAACACGATAAAAAATATTAAGAGTTACACTGAAGAGCTACAAAAACTGGTACACCTGCCTAATATCGCGTAGGGCCGCCCGAGCACGCAGAAGTGCTGCAGGACGACGTGGCATGGACTCGACTAATGCCACACTATGAATCCTGCAGGGCAGTCCACAAATCCAATCTGCGCCAATTTGAGAAAGGGTTGCACGTCTATCACGTTTAATGATTCTCGTCAGTCGTCGTTTGTCCCGTTCTTTCACGATCTTTTTCCGGCCGCAGCGATGTCGAAGATGTGATGTGTTACCGGATTCCCGATATTCACGGTACACTCGTGAAATGGAGGTACGCGAACATCCAAATGTTATCGCTACCTCAGAAATGCTATGTCCCATCTCTCGTATGCCGACTATAACACCACGTTCAAACTCACATAAATATTGATTACCTGCCATTGTAGTAGCAGTAACCGAAAAGAAATCTATGGAGAAAAACAAAGGAATATATATNATAAATATTGATTACCTGCCATTGTAGTAGCAGTAACCGAAAAGAAATCTATGGAGAAAAACAAAGGAATATATATATAATTATATATATATATATATACATACACACACACACACACACACACAAATTCAAACATGACGTCTGGAGTGCCTCTATAGGATCATCAAGTTGAAGAAACATACAATCAACGATGGTTAAATTGATATTAATCTGAAGACACTACTTAAAGCGGATTAGCCGAATGGACCACGATTAGTAAAGCTTCTAACCCTTAGTTTTTATTTGTAATTTTATCAACTGATAAGGGCCGATGCTTTGTTAAAGTGTCACCATGTGTTTTCTCTTGATTTCAGAACTACTCTCTGGAAGCTTATAAAGATCTTGGTTTCCAGAGTAAAACAGTGGGTCTCACAATTCAACTAGCTTGCATCGTTTAGGTGCACGTCGTACAGGTTAGCTACTGCTTTGTTTTATTAACTATGTGCGGGTAGGTAAAATATAACGGTTAACAGGCAGGTTAATTCGTCGTCCTCCTTGTGTAGGCAGATAAATTTTATTACATACATTCTTTATCACACGTCGAATCAAAATAATCTGACATCACACTTTCGCTTACGTTTATAAGTCGATCAGCCGAATTCTTTAATCACGCCGGGATGTCTTATAATATTTCCAGTCTCGAAGCTCGGTGAATAATTCCCGTAGTCGTGCTCGCAAGGCAAATAAAAAGCGTACATGGTGTCGAACAATCAATTTATTCGGGTGGCTTTCAGCTTCGCCTATTACAACAATATCTCTCACGTCTTTTTTATCATAAATCTTCGCACCAAATTAAATTCATTAAAATATCTGCGGCATAGACAACTGTTCACCATAGGTCGAAACAAACTTCAAAATACTTTTTCCTCGGCATGTTTACANAATATCTGCGGCATAGACAACTGTTCACCATAGGTCGAAACAAACTTCAAAATACTTTTTCCTCGGCATGTTTACATTAAGTTGGCACATAACATTTTGTAGTTAAACTGGCGTAGGTGGCGATATATATTCTTTAAGGCCACTGATATTGTACCTTCCCATGACTTTGCCTGTTTCTGAACAAATTAACTCACAGTATTTACCCTGAAAAATACGCGCTACTTGCATTGGAGCGGCATTTACTTTTTAGCAATACATTTCCAAGTTTTACTAATGTGGTGTGCCCTGGCAAGTACTAGCTGTCCGGTTTCCAACATAGTATTACGAGACAGTTTAGAATGCTTACGGCGATGTTCAGCGGCTAGAATTAGCTTCTTCTTTATAAAGAACAAAATTTCCTCATTTAACTCAGCTTCGTTGNAATATCTGCGGCATAGACAACTGTTCACCATAGGTCGAAACAAACTTCAAAATACTTTTTCCTCGGCATGTTTACACTAAGTTGGCACATAACATTTTGTAGTTAAACTGGCGTAGGTGGCGGTATATATTCTTTAAGGCCACTGATATTGTACCTTCCCATGACTTTGCCTGTTTCTGAACAAATTAACTCACAGTATTTACCCTGAAAAATACGCGCTACTTGCATTGGAGCGGCATTTACTTTTTAGCAATACATTTCCACGTTTTACTAATGTGGTGTGCCCTGGCAAGTACTAGCTGTCCGGTTTCCAACATAGTATTACGAGACAGTTTAGAATGCTTGCGGCGATGTTCAGCGGCTAGAATTAGCTTCTTCTTTATAAAGAACAAAATTTCCTCATTTAACTCAGCTTCGTTGAAATCTGATCCTTTAGAAATCTCCGGTGGTATTGGTAGTTTGCGGGGATCGAATATATCAGATAGCTGACCTGTTAGCATATCCAAAGGGGTAAGGGTTATTAATTCATGCACCGTGTTGTTCATTACGTATTCAATCACATGAAGTTTGTCTTGCCAGTTATGATGCGCGTCGTGGAATACAGCTCGTAACATATTTCCTAGCGTTTTCATTCTGCGCTCGACGGGATTTCCCTGTGGATGTCTCACGGAAGCAGTGGTGGGCAAACATTCAATTTCCTCATGCCTTCTTGTCAAACCTTTCCAGTGAATTGCGTGCACTTATCAGACAAAACGCAGCTAGGTTGGCCCACTTCTTCAATTAACGATATTAGCTTGTTAAGAACGGTTCGTGAAGGTGGTAACGGTCCAAACAAATCAAAAGATACTAAGTCCAATGGCCCCGCAGGTATAAAGGATAGTCCCTTACTCTTACTGTNTTGTAGTTATAGTCCCTTACTCTTACTGTTACTGGTTTTGAACTGCCTAAACCTCCAATATTTAGTCAAACCTGCTGGTTCACTAGTGGACTCGTTTTTGGTGTTTCGCCCATAATTCTCAAACGTGGTAACAGTATACTGGGTAATGTGTATCCAGTAGCCAAAANCTAGTGGACTCGTTTTTTGTGTTTCGCCCATAATTCTCAAACGTGGTAACAGTATACTGGGTAATGTGTATCCAGTAGCCAAAATACTGTGGTAAATTTCTTCAGAAATGCAGCTGATTTCAGCGCCGCTATCTAGTAAACTTGGTACTTGTAATCCACACACATTCAAAATTAATTCGCGATATAAGGTTTCCTGCGAATCCACTATTTCATCGACTGGCTCGTTAGGAAAAATCCCCTGTTGGTATGTTCTAGTGATACTGTCAGTACTATCACTTCCGTTAGTTATTCTTATTCTTCGTTACTATCACCTACACTGGAAATCTGGTGCTCATTGGACCCCTTTAAGTTAGCTTTCGTGTCTAAGGTCAGCGATCAGTACCCGTTTTCCTTACCTCTAACAGTGTAACTTCCAGTCTCGACTGTTACCGGAATTATTTGCGTCGCCATTTCTACCTTGATTATTTTACTGATGGGCTGGAATAAATGGAAGAATTCGCGGTTCAAGTAGAGCTTAACTAGCGAAGTAGCCTTCCTCTGGGTATTCATAATAATCTCTGCCACGTCGGCAAGGTGATCGTGACGGGTGCAGTTCAGCATTCTCGTCGCGATTTTCACTGCCATTCTGCGTTGTGTTACTTCTCTTAGGCGAAAGATTTCTCTGTCCGCTAGGCTGGTGGGTAGGGGAATCAGTTGATTTGCCGCTAGACCCATTCTGTTCGTCGCCCCTACGCCGCGGAGGGGGTGGAGAATCAGTTTGTCTCCTATCTCTGTTTCTATGCTCGCCTTTACTTTCCTCTTCACGGTCTTACTCTCCATGTGCTCCTCTATTTCGACCTCCTCTCCTAAATGAACCTCTGTAGAAATACTTACGTCCGCGATACACATGCGGGAAATTCTCCCAGGAATCTGGCCCACAATAATAAAAGGCTCAATCTGGAACGTATTCACTCTTGTGTTACGGTCATACCTAGGAGGTCCTCTAAACTCTCTGTTTGCATTTCCCCTGGTACAAAGGAGGTGGGCGTTTGGTGTTGGTTTAAGGCTCGACCTCGCGAATACCTTTTTGGCGTTGCATTATTTCAATGTTATCAAACGCCAACAGATCTTACCTGAAAGTCGCCAGGCTCGCGTCATGTTGGCCTGTCCTGTGGACTTGGTAAAGGAACGGTAATTTTTTAAGAATCATTGCAATGAATAATTCTTCGTAAGATACGTGTGGTTCAAGATGGCGGGAACGCTGGTAAATATTCGACAGATGTGCCTCAAGATGTTTGCCCTTCCCTAGCACAAGCCTCTATCCGTACAACTGAGCTCGTAAGTTACCTTGAACCTTTTTGTTCCAAAAGTGGGTTAGCAATTTATTTTTTAACTCGTCGTATGTGTGGGTATCTTATCGGTTTACTTCCCACCAAAAGTAGGTCGTTAACTTGACTTGAGGCTAAGGCTCATGCACCTCAACATGTCACTGTCAGATAACCCAAAACAAACTAGCTCTCTCTTAAATTTTATTAAAAGGTTCACCGTGTTTTCTCCTAGTTTTCCCTCATAAATAGGCATTTGATCTGCCTACAACATGCTTGGGTGGTACATGATGGTACCCACTGAAGGTACAGCAGGTGTGTCACTACTTGATGTATTCAGATTTCCCGTGGCTTGCGGAGAATTAGGTAGAGGGGGACCTGTCTAGGTTCGGGTTCTGTCCAGTACTCTGTGTTGTTACCCCACACTGCAAATCTCGGATTGAGGCTCCAACTCGGTCAATTTTCTCCTCCATATAGTTGACCTGCTCTCCTACTTTGGCTAATCTGACTTCGGTTTTAGCTCTCTCTAAATAAGCTGCTTTTTCCACCTTGCTGAAACGTTGGTTAATAGGTCTATCAAATAAGTCTAGTTGGGCTTACGTCCTTTCGCCTATTTCATCAGCATTGCTGGAGCTTGCTGGTTGTTTAAACAGCACCGTTATATGTTGTTCGCAATCTACCACTTGGATGGGCTCCTTCATAAACTCTAGCTTGCTCCTGGTAGTGGTTATTTCCTCTTTTAATTGAGCAGACGTGTTTTCTAACCTAGTTTTTACACGCTATAACTCAAGACTGTACGTGGGTAATTTGGGCAGTGATATTTCTGTTTAGTTGAGTGACTTGGGCACTAAATTGAGCCTGCGTGTCCTCCTGTTATTATGCTAGGGTGTTCTGGAGCCTTTCACCCTGTTCTGCCATACATTTCTCTAGCCTTTCTACATGTTACCTAGTTCATTTAGCCTGTTCTTTGCACTATTTAGCCTATTGCTCAATCAGAGCGGCAATTTGCTGTAACATGGTAAGATGGTTACTCTCGGTGTTGTCGCCTGATGTGCTTGGCTGTACATTTTGTTGTTCCGTATGCGCTATCGTAACTGCTGTGTTGTTTACATGTGTAGCTTCAGGTGTGTCAGCTGATACATTTATTGTAAGGTCGTTCAACTCTGCCATGACGACAGTAGTAGTGTATTCAAACTGTTTGTAATTGATTGGTGTCGTGCTTCTTAGACAGTAGGGTGTTCTAGACTCTCGACCCATAAATTCTCAGTGCAGCTACCAGTTTGCATTGCTCGGCCCCGCTTCTTAGCGCCAGAAATTATGTAAATGTAATATCACAATTTTAATAGATAGTGTACGAGAGTGTTCTTTACCTGGCTTACACTGCAGAACATATGAGGAGAAGTACAACCCAACAGATATGTGACCACCAATAAAACTTTCCAAATTTTATTTATGTAGTACCGCCAGGCAGATACTTACTAAAGCGGGGCCCCATTTTCAAGACAACGTGCTAAACAGAAAAATACAACACCTAACTACAGATGTACTAAGGTAAAAGAGAACAGTGGCAGCTCTAAATTTTAATAGGGTGTAAGAAGCAATGTTTGATCATATTATGATGAGTGGGCAGATTAGAAATTAAAATAGAACTGGGCAATAAATTATAATGTCAATAACCAAGATACTTGAATATGATGAAAGCTACTAATTTATAACTCTCAAATTATAGATATTGCGGCCGACACTAGCTATCCAACATTTATGTCTGAGCATAGAATATACACTGAAGAGCCAAAAAAACTGGTACACCTGCCTAATATCGTGTAGGGCCCCCGCAATCACGCAGAAGTTCCGCAAGATGACGTGGCATGGACTCGCCTAATTTCTGAAGGTATGCAGGAGGCAATTCACACCATGAAACCTGCAGGGCAGTCCACAAAACCATAGAAGTGCGAGGCGGTGGAGATCTCTTCTGAACAGCACGTTGCAAGGCATTCCAGATATGCTCAATAATGTTCATGTCTGGTGATTTAGGTGGCCAATGGAAGTGTCTAAAGTCAGAAGAGTGTACCTGGAGCCACACGGTAGCAACTCTCGGCATGTGGGGTGTCGCATTGTCCTACTGGAATTCTTCACGTCCATCGGAATGCACAATGGACATGAATGGGTGCAGGTGATCGGACAGGATGCTTACGTATCTGTCACCTGTCAGAGTCGTATCTAGACATATCAGGGGTCCCATTTCACGCCAACTGCACACGCCCCATACCATGACAGAGCCTCCACCAGCTTGAACAGTCCCCTGTTGACATGTAGGGTCCATGGATTCATGAGTATCCATATCCGTACACGTCCATCCGCTCGATACAATTGGAAACAAGACTCGTTAGACCAGGCAACGTGTTTCCAGGGAGCCTATTCTAAGTTTTCGTTCCGACGAAAGAAAGTTGTTATCGAAACAACTTCTCGTTCCAGCCTACTATTTGGTATTCTTTGTTTTTAAACGACGGTAGTTTGACGTCACGAGTCGGCGGGGACGAAACAACTGCCCACGAGCAGTCGGCAGGCTAAAATTTCGTAGTTAACCAATATGGCGGGCGTCGGTATTAAATGTGGCCGTGTATTTCAATGACACGGAAATAAATATTGTGTGGCATAAAGTCAGTGCAGCACGTGTTTGTGTTGCATGGAGTTATAATTTTCCTACGCATACATTTACGATACGAATAAGCATGAAAAGATTGGGTATAACTATTACAAACTTGCATCACACACGTCCGTCCTTCTTAAACATTGTGCACAACATGATACAGACTATTTTAGGCGTGGGATGTTATTACAAGCGCGTAAATATATGAATACACAATTGTAAATATTTAACCAATTAACTCCTATTATCTTAGGCTGTACGTTTCTTAGATATGAATTTATTCGTCCCTTACACAGCATGTTCTCGGTGGGTGAGTGGTTAAGTTACGTGCTTCGCAACACAAACTTTTCCATGTTTTGAGATCGAAACTCTCCCACATCTCAATTTTTTTTTTTTCTTTGTGAAATAGAATTAATATTATTATATGTGGTAACAACATTTTTTTAAAAGGGCAAGCTTATAAGCTGTGTGCATTTGTATTTTGTCACCTAATAGCCTACAGTTTGGAATGTTATTTTTAAAATTGAAGGATAACATTTGATAGGTAGGTCTTATGTACTTTAACTAAAACGGATCGTGATTAACTTTAAATATTACGAATATGAATATATTCTGCAACAAAATGACAATTCCTTGCATTGATTCCAGAAAGAAGAGACTAATAAATTCCACATCATTTAATAATTTTAAAACTAACTTTGAAGTCAAAATGAATAACACAAATACATTCAAAATCTACGTATTCTCCTTCTGTACAAAATAAATATTTTCTGCGCTGAAAGATTATCGGCGTTTTAAAAACCATAGGCTTATATGTGGTAAAAAGGGAGGGAAGGTTATTTAATTCACACCAAATTCAATGCCTGTCGCGTAAGAGATTAGCAATACTGTAATAATATATCAACCAGAGAACGCCAGTGACTCAGTCAATGTTACTTATTTTATATTTATTCAAAATTATCACCTTCCATGGCTCCACAGTACACTTCAGCGGACACCAAGGTTAGGAATATTAATATAATCGTTTTAAGATGTGTACATTTCTTTGTTATTCAGGACAGCGTGAAATCTATATTTAAAATCTGCTAACTTTCCTTTACTTAACCTTGGCGAAATATTTTCTTTTCCACAAACACAAATGATTTGCTAAACACCCGGGCCACGTCTTTAATAAGTAAACATCTATATCTCACGAAGGTAAAAAAAATGCAGTTCAACATGGCCACCAACCACAGTTTCTCACACTCCCCACAAAACCAAAGAAAACTATACACTATTATTTTCTTATAAAATACATATTTCTAATGATATATTATTTTTAACGATCTAAAAATATAAGGCTTACTATTCGTGTCTTTAAGTAATGCTTTTTAAACAGATTTGAGCAATTTTAAAAACGAGTACTTCTAGTAATATTTCGTTTGTACGTTTTCGACCATGCGCAGAGACACTAACGCTCGTCTAGCTTGGAGTGGGGAGAGTCGGTAAGCCGAAGATGCCCGAATGTGCTTGCCTTCGAAACGACTCCGTACTCTGAATACCAATTTCATGACGACTTGGTTTTCGTCGGCTGAGAGAGAGTGGGTTCGTGGTGGCGTGGGCCGTTCCCGACGAAACTTAGAATAAGCCCCCAGACATCAAGAGTCCAATGGCGGTGTTGGCGGGCCCAGGCGAGGCGTAAAGCTTTGTGTCGTGCAGTCAACAACGGTACACGAGTGGGCCTTCGGCTCCAAAAGCCCATATCAATGATGGTCCATTGAATAGTTCGCGCGCTGGCACTTGTTGATGCCCCAGCATTGAAATTTGCGCCAATTTGAGAAAGGGTTGCACGTCTGTCACGTTTAANGCACTTGTTGATGCCCCAGCATTGAAATTTGCGCCAATTTGAGAAAGGGTTGCACGTCTGTCACGTTTAATGATTCGCGTCAGTCGTCGTTTGTCCCGTTCATTCACGATCTTTTTCCGGCTGCAGCGATGTCGAAGATTTGATGATTCCCGATATTCACGGTACACTCGTGAAATGGTCGTACGCGAAAATCCAAATTTTATTGCTACCTCGGAGATGCTATTTCCCATCTCTCGTACGCCGACTGTAACACCACGTCAAACTCACTTAAATATTGATAACCTGCCATTGTAGCAGGAGTAACCGATCTAGCAACTTTTCCAGACGCTTGCTGTCTTATATAGGCGCTGCCGACCGCATCGCACTACTCTGAATGGTCCTATACGTCGGATATTTGCATACGCACGCCTATACCAGTTTTTTTTTGCTCTCCAGTGTATATTTAAGAGAATGTCTGTTTTGTACCGAGTTTTCGTGGCAAAAAATCTGTGTAAGCTGAATTAAAAAATATATATATAATTGTAGAGCAGGATTAAATGTTAACTAACAAGAGCTGCACGCTGTTTAAGCTGGTTCAGACTTACCTGAGATTTAAAATGTTGGTCGTCGTGGGCAGCAGCTAGACGAAGTAAACACGTAAAAATTTCATTGTAGACATCCCCGTAGCTGTGGTATATCATCTTCTCTGTTGAGCTCTTCCCTAAATGTTAAGCTCACGGGTTTATATGTTCGTAAATACAGTCCTTGTACATTCACTTTATAAGATCGCGGAAGGCGAAACACAACTAATATTTAACATACCATCGTACTTGTCTGGTTTCATAGCTATTTGGACTCGAGTATCAATAAATTAAATCAAATTCCTAGCTGTGTGATCACCTCAGATCACCTCAGCCATAGCAAAGAATTCAATATAGCTTAAAACTGCCTAAAATAGTTTAAAAAGTTCGCAGAGAGAGTAAAAATTTTCAAAAATCTAAATTTATAATAAAAATTTTTTCTCATAGGCTACCTAGTATCGTCTCACATAGTTATAACATAAAATATTTGGAGATAACAAAATATTGACAACTTTCTCTCTCAAGGAGAAATTGAATTATTTGCCAGTTCTGATTTTAACAAAATATATTTCTATTACATGTAAACAAACTAGACTGGCAGTTCAGCTGGTTGATAAAATCCTAACCTACATGAAGAACAACGTCAAAAGATATAAATAATTCGTACGGTACTCAACTAAGTTTTGTAAGTAAGTTAAACAAATTTATTCTCTGTTATCTCAAACCTAGATAAATAAGATAATAATTTTAATAATATGTGTTACAGCACACTAAAACAGAAAAAAAAGCGTACGAACATTATAGCTTAGTAACTTAGCAGTTAACGGAAGCAGACAACTGTAGGTATTTAACAATGTCATATTACAATAGAACATAAACTACTTGCACTAGAATCCTGCATAACAGTACTGACATTCGAATTTATTCTATTTTTATTTTCTCGGTGTGAATATGCATTGTTTCATATGCCAAATTTAACTTTGTTCCAGAAATACACATTCTTATATTTGTTTAAATATTTGTCTGAGCTATGATTATGAGATCTTCTCTTAAGTTCAATTCTGTGGAACCAGCACATCAAATGTCCCTTTCATTTCCGAAATATTTGCGGTTCAAGTTATAGGCGATTCACATTTGTTATCTCAACAATCAGTGGCAACCAAAAAAGGGCTTTTGTGGTCACCAATAAATTCAGTGTTTTGGTAGGCAATAGTCTGCTTGTTAGTCGCAGCAAAGGTGCTATGTCGCTAGCAGCAATACTCGTTTGTGGAGGCTCACAAAGGTGTATTGACAGGTAGGTATTGTTCAACCTCTCGTCGACAGCTGAATTGAGGAAGGAATCAACCAAGGCCTTCATTAAGTAACCGTCCCAGCGTTCATCTGGTCAGATCTCAGACAACCATTGAAGGCCGGAACCAGGATGGCCGGACCAGCTATCAAACCTGTGTATTCTAGAATGTGAGTCTAGTTTGTCATCACTGTGCCACCTCGCACGGTGTTGCGAGCTTTGACTTGAGCATGCACATATCACAAATATAATAAGTGGCACACGCCAACGTCCTAAACATGCCACCTAACGGGAATTTTATCTTCTGGAATAATTTGTGTGTTACTTTTATTTACTGGGAGTAAAGAGATCGTGTAATCTATCGCCAATTTCCTAAGAAGATACATAGTTAATTCCTTCATAACCTGATGTACGGACGGATATGACGTCGTGGTCAACCGTAAGACAAAACAGCCAACTTGAGCGCGCATGCGCAGATATATGGTTGTAGTTTTTTAGCCACAGCTAAATATTCTGTCGTTATTGACATTAGTGCTATTGTGGTCAACTTAATACTTTGCAGCAAATGCAAAATATATTGTCTCTACAAGAGTATCCATAAATATTTTTTCAGTAAACAAATACGGAAATGAGCACTTAACAGCTTTGGTACTTATCAATTTACGTGTTACTGTGAACCACAATCTTTTTTTTACCAGCAACCAAATTTCGCCTTGGAAAATATCATCAAAATATTTTTTTTGGAATCACCAGCAAATATTTTTCTTCAGTGTTGCAGCTGCAGGTTCCTGGATTTTTTTAGGCCTTCTTCTGCTCTTATTGTTTAATTCAAAGCTTTGATGAGACTATAACAGCTCAGTTGCTAATTAATAAAAAGTTTCATACATACGTTACACACAGATATTAATACTTGGGTTAACACACTTTTAATTGCAACCATAGACTTATTACGCGAGTCGGTTAAGCATGTGGCTACTAATCTAAAGGGTGCAAGTTTAAATTATAGTTAAGTGCTTTTTTTTATAGCTTTATTACAGAATTCCCAATGCCTTATTTAAACATATGAAACTGTAATAGAAAAGGCCGCAATTATTATTAATTATTACTTCTTGTTCCACAAGTTGCCATAAACCAGTACTGTTCATTATCAAAAATTAAAATATTGATATCTGCAGGAAGGAAAGAACTCTGGTTATAGAAATTTAAACACGGAAGTTAGCAAGATTGCTCAAGTGATAGTGTTCATAGTTTTTCATGAAGTTTGGTAACTATGACTCAAAACATTGTGCTGGAAAAATGTATTTACGTATCAACATACATCAATTTGAAAATGAAAAGATTATTTCAAGCAATACAAATAAACATAGGTTTTTGATACACTTCGAAGGAAATCAGTTCAAACATCACAGGGCAGATGGTTGTAGAAAAATTGAATAAGAATGTTGTTCTTACAATATAACTGGTCCTTGTACAGAACTATCTTAGTGAACAACTGATAATTAAAGTAAAAACGATATATTTTCGGTAACTCATGTGGCAATAGAAAAGGCATAAACGTTTGTAAACGACGAGCAACAATGGAAATCAGGGTCCGAAATAGAATCTTCAATAATGAAATCTCTTGAGACGTTTAAAATGAAGGTCCAAATATCATGCGCAACTCGTAGAGGAAGAACGGTAGATTTGAAGCGCCGAGGTTTTTTTTATGACAGGCCTCCAAAGTAACGAGTTTTCATCACAAACGTTTGTAATTTTTGAAAAAAATATGATAAGAGACTAAAACTGAATGTTATTCTCAGATAAAACAAAAAATTTCAAAAATTCAAAAATATACATTTATAAGCGATATAATTGAAAGCTGCTCTGCGGACATTACGTGGCTTGATATCATATTGCATGACGCTGCACATTATTATTTAAACTATAATTTAATTTCCACATGTGGCATACGGCCGTCAGAAATACAACTACGTTGTTAAGAGCGATCGTATATGACATTATTAATATGATAAATATAAACTGTTACACGTTTCATCGCAGCTTCCCCACTTTCGCATACGCAGTATGTATAGGCCTACGCCAACAACCATGCAACTTACTTCGAAAAAAAAACTTACTGTCGCCCAGTCTTGATTTTAAAAATGGCCAAAGGCCGCAGTATATTAAACTGTAATAATTGATTTTATAATAGTCTTGTAATTTCAGAATTTTTAAGAGTTTAAGATAATTCGCAATATTTCCCCCTGTAATATATCAGTTAACGCCAAGAATACAGTTTTCTCGTTTCTAGACAAAAATTAATAGGTGAGCAGTAATCGCGTACACCAGTAACCGTAGATTTTCCATATAGTACAATCCTTAACATTCTATCGTAGCCTAAGTACAGAGTTAACACATTTTTCTATTTAATTTCGGCACTATCGCCAGTTCACTGACTTCTGCTTCCGTGATCAACTTTCCCTCTTGTACACTAGGTAGGATTGACGCTCTCTGGTGCTACCTGCGCCACTCATTCTGCTGGCAGGCATTCCTTATTGGCTCGGAATAACCAAGGGCGTGCCAAGAAAGTCGATGCACCACCCCTAGGGACAGTGGCACTGCGCGGAAATCTTATCGCCGACACGTTCTTAGAAACGTCGTAGCTTCTAGATAACTTCAAAATTAATTATTTAAAGGCAGATTATTTAAAGTATTCTCTTATATACCATGTCTCAAAACAAATTAGCTCAGATGTACTCTCGTATTTATTACATGTCGTTTCTGTCTGCCCGCGAAGCACAGACGCTCATTATGGAAGGCGCTTGGTTCTGATTGTCCCAGTAAAGTATGAAAATACCTTCTCGCAGAGACACAAGCGTAATTCGGGGGTTGCAAGGGGTGGCAGTTGCCACTCCAGAATTGTCCAACCCAGTATTTTGTCACCCCAGAATTTCGAAGTAAAAATCTCAATAATTTACAAACAATTCTACAATCACGGCACTTTTATGATTCTTCATTAATGATGCCTGATTTAGCGCAGGAAAATAAAATGTGTGTTTAAAACTTGTACATTATAAAGTTAGATAGAAATAGTGGAGTAGTAGGCGTGACGTAATAAAATAACAAACATTATATGCGTGAAAAACGAGAATGAGCGATGTCGACGTCCGGAAGTGGCAACTCTGTAATATGCAGACTGCAGAGCGAGATTTGGCAACAGGGGCGGGTCCGCGGGCCACACCACGGCAGTGTGTGAGAGTATGCAACTTTTTGTTTCTAGGCACTCTTCCGTCCACGCCCTACCCTAGCGAACCTAGCGGAACTCTCGCACACTGCGCACTTATAGCCTCATGGCTCCTACGTAGCAGGTACAGGGAGTTTCACTACCTTCTCCTTCTTCTACCTTGGGCCACCCTGTAGACTTTTGTCTTTGCAAGAGTGTTGTCTGTCGTGTCGTCTGCCTGTTGTTGGTGCGCTCTTTTCAAAACTGTTGTTTTAGTTTTCTTCATGTGTTTACTTTATTTATTATCTTCACATCAATGACAATGGATGACAAGTAAAGTCCACAAAAAAAAATTACACTTCAAGTGAACCACACCGTACGATTGCATCGACTGATACATGGCAAGTTCATTTCAATTATTTCATAGGTTAACTTATTGGCCAGTTTCCGGAGTTTCCCCAACTTCTNGTGCTCTTTTCAAAACTGTTGTTTTAGTTTTCTTCATGTGTTTAGTTTATTTATTATCTTCACATCAATGACAATGGATGACAAGTGAAGTCCACAAAAAAAAAATTACACTTCAAGTGAACCACACCGTACGATTGCATCGACTGATGCATGGCAAGTTCATTTCAATTATTTCATAGGTTAACTTATTGGCCAGTTTCCGGAGTTTCCCCAACTTCGTTTATATCAAACTAGGCCTAGTGCTTAAAAATTGAAAATCTTTATTCTTAANCTTTTATATAAAACTAGGCCTAGTGCTTAAAAATTGAAAATCTTTATTCTTAAAAGAACATGTAATTGAAAGTTCGGTTTATCCAAATGTTTAACCACAAAATAATCGGAGTTTTAAGTTATATGCACCAGTGCTGGTGTAGTGGCGTCTGTTTAACTGAACCGGCAAACATTAAAACAACAACATACAGTATTCGCTGTTGAGCTATCGAAGAGTGTTGATGTGGACATTTCCAAAGTTATTGATTACTTTAATTCACTCTACTCTCAAAATCAGAGTTCGTTTAGTTATTATTTATTTGAACCAATACCAATGTAAGTATTCATGGATAAAGAGGTAGATATGAATTATTGCCCTATGGCCGTATAGGTGAAGGCGAGCCTATTATTATTATTACAAATTTCGTTTGTTGTTTTCCTCTGAAAATTCCGTTAACTATACTGTACGGAGACTTATAGNGTAGATATGAATTATTGCCCTATGGCCGTATAGGTGAAGGCGAGCCTATTATTATTATTATTATTACAAATTTCGTTTGTTGTTTTCCTCTGAAAATTCCGTTAACTATACTGTACGGAGACTTATAGTATACGAAATTGCACTGTTTTTTTTTCTGAGGAGTTCATTTACGATTAAAATTTTATCATGTATATATAACAATTAAAAAGTTTTCACTAAAACTATTATTATTGTTTTATTTAAGTTAGTTTCCGTTCCATATTTTTGTGTGATCGAGCAAAGGGAAATAAATCCTCTTTCTTACAAAGGAAAGCAAAGTTTAATGTTCGTTTATCTGTATGTTGCCCCGATAACTCCCAAATGCATTGACCAATTTTGACCAAATTTGATACACAGTTACACTAGCCCAACTCCTCACACGAGTTCGTTTTTTATCGAAATCGGTCAAGTTAACCTTACAATGGCGGCTATTATAAGTTACCTGTATCTGGGGTGTTTTTCAAGATATTTCAATAAAGTTTTGGCAGGAACTAAGCTTGGTTTTATTGTAAAGAGAATGTATTAAAACGTTCTAGTTCTAGGTAGTGATGACACCACTGCATTACGTAGTAGCCCTTTATTTAGGTTCTTTTGCTATTATTACTGTTTTTTTCCAGGCTCAGAAGAACAAAAAACGGCAGAGTTCGTTGCTGTCTTACTTTTGCTCAGGCCCAGCGAGCAAAAAGAAACGGTTTTTAGAAGATGAACCCCCAGAAGGAGGTGCTTTGGAACATGAACCGGAACCACCTGTAGAAGATATGTTAGGCCCGTCATCCGCTCAGTCGTCCACAACTACCAAGGACAATACTCCTGCAAATGAAGGGCGTAGGCCAAGTCCCAGCTGTTACTCCATTTCAACCCACCGATTGTCAATTGGGCTAATTAATNATTTCAACCCACCGATTGTCAATTGGGCTAATTAATAAACGTGATCCTGCTCATGGTCCAGCTTTGGCTATGGTGCATGTTAAGGAAGGCTCATTTCAACCACGAGATTTAAATTTCCCTAAAACGGATGGAAGGAAATTTAGGCCAGAGCGGTATAAAATGTTTTCTTGGTTGGAATACAGTCCCCTAAACGATAAAGCATTATGTTTTGTCTGTCGTGCGTTTTACAGCCTAGAAGAAAAAAACACTGCAGAATATGTGTTTACACTCAGTGGGTTTTCCAAGTGAAAGAAAGCTGTAAAAGTATTTGAGAATCATGAGAAGAGTAACTCGCATAGGAGTAGTAATACTAAACTCAATTCTGTAGAAGAAGCAGACCAAAGTGGCACTGTTTTTTAAAAAGTAAATCAACAGTATTCAGAAGAATTACAACAAAACAGATTGTATTTAGGAGCTTTGTGCAAATCATTGANTAAAAAGTAAATCAACAGTATTCAGAAGAATTACAACAAAACAGATTGTATTTAGGAGCTTTGTGCAAATCATTGATATTTTGTGGCAGGCAATCTATTGCTCTAAGAGGTCATGATGAATCTGCAGATTCGAAGAACAGAGGAAAATTTTTGGAGCTGATGAAACTTCGTTCCAAAGATAGTAATTTAATAAAGAAGTTCTACATTTAGCATCGAAAAAATCTTCAGTACACTTCAGCGACTTTCCAGAATGAGCTACTGTCCATTATTGGGGAACAAATCAAGCTTGCACATTGCCAAAGAAGTTAAAGAGGCAAAAGTTTTTGCCATTATAGCAGATGAAACTCAAGACATAGCAAATCACGAACAAGTAGGTATTGTCTTGAGGCATGTCAATGATAATTTNTTATAGCAGATGAAACTCAAGACATAGCAAATCACGAACAAGTAGGTATTGTCTTGAGGCATGTCAATGATAATTTAGAAATTCATGAGTCATTTGTACGGTTTTATCGTGCTAAAAAAACCGACGGCGAGATACTGGCAAATGAACTTAAGAACGTTTTGATTTCACTGGACTTGAACATTAAAAATCTGCGTGCTCAGTGCTTTGATGGGGCCTCGAACATGAGGGGCCCATATAAAGGAGTGGCAGCTATAATTATGCAAGAAGCCCCAACGGCAATGTACATTCACTGCAATGCACATATATTAAACTTGTGCATTGTAAGCTGTTGCACAAGCGTAACTTCAATAACAAACACGTTCTTTGTAATTCCAAGTCTTTACAACTTCATTGAGAAATCAACTAAACGAAATGCTATTTTTAAAATCATTAAAAAAAAATGCAAAAAGCTTTAGTGGTGGAACAGCAACATTGAAGTCTTTGAGTGATACTAGATGGGTTTGCCGTGTCGAAGCAGTGCGTTCTTTGTTAGATAATTTTGAAACCACTCTGACAACTCTACAAATAAATTGCACAGACAGACCCTGGCAGCGGTGGACAAGCCAATGCTTTATTAAAAAGTATGGAGGACTTCAACTTTGTATTTGACTTGCTATTACTCAGGAGAGTTCTAACACAATGCGACTTACTGTCAAAGACCCTTCAGGCAAGCAGTGTGACCTACGAAGTTGTGAAATATGTAAAAAAACAGCACACTTGAAGTGTTGCAATCCTTCAGAACAGATGAGTTTTTTAGTCAGTTGTTCAATCACTGCACAGAAATCGCTGACAAGTGCGGGTTTAGAGCAGCCGAGCTGCCAAGAAAGGGTAANTTATAGCAGATGAAACTCAAGACATAGCAAATCACGAACAAGTAGGTATTGTCTTGAGGCATGTCAATGATAATTTTGAAATTCATGAGTCATTTGTAGGGTTTTATCGTGCTAAAAAAACTGACGGCGAGATACTGGCAAATGAACTTAAGAACGTTTTGATTTCACTGGACTTATTTGACTTGCTATTGCTCAGGAGAGTTCTAACACAATGTGACGTACTGTCAAAGACCCTTCAGGCAAGCAGAGTGACCTACTAAGTTGTGAAATATGTAAAAAACCAGCACACTTGAAGTGTTGCAATCCTTCAGAACAGATGAGTTTTTTACTCAGTTGTTCAATCACTGCACAGAAATCGCTGACAAGTGCGGGTTTAGAGCAGCCGAGCTGCCAAGAAAGGGTAAAATTCCCTCCAAAATTGGGGGATGGAGTAAAGCTCCATTTGAATCTGTAGAACAGTATTACAAAGTTTCAATCCTTTGGCCAGTTATTGACATCCTAAACCAGGAGATAGAGCCAGGCTTCAAGAAAACAACCTAGATGTACTTAACCACTTAAGCAAAGTTCTAGGTGGAACTGACGTAGACATAGCCAGTGTACAGTATGTGTGTGCAAATATTACACTTTGGACAATGAACTTCTTCTGTCTGAACTGAGACGTTTTTACAAAATGGAAGAGTCAAAAAACAAAAATATCCAAGAAAGAGCTGCCGTTTTTGTAGAGAAGTCTTTGAAACGTGTGTTCCTTCTACTTTTTGAACTTTACCGTTTGTTTTTTACAATTACAATGAACTCAGCATCCTGTGAGAGGTCTTTTTCGTGCTTGCGGCGGTTGAAAACATACACCAGGAACACGATCGGCCAGGAGAGGTTGTCCTCGTTAGCTCTTTTGGCTATCGAAAGGAGTGTTGATGTGGACATTTCCAAACTTATTGATGGCTTTAATTCAAGCCAAAAGAGAAAACTTCATTTTGTATGAAAATAATTTATGATGACATAGAGTAAAAGTTAAATAAAGCTTTGTTTTTTTTTTTTTTGTAATATGTTTGCTTGATTTTTACTTTCATGATAAAAAAACAGGCTGAGCACTCAATCAATTAAAAATAGGTATACTCTTGAGTTGTGTATGAACGATATTTACTTTACAAGTGGTTTGGTTATTAATCTAAGTAATTAAAAATGAATGTTTTAGGGTAAATAGAGAATGTTAGCAATTATTTTGTGGTAAAAATAGTCTGAAAAANTAAAAATAATTTATGATAACATAGAGTAAAAGTTAAATAAAGCTTTGTTTTTTTTTGTAATATGTTTGCTTGATTTTTACTTTCATGATAAAAAAACAGGCTGAGCACTCAATCAATTAAAAATAGGTATACTTTTGAGTTGTGTATGAACGATATTTACTTTACAAGTGGTTTGGTTATTAATCTAAGTAATTAAAAATGAATGTTTTAGGGTAAATAGAGAATGTTAGCAATTATTTTGTGGTAAAAATAGTCTTAAAAAGCTTCAAAAACTAACAATTTAACGCTACTTTTTTAAAACTTTTTCTGGGGGAGGACCCCCGGACCCCCCTTCCCCCTTCCATACCACCCAGTAGGTCTTGCCACACCAGTTGAAAAGCTGAAATGACGCTACTGCGCAGAGACGTAGTCAGTAACGAAATGANCGCTACTTTTTTTAAACTTTTTCCGGGGGAGGACCCCCGGACCCCCCTTCCCCCTTCCATACCTTCCCAGTAGGTCTTGCCACACCAGTTGAAAAGCTGAAATGACGCTACTGCGCAGAGACGTAGTCAGTAACGAAATGAAATATGCAGGTTTGCACGCAAGATACTGAAGTACAACGTGCACTCTAATCAATTATAAGTAATTAGTGTACGTGTGTGTATACGCGACTGTAGTTGCGCATTAAAAATATTGTATTAAAATTACATTGTAAATGGCGTATGTGATTACATACGGAATTGTGTATAGCGCATTATACAATATGTAGAACATTTAATTACAAGCTTGACCGATTTTCATCTCTTGCTCATTTCTCCAAAGCGAATTTTCTGCTTAGGAGATCACGCCGCCAGAAAGAAGTATAAATGTTTGTTTATTTATAGTTTTCCAAAATATCCGTGTTTTTAAAAATAATATTTTATATAATTCGAATACTTCAGTGCATCAGACCTTCCTTTGGATTTTTAGTACACGTCCTTTAAAAGATCAGTCAGAAGAGGCTTACCAACACTTCAGTGCACCTATTTATATAAACAGTGTTCTTGCTTCGAATCTATACAGCGTTTTTCTGATACTAATATTGGAAAAACAAACTAAGTGATTGGTTACCACGAAGTTGATATGAGCAGTCTATCCTATATTCCGTTTACACTTTCACATTGAGACACAAACGTCCAGTGAGTTACCGCTGACTGCGAGAAATACTCCTGGCTCACTGGTATCGGACACAGTACTGGCAGCTGATTAGAGTGTGAAATTGACTCGTTAAATAAAATTGCGTAATGTAACTCCGAAATGTGTTAAAATAAAAATAAGTATTGTTGTCTTCCATCTAGGTTCTTCTCACCACTGAAAAAAGATACAGACTTGGCTAGACATTCTAGTTTCACCACTTTTCACTATCCAGATGTGACGACTTTGTAATTCTCTTACAGATGCAGATCCAAAACCTGCGCTTTATGATTTGAGATCAGGCTAAGTTTCATAGAAATAGATAAAAGTTTCTCGTGTGTTATTGTGTCTCAGTTCATACGACTCGCCATGAATAACTCTACAGCAAAGTAAACATTTAGAACTAGCGAGTGCATTCATGCCGTGCAGCACCCAATAAATAGTTGGACTTTACAAAAGTATGTAAGAAGACCATTAATACTGGCCTGATAAGAAATTGTAACACGACATGCTAAAGTGTGTACTTACACAATCTTCTGTTTGAATCAAATCTTAACTGACTGCTAGAATAAAGGATGAATCATTATACGTTCAGTGAACGAAAGACTACGTGATGTTGGTTACTCTGCGAAGCTGTGCCCGTGGCTGGCGAAATGAGTGTGTGTGTACCAGTGACCGTCAACATGTGTCGTGGTGTGGCCCATAGACTGAAGATGAGGTAGACCGAATTTTAGTCTTCTGCTCTTGTACTCAACATTGACATGCCCTTCGCCAATAAAACCGTCAAAGTGACACAGTCAACACTTATGAATGCACTTGTTTACATTGAAATATTCAACAGAACCTCACTTTTGTACGAATAAAATACTTTGAATAACTTAAATTTATTTTAGTTAGTTGTATTAGAATTAAGTTAGATGAAATGCACAAACATCAAAACACGTGTTTAGATAAACAATGTTTTAATCTGAACTGTTGCCCACGTGGTTTGTGACAGCGCTGTTAGCAGAAAAGCAGTCTTATAGAACACAGAGAGAGGCTGCTGCGCAGCTGGCATGAGAACTCTACTTCGTTATTTTTGTACGGCGTAAACAGAATCCGACTGAATCGGAAGACGGCGTAAACAGCTTCTCGTTGTCTTTGCCAGCGGAGACTTGCTGGCACGTGCTACGTAGTATGAGAACGCGGTGCACGCGGTGTTGCAAGCCGGCTGGCTACTGTAGTGAGACCCTGGGGGGACCTTGGGGGAATCCCTGGCGTGGTACTACGTCAGGTAACACCATTATTCCGTGTTTGCTGCGTGGGCCCGGCACGACGGCACGCTAACACTCTGCCGAATACTCTATACGCGCTACAAAATAAACAAATGTATTGTCGGTGCTGTATTTTTTTACTAATTTCCCTCACTCTTCGGAACCAACGGCAAGACTCCCGCGGTGCTGCAAATATTGGCAGCGGTAGCTGGTACACGAAATCCACCATGTGTTAGGTAAAGCTTAACGTCTCATCGACAACGAGGTCTTTAGAGATGGAGTAAAGTTCTCAGAGGAGCACGAATGGGGAAGGAACCATCCCTGCATTCTCCTGGACCGATTTCGGGAAACCATGTAAAACCGAAATAAGCATGGCTGTACCGGAATTTAGAACCCTGGTCCTCCCAAATGGGAGTCCAAATATTGACCACTGCGCCATCTCGCTCGGTACCCACCAACTGCTAATGGTACTGCCTGGAGTGCCTGACGCACACGTACACAAGCGTGCGTAACAACAGCTCCGAAAGGCTAATTTTCTATTGAGATATTTTATTCCCTCTGCCATAATTATTTAGCTAACGGCACTCTTTAAGGACACATTATTTTCGCGACAAGATTCCCACGCAGTCTAGACTTCAATATACGTTGTGCACACCTGCAACTTAACTTCGCTTCCTTGCCGCGTGTTTCTGTTAGACTATGTTTTATTACTTAACTGAGCCATTCAAAGTTGTATTACTGCGATACTGAACTTGTGTGACTATCAAGCAGATACCTAAAGTGCGTACGAATTAAAATCATCCTATCACAAAAACAGGTTTGAGTTAATGTGTTTTAATATACAACTGGTCATGGTATATTCCTACAGAAAGTTAGTGTCATAACTCTGACACATCTTTCGAACAAAAAACCTCTCGGACTACAAACTGAAATACAGCCATCTATGGAATTTAATTCAACTGTATTTGTTCAATGGTAATGGAACACACTTCTTTTTTTACGACTCGTGTGCTTCCACAATTACATGCCACAGGCAACATTGCCGTATGACCCATCAAATAATGCCTTGGAATCGTCACGAACATAAATATATTTTTATTGCGACAATTCATTTTTCTGACGTCTACGAAACGAATAACAGTGGCAACTAACGTTAACATTACACCTTAAGTAAGGGGTTTCGACATAGAACTACTTCCCCTGACTGGCTGCCAATGTCACTTCAGCTGTTGCAGGCCGTCCTTACGTTGGAATATAAGCTATTTTTTGCAGCATTAGCACTCGAACAGAAAGACAGGAAGAGGTTCGAACCATCGTAGCAAACGTCTTGTTTAGTGTTTTGCCAATATTTCTCAACGACTGCTACTGGAACTAAGTCACATGTTTGCCTGATTTGAGTCTGCGTTGAACTTCTGCGATTATTTAATCCTTCATTTCCACATAAGTCAATAGTTTACGATGATGAAAATGAGAAATGTTTTGAAGCGTTCTCTACTTTAGCAGGCAAAGAACTAGTTTCGTTATCACAACCAGTAAGCTGTAGACTTTGTGTCCGGTAATCAGTGATTTGAACCATTTATAACTTAGACCAGTAGCGCGGTTTACGAATCAGTTACTCCTAGGGAAGATCATTGGGCACTGTACCCTGCAGTGTACAGTACCGGTAAATTATAGTCTTTATGTGCAACATGTAGACAATTGTCTACAATGTGCAACTGAAATCTGGACCCACATTTAGCTAAGTGGTTTGGACCTGGTCTCCCACCACTGGAGTCCTCGTGTGGGGAGCGTGCTAGAAACTTTTCAAAACAAAAATTATTGAAACTACGGGAATCTTAATTTTATATCTTGTGCCAAAAAAAAATGTAATATGTTACGCAAGAAAATACTTGTTTAAAGCTCGAAAACCTTTCTGATGTCTCCGAAATACTACGAAGAAATTTATTGGAACGTCGTTCACTGATTTGGTTATTAGTGTAATTTCAAGTTTTGTGATAAAATCAAAATAAAACATCTTGAAGTTAATCCTTAAATAGCATGCAAATCAAGTCTCTCATCTCAGAGATATTACTCTATGCCATTCTTATTAATTCACGAAGCGTTTCAGGTAAAATAAAACTTTTGTGTTAAATAAAAATAAAATTTTAAATAAGCTTTTAGATAAGATGCATATTGAAAATTATTATAATTACGTATAAAAATGTGGTAGAAAGTATTTTCCTATTTTTTTCATATTCAAATTCACTTGCTACTAATTTCATGTTACAAAAGTGTAAAATATTCTCAAAAACCTAAAGTAAGATTTTAGCCTTGAACGTCCTTAAATTATAGTTGTCTCGCGGTTAATTAAAGAGTTTAGAAATCAATATTTGTGAAGATTCCTTGACCGTATCTGCAGATACTTAAACTGGACACAGGTAAGCTGTGAAGGAGTTGTGTGTCTTAAAGTATTGTCAAAGCTTATTTAATTTGTTGACACTGCGATTATTTATATAGTTTCTGGTCTTCTGCATATAAATAATAATAATTGACATATTCATGCCACATTGACGCGCCTAACACTTTTATAGTTTCAACTGATCAGTACATAAATTCTTGTCGTTTGGCGCAGGACAATGTTTCTGGGTAAATGCGGCAAAAAGGTACAAAATTGGCAAGAAAATACAACTTTAAGAAGGCCTGTCAATAGCGCTCAGTTATCCGCTAAGATTGATATGGTTAGACACTTGAAACATTCGCGGTCTGTTTAGTCTATTTTTGGAATAAGGTAAACTTGAAGCACTCGTAATTTTGCGCCATATTTGCAACTGATCCGCGAATCGTGGCCTGACACCTCAGTATCGAGCAATCAGTTGGCAGATGCTATCTGTTTCAGTACTAGAACTACTGTGAAGTCTGATCTATATAGGTGAATAAACTCGCAATTGTTTTCCGTCTCTAGCTACGGAATACAATGGCTGTTCTCACCATCTCTCACTTCACTGAAGACTGGTGCCCCGGAGGGGCATGATATTGTTTGAAAGGAAGAGTGTTGTGTTCAGTTGCCCTTGAAGCAGCTGTACGTAGTTATTATGAGTGTGAAGGTAGTGAGGATGGCGTGCGTGGCCGCTGGCAGACGGTATGAACTCAGGCAAGGCCAGCACTCAGGTAATGGCGGATGTGCTGTGCTGCTACACTTCACCACGACCTTGGCATTTCCCGCCGTGCTGGTTGGTACCAGCCGGACTCTCCCCTTACTCCCCCTCCCCCTTCTTCATACAGCACCATTTCTTAACAATCATTTTAACAACGGCGATCCGGGTTATATCCGCACTTGTGGGAACATACCGCACGATACTGATGACCGTTGTATTTTCTCCGTGTGTTCTAGTCTCCACTACCTGCGTTTTGCTTCTCTTCCACCAACACTGCATGCAACTCGCCTATTGAGGCAATGTGGCAGAACAATTCAGTTAGTTTTATAATCAGGTCACCTTGAAATTTTTTTTAATTTGTATGTGACGTTTGCTGTATAAATGAGATGCCCATACGTTTGCTGTTGCATAAGTAGGGCCACGGTCAATGTTGTTAATAGCTGCTGTTGTAATTTGTTCAAGATGCAAATTTGATGGGCCACTACATTTTTAACTTTAAATTGTTGGCAGATACCATTGACAATGTCTGAAAAGGCTGGTGGTTATAGACACATAATCTAAAGTTATAATTCAGTACGTCAATCAGACCTAAACTTTGTGTAACTTCATGTATCTTAAGTTTATCTAAGGACAGATAGATTAGAGGTGGAATTTCTTGTCTTGATGAATCGATTTTCTGTGGATGCTTCACACGGTTCAGCATAATTAATTTAGACATTGCTATGGCTGGCTTTTTAGTAGTTGTGTTAATCAGGTTAGTCTGAATATACTAATAAGAGACAAGAGTTATGTAGGCGCAGCCTCCAGCTAGCAGGTTTTCTTGAATGCCCTGTCAAAGGAATAACTTGATTGAAATATACACTTGCACAAATTATTTGTTACTCCCATTTAACCCATTGCACTGTAAAAAAATTCTGGTAAACTACCTAAACTATAATGGAGGCTTTTAACATATAAATAGTATGGGAATAGTACCATATAGTAGGCTGCGAATATAGGAATATGTTGCATTACTACTATAGAAATTTGGAAACTTCCTTACACATTTGAGTCTTTCCTGAGCAAAGGCAGAAACACTACCACTCGCTCTTTCTCACAATACGTATACATTGATATGGCAAATTTGCAAATAATTTCCTACATTGATCACTGCCATGAGAATAAGTTATCGTGATTGCTAGTTCAATATCATTTTTAAAAGCCAGAAACGTATGTCTTCTGATACATTAATGCCCTCAGATCAGGAAGCGCAGAAAACAGTCTGTTCTTCAGTCTGGATGTGTGAATACATTTTTCAACAGGTACCCCCTAGCTGCTATGGTACTTTGCCTCATTGTTAGTCGTGTCTCCCGCTGCTAGCTTGGCCAAATAAGCAGTGTTCTCTAGTGCAAGAAATCTACGCACAGAAAAATAAAGTCGGCTCTCTAGAATGTGAATACATGTTAGCAACTCACATAAGGTATCCTGTAGATTTGCAATTTATTTCCTATGACTTTGGTCGAATCTCACCCGACATGCCTTGTGTCACTGAATTCTGTGTGCTTTCAGAGTGTATCTGCAACGTCCAATAGTTATAGTTTCAGTTCCATTGGCATATGCTGAAGTGTCTGAATCTGGAAGTCATCCCCCAAAGATGCTTAACCATTAACGACGGGTTCTTTAGACGATTTGAATGGGTACTGGAATGGTTCATGTATTACTACTTGGCAGAGGATAGAAATATAGTTGGTTCTTGGATGTGGTTTCGATTGGTTGGAAGACTTCTCTGTTGGGTCCACCACAATGTACTGCTTTGACATTTTTGCTAGTCACACAGCACCTCCATATAAAAGAGAAAAGAGTAGGAATGCCGGAAAAGAAAATGAAACATATACACCATGTACCATACGGTATAATATATAACAATAGTGCATACGCAACATACAAATTAAAATAATTTTTATAAAAAATAACGACATTTTCTATTATTCGCATAAATCTATAAATTCACCAATAAATTAAATATATATCGTTAAAATGTCACAAAATGAATTTGTATCCCTAAATTAGTCTTCAAATGTACAAACATTACGCTACTGGAATGGTAGCCATATTGTATTTTACCTCTCACCGACCTCGGTAGTCAAATATGTTATCTCTCCACAACTACATTTAAACAATATGGTCAGAACTAACTGTGGTAGAAATGCCATGCTTTTCTCGTCATAAACACGGATGTTATGTTATGCTCAGTTAAACAGCTGCACTATTCTAGACAGCATATATTCACACTTGTAATTCTTACTGTCAGTACTTTGAGGGAGCGTTGTTAGGTCTTTACATACAAAGTACTCGGGGAAAATCTGCATAGGGAAATTAACACAGCTCTGTGATAGGTTTGAGCAGGGCGTACTTGTTCCGCTCGGATTGGCTCGGCTCGGAACGGACAATTCTGCAAAAATAAAAATGCATGTTTTCATTTGGCAGTATGAACGCAGTATTCAACGCCTCGGCCACGATGTATTTGTATAAAATTCTTTGTAAANTATTTTGTATTTGTATAAAATTCTTTGTAAACTAGTAGCCAAGTAAATTATAGTAAATATCCAACATGCTACGATGGAATAAGTAAAATTAAAGTTGAATTTTAACAAGCAAGTACTATGAACTTTAAATTTGTTATGAAAACGGACATACATAAACGATTTTGCATGGTTCATAAATATGTTCTTGTGAATATGTAATATTTCAAATATTTCACTTGTAGTGATACAAGAAATATTTTGGTAACTATGGTTTCCAATTAAGTGTTTGTAAAAATACAAAAATTGTTCCTGTGTATACTGGAGACACTTCTAAATTCGAAAAAGTCGTGAAAGGCAAATATTGCTCAACATTTATAAACTCTACTGCAATAGCAATACTTCATCAATACAGTATCGTGACCGGTTTATCTTGCTGTTTATCAGTGCTAGTGGTGGGACGTGCCGCCTGTGACCCTTGGAGTACTTTCNATATATTGCTCAACATTTATAAACTCTACTGCAATAGCAATACTTCATCAATACAATATCGTGACCGGTTTATCTTGCTGTTTATCAGTGCTAGTGGTGGGACGTGCCGCCTGTGACCCTTGGAGTACTTTNGTATCGTGACCGGTTTATCTTGCTGTTTATCAGTGCTAGTGGTGGGACGTGCCGCCTGTGACCCTTGGAGTACTTTCACACCTCACAGCGCTCTCAATCTAACGCCACAGCCGCGGGGCCACTTTCCTGAACCTGGGCCACTCACTAGGTTAGCACACTGTCTACACAAATAAATGCTTTGATATTCTAGTACACTACTTACGACAAATATGCCACGCATATGGCAGGAAAAAGTCTAATATTGTGCCAAAAGTATTAATGTTAATACAACAGTAAATTTTTTGGTTATCTGTGAGCCGCCAGTAACTAATGTTGCTGTTGATGGAATATAATGTTAAGCTAATAATGCAAACGTAACGTTAAGTACTTTTGTAACAATATTACCTCCTTACTGTACTGTCGATATTAAGGTGGTGTTTATGTTGCGGCAAAACCAATTTCTTATTGGATTGTTTTTAATATATGTTAAAAATTATATCTTATTTTCTTTGCTTTAAAAACATTCCGATGTCAAATAAATACAGTACTATTATTTTGTCACTAAAATAGATATTACCAGCAAAAAATTACGATCGGGATGTGAATCTAACCCGCGTCTTGAGTGATTGAATAAGTGAGTGAAGAGATTTGGGCGGCTCATGACAGCGAGGTCTTGAGAGCTGATGAGGATGATTGAGGTAAGTGAGTGACCCGACCGAGGATTGAGCCCGGTTAGCCTTGGTGGGAGGCGAGCAGGCTAACCGTTCAGCCACCGGGGCCCCTTGAGTGCTTGAAGTTGAACCCTGACGTCCTACCAAATGCTATTTTTTTTTCCTTCTATATTCTGGGTATTTAGTAAAATAAAGCGACAAGCTGCAGTTCTCTTTCGTTATGTAGAAATACTTTATGCTCTACTAGCTGACCCGGCGGACTTCGTACCGCCTAACAGTCAATGAATGAGCACAATTGAAAATCAAATCGAAATTTTAGGATTTTATTAACGTAAAATAAAATTAATACTCAAAATTTATTAAATTCAATAGTTTATTAGAATAATATATATAAAGAAAATAAAAAATCAATAGAAGTACAAAAATCAAGTATTTCAATGGCGTGTCAGCTGTATTTTGCTGCATGGGTTGTACTCGCGTTAGTTTTCTTCAGTGAAGCACCTTGTGATATACGACATTTTTCGTTTTGTTATCAGGCGCAAGAACAAATAAAGCCGATGGTTTGCCGACGCGTGAACATGCCACGTATAATTGACCATGAGAAAAACATGCATTTTCTAGATTCAGACCACAAACACTCAAGGATTGGCCTTGAGATTTGTTAATCGTCATGGCGAATGCAAGACGAATCGGAAATTGAAGTCGTTTAAACTCAAAGGGCATATCGGTTGGGATCATAGGAATCCTCGGAATGAGAACTTCCTCATCTTTGAATTTTCCTTTGAGTATCGTCACGTGAATCACATTGGTCATCAGTTTTCTTAACAACAAACCCGTTCCATTGCATAGTTTTGTTTGGTTTAGATTTCGAAGCATTATTACTACCGAGCCAACCTTCAGTTGTAAATTGTGCAGTGGTAAGCCAGGCACATCCAAGGAGTTTAAAAATTCAGTTGGATAGTTGGTGGCTTCGTCTTCGTTTATTACACAGTCAATAGATTTAAATGAATGCAGATTACCAACGATTTGGTTCTGAATTACTATATTTAAGTCATCCACATCTTTGTTCTTTGCCGCCAAAATTGCTCTCTCACTCAACCATTTGTTATTTTTGTGATTAGCAATGATGTTCGAGAACACTTTCTTGATGAGCTCGTCTTTCGAAGAGATGAAATTGCAAGAATTCGGAGGAAATGAAATCAATCCGCTCGATTCGTCGACAGGAACACGGCCATTACCGATAGTCAGCAATTGCTTGGAGAAATCTCCAGCAGATGGATCGTTCAGCAATGCAACTCTCATGTTTGCTGCCAGCTGAAGTTTCTTCACATAGCGCCACAGATTTGATGATTTGAGGCAAGCGTTTATTTCATCGGCAGCAGTCGATCTTGGAATGACTGGCAGTGTTTGGCGGAAGTCGCCAGACAGTAAAATCATTGCGCCTCCAAAACATATCGAGTCATTGCGCAGATCTTTCAATGTTCGGTCAAGTGCTTCTAATGCGCGTTCGTGCGCCATTGTGCATTCGTCCCAGATGATGATTTTAGATTCTACTAAAACCTTGGACATTGCGGAGCGTTTCGCAATGTTACATATCGGTTGTTCAGTAGTTTGAAGGTTTAACGGCAGTTTAAACGCTGAATGAGCCGTACGGTATCCTTCTAACAATGTAGCCGCTATTCCAGAAGAAGCAACTGCTACCGCAATGTCGGATCTCGCTCGAACAGTGGCCAAAATCAATGACATGAGGAATGTCTTCCCAGTTCCACCGGGGGCATCCAGGAAAAATAAGCCACCATTTCCCTCATCAATTGCCTTGATTAATGTATCATACACTTCCTTCTGTTGGGGGTTCAACAGGAGCACATTCGTTTGAACTGATTGGTCTAATTCATGTCGATCATATTAACGTTCTCGTTCTAATTCTCGATTAAATGCGTCATTGATTCCTCGATCTGGCGCTGGCATGCCTAACCTGACTAACAAACTGCCGCACATGAGGTAACACATGTCTTCGATCAAGATCAAAGCCTGGTTATGCATCTCATCATTCACCTCAAGATCGGGATTTCTTGAACTGACACGAATTCTATGTAAAATGTCTTCTGACATGTCATCTTTGTATTTGTTCCACAGGTCACGTGGATTCGATGGGAAGCATGTCGAAATGATGATAGCAAATAATGTGCGTATCTGACTTGGAGTTGCAGAAATAATTGCTTCAGCGATTGTCGTGTCCCAATGAGTATCGTTTTCAAGCAAATTGAGCTCTTGACATGCAGCACGAAAGGTTGGGTACACTATACCATTAACAGTTCGTAGTGATTCAAATGATGTTGGCCCACGAACATTCACCAGCAACAACCGCAAATAGAAGCATTCATCATTCTTTGGATGAACTGTGTAAATACGACAAAGACATCAGTAGAATGCACATCCAGATGACCAGGAACCGCATCGCCTTGCTTCCGACGTTGAAATTTCTTCGATGAAGTGTTCCAAGTGTAATAATGTGGCATCTCCAGTCCAGCCATTCTCGAGTTATAAATGGTGTAACTAACCCGACTTTGTTTTATATATATAGATACATATATGTACATTTGGCACACGTAAACTGCTTTGCAAGGCTTGAGAACTGGTCTAAGCTACATTAGTTCTCATACTAAGCATCTTACGCATTTTTTTTCCGTCAAAGAGCGGGGTTCTCGAAAAACAACATCTAAACACATGTCAGATCACTGTTTGAACACGTGAGTTTGACTGTTCTTTTCGCAATTCTTGGGACAATATTGGGGACATGCCCAGAAGAATAAAATCCGTCTACCTGATCTAAGTCTATGATCGTGACAAGTACTTTCACCGTTACTGCAACTCTTCCGACAGCACTACTTTGTTTGTCACCCATTCCCTGTTGTATNTCGTGACAAGTACTTTCACCGTTACTGCAACTCTTCCGACAGCACTACTTTGTTTGTCACCCATTCCCTGTTGTATTAACTTCACTCAGATTAAAAATATGACGCAGACTGATTCCTCTGCCGTGCATGTCAATAACATTGCCTCGTGAAATGCCAAAACAAGTGTCAAAACCACGTGATCAGACTGTCTCTTGGAGTTTTATTTACAACTGATTATTAAAACTGACTCGTTCTGCTATGAAATAACTATTTTGATATTTTGTTACGTCAATACATCATAATATAATTAAAATTTGGCCAGATAATTTCGTTAGTAAAATTCCTTGCAACGTGGGAACTCAGTAAGGTTATTGAACAAATGACTTCTCCTCTGCCACCTGAAGCGCGGTGGCATCTTACAGGGATGCCAAAGACTACAGTTACAGTCATTAAAATGCCACTGACTGCAACAACTAACTGACTGGAATATCTAAGGCCAGAAGAAGGCTTTTGTGAACACGCATGCCATTATATGAAGCATTTCTGAAACGGGTACCCGTCATTTGACCGAAAAGTTGTTGGGTAAAATACAGAATTTTACACAGGCCTCCTTGATAAAACATGTGTTATGCCAGACGCCTGCCTGTGATTTAAGAGATAATTTCTCATCTAAACGCCTGTTCGGCATAATACCACGCCCTCTCTGAAATTTATTAAACGAATNGATTTAAGAGATAATTTCTCATCTAAACGCCTGTTCGGCATAATACCACGCCCTCTCTGAAATTTATTAAACGAATGGTTGATTTTAGAAAGAATTTGCAAACTGTTATATACTTTAATATTTTTTATGTTATTAGGGGTGATTATTTTATAATATTGTACTAATACTTTGGTACGATAAACACCTCTCTTCAACATCACATCGTTACCATTACAAAGACATTATGTTAATGGTTTTATTGTTCCATTTTACGTTAGAATAAAATGATGAGTATTTCTTAAGAACAAAATCTAATTCGTAAAATATATTTTCTAATTATCTGTCAAAATTAGAGAAAACGTTATAAATTCCAAAGATAATTGATTTGCTTTTAAATATTTTTAACACTAATCATTAAAGATAGTGAGTGAAAATTAAGTTACGTTTTATTACCTTAAGATTCGAACAGTCAACATTATTTTGCGAAGCCCAATACCTCTCTTTCGTGCAAATTCGGCTGTAGCTGTAGAAATTTGGGACATTTGAAAACGCGAAACTGTCGTAGTCTATACTTCAACTATGTCAATACATGTTGTAATATATATTTTCAGTAACAATTAATCTGTTAGTATTTGGGAAAGTAAATGAAATGATAATAATAAAAATATATAGAACTACCATCTTAGAATATATCACTTTCATTCCATCTCACCTTAGTCGCTTCGTTCCGCCTCATGCTCTACCATTCCACCTTGTTTCTCAATTACTCATTATGTAGCCTGATCCACCCCCATTATATCACCACAAATTAATTTTTAGAATGTTTTAGGTATTACAGTCATGCTCTGTCATTCCTTTTCACCATAGTCATCTTTGTTCCAATCATCAAACAAACCATCACATAACCTAGTCACNTCATGCTCTGTCATTCCTTTTCACCATAGTCATCTTTGTTCCAATCATCAAACAAACCATCACATAACCTAGTCACCTTTGTTCCACTCATCAAAAAAACACATAAACCAACCTCACTGTAGGACTTACCCACTCATGTTGAATATATATTTTTCACCACTTTTGTTCCATATAGTCTACGAACTCTATTACATTCATAGTGTGTGCGTTTGTATAAATATCTCGTTAAAGACCTTTGCATCCGATTCAGTTTAAGAAAAAATGCTATGATATGATTATATAATTAAAGAGAAAAACATATTTCTTTCAAAAAATATTTATTTNCAGTTTAAGAAAAAATGCTATGATATGATTATATAATTAAAGAGAAAAACATATTTCTTTCAAAAAATATTTATTTCCAAACATGCATAACATGTGAGTTTTCATTCTTAATTGATTCTGATACATAGTTCACCAACTTCCTCTCGCAACATTCGTATTTTGTCCAGCTGTTCCTTTTACAGGAGGAATCACACCTAGCACAATGCACGACTGGATTCAACTGTCTCCTACCTGAAAACATGTACCTCATACATAATGCAGTGGACAATCAGCCCTTCATTGCCATCGTACACCTCTAATGGAACAGGCGAAGGCTCCNGACCTCATACATAATGCAGTGGACAATCAGCCCTTCATTGCCATCGTACACCTCTAATGGAACAGGCGAAGGCTCCGAGTCGATAGTATATTCACTTCGAGGTATCTGGCTGAGACCAAGCGGCGATGAAGAATCTACAGGTGGTGATGTTACAGGTCTAGTATCTTCCATAGCCATTGACAGCAGCCCATCAGCTGTGCTTATCAGTGCATCATTGTTCTTGGTTGCAGTAGGCTATTTATTCAGTAACCGGATAGCAGAAATCTTCTCACCAACGATTAAGTCATACAACTCATTCATCGCCTCGTCACTGAGCGAGATGTGTCCCCACTCGTCCGACATCTCAAGAGAACTGATGTCGATCGCCGAGGTGCAGCTGTATTTATATGCTTCCCTGCGAAACTGTGNTCGTCCGACATCTCAAGAGAACTGATGTCGATCGCCGAGGTGCAGCTGTATTTATATGCTTCCCTGCGAAACTGTGATAAGCCAAGCAGATGAGTAATATATCTGCATTGCCCTTACCATTTATCCAGGCTTGGGACCAGCGACACTACGAANATAAGCCAAGCAGATGAGTAATATATCTGCATTGCCCTTACCATTTATCCAGGCTTGGGACCAGCGACACTACGAAAGCATACTAATGCAGTGCAGGCAGGGTTACAATGCTGAAACAAACATCCCAATATATTTGCAACACTGAAAAATCATTGAGATGAACGCCGAAACAAACAACCCAGTTTGTATACAACATAGAAATAATCTTGTNTGCAACACTGAAAAATCATTGAGATGAACGCCGAAACAAACAACCCAGTTTGTATACAACATAGAAATAATCTTGTTCACAAATATCATAAAATTCAATATGTGAAAAATGGCTAATGCAAAATGTAAGTGCTATGCCTCCGTTAGAGTACTAAAGAGTTGGCCTAAAAAGTGTTTTGTACTGAANTGGCTAATGCAAAATGTAAGTGCTATGCCTCCGTTAGAGTACTAAAGAGTTGGCCTAAAAAGTGTTTTGTACTGAAATATATGTGGTGCCAACACAGTGCAACTGTACATTGCTAATGAGTGTAGACATACAGCAGGGTACTAATTCTATTATCCATTATTTTATTTTTATAATACTTCCTTGTAAAAAACCCAATTTGTTGCTGGTTTTTGTATATACCTCGTGATGATGACCCTGATGTTGTTTATTTGTACCAGCATTCTCATTTGGTGTAGTGATACTCGTTTGTAGTCCTCAAATGTTATGTTGTTCTTGATTGAAGACTTCTGAATAACTTTTGCACTCTTTACAGTCATTCTATTGCATCTATAAAAATATATTTTCGCTCTCAGCTCAAAAAACTCTTTCATTACTTCTCCACCACACTCGTCTTTAAATCTACCAACCACTTTCTTGTTGTCGGTCGAATAACACAGGTCAGTGGGAGGGCAGACACTTGTGTCAAACTCCATCATGAATTCTGGGTCTGAAGTCACATCTTAATAAAAGTCTTGTCATTATTTCCTTTAAGAAACTATCTGTATCCATATACACCAGCTATATATTTTCATAATATTTTTTTCTACGTAGTGCTGTAGTGAAACTGACCTAATAAAGTCTTANATATACACCAGCTATATATTTTCATAATATTTTTTTCTACGTAGTGCTGTAGTGAAACTGACCTAATAAAGTCTTAAGACAAGTCAAGTACTGTGAAAACTGCATATATTGGCTTGTCGAACAAAATATCTGGTTGGATGCTTACAGCCATCAAGATAATGCAAATACGAATAAATAAGTTTGATCCTCCGTAAGCCTCTTCATATATTGTACCAGATACAGTCAATAGAAGAGAAGCTCTAAGAAACCCACAAAATCTACAATATCATGNGCCTCTTCATATATTGTACCAGATACAGTCAATAGAAGAGAAGCTCTAAGAAACCCACAAAATCTACAATATCATGAATTCTTCAAGTAGGCGGTCCTGGCAAGATTCATAGAATGCGATAGTTTTCATCGAGTTGACAGACAATATCATGAACTGGAAAAGAACTTCTACTTTGAAGGAATCAAGTTCCCGATGACTCTCGAGTAGACGAAGTTATTTGAGAAGAAGAATCCTGGAGTGAGCATCAATGTGTATGGTTTTAATTATGAAGAGAACATTGTTCCTTTGCGAGTGGAAGAAGAGGAAAGAAATGGGCATTTCGACCTCCTCCTTGGTGCCAATGAAGAGAACCCACATTATATGTTCATAAAGAAATTTTCTCACCTGGCGAGACCACAGATGGCTGCACATCGTGGAAACAAGAGATGCTTCCACCATTATGATGACCAACTGAGAATATCTGGTAAATCTGCTGAAGAGATGCTAGAAGAGCATAATAAATATTGCTCTCTACAAAACACATGTAAAAATAGAGATGACAGATCTAGAGAAGAAATGCTGAAACTCTAGAACTATCAAAATATTACCAAACTTCTTGTTGTTATTTGCGCTGATTTTGAAGCCATGCTTCTACCTCTTCATAATTGTCAGCCTCAAACTTCCACATTGTATACTGCAGACTTCCAGAAAAATAAACAATATTGCTACAGCTTTTACGTGAAGATCGGTAATGATTTGGTACCAGCAGCAAAGACCATCAATCTGCTAAAAGAACCAGTAAAATAAAGTTGTAAGAGATGCATCCAAGCACTTTATGTCGGACATCGTCGACATCGCCAAAGAAATTCATTGAATTTACAGTGTGAGCAAGACAATGAGAGCTGACGTCACAAGAAGAGATTGACCACATGCAAGCAAGAACCTTCTGGTACTGCTCCTCTGCAGTTATGGTGAAGAACAGAAAAGTGCACGACCTTGACCATATTACTGGCAATTATATTGGACCTTCATGCAACGAATGCAATAAACTGGGACGACGAAAAAAGAAACTGCCAGTGCTGTTTCATAATCCTGGCTATGACAAGCACTTTATTATCAAAGAACTTGCCTATAATACAAATATATCTTCATCATGCCATATTCTGAAGTTAAGTTAATCACATTCAGTTAGAATATCGAATGTGGTTTCAGCATACAGTTTGTAGATGCCTTTCGTTTTATGTCTGCAAATCTCACAATTCTGGCGAAGTACTTACCTTCCTCTAAGTTTGCTACAACGTAGAAGTTTTACAATGAAAAAGAAATGGGGCTGTTAACAAGGAAGGGTGTTTTCTTTCCTCCACGATTACATCGATTTGTGTGCAAAGCTGAACGAAATGCAACTGATATAAAAGGATGACTTCTACCACAGTCTCACTGGCTCTTACATCGCCGATGAAGACCACTCTCATGCAATGAATATGTTGCAGAAATTTGGATGCAAGTCAAATAAAGAATATTCCGACTTATACCTGGTAACATATTTCCTGCTCTTGACTGATGTATTTGAGAATTTTCGAGATCTCTGAATGGACACATATGGCCTGGACTGTTGTCATTATATGAGCGCTCCCACATTCTCTTTTGATGCGATGCTGTGCAAGACAAAGGTTTAACTGGTATTTGCTTTTCGATTATGACATGCACCTGTTTGTAGGAGCTGGTATCCGAGGAGATGTGACTCAATGCATCAGGCGCCACTGTGTGGCAATTAACCAGTATATAGATGAAGAATATGATCCAGAATTGCAATCAACATACATGCAATACATTGATGCCAATCACCTGTATTGCAGGCCAATGTCACTGCCTCTTCCTTACTCAGCATTTGAATGGATAAAGGATAGATACTTGAAGTTGATGTGGAGTGTCCAGAAGGAATTCATGTTGCCCACAAATATTTACCATTCCTGCCAGTCAATGAATGTACCCCCAGAACAAATCAGATAAAGTTCATGACTACTCTTGCAGACCAAAGGAATTATATTGTTCATTACATGAACTTAAATCAGGCAGTTGAACATGGCCTGAAGATAAAGACTATTCATCGAGTGATGAGGTTTAATCAGGCAGCTTAGTTGAAACCATGCATTGACTTGAATACCTCCAAATGATATGTTGCAGTCAATGATTTTGAAAAAAATTTCTTCAAACTTGCCAACAATTCGGTATTTGGCAGACTAAAGGAAAATAAAAGGAAGTATCAGAACATAGAACTTGTATGCAGAGAAAAAAAATACTAAAAAAATCTTGTACGATGGCCAACATTCAAGGATCTAATAATATATAATGAATCTCAGTAATTAATCAAAATTGAGAATGATACCCTCTTGTTCGACAAGCCTNCAAGGATCTAATAATATATAATGAATCTCAGTAATTAATCAAAATTGAGAATGATACCCTCTTGTTCGACAAGCCTGTATATATGCAGGCTTCATTGTATTTTACTGGTCCAAGTCTTTAATATATCGGTTCCACTACATCATTATGGAAAAAAATATAATGAAAGTATACAACTGGTGTATATGGATACAAATAGTTTCATATATGAAATCATGACCGTAAACTTTTATAAAGACTCGACCTCAGACTTAGAATACATGGTGGAGTTTGGCATAAGTGGCTACCCACCCACTGACCTGTGTTATTGGACAACCAACAAGGAAATGTTGGGAAGATTTCAGGACGAGTGTGTTGGAGAATATATTAAAGATTTTGTTGGTCTGAGAGTGAAAACGTATTGGTATAGATGCAATTGAAAGACTGTCAAGATAGTAAAATATATTCAGAAACCTCGATCAAGAACAACATAACATCTGAGGACTACAAAAGAGTACTACTACAGCAAACGATAATATTGGTACAGATAAAAAACATCAGGTCTCGTCATCACGAGGTATATACAGAAACGAGAAACAAATTGGGTTGATGATGCTGCAAGATGATAAGCATAAAAAAATGGGCGATGGAATTATACCCTGTTGCATGGCTACACACATCAGCAATTTACATTTTCATGTGTTGGCACCACATGTATTTTTGTAAAAAAAAAAAAAATTTCCCCACTCTTTAGTACTTTAATAGAGACAAAACACTTACATTTTGCATTAGCCACTTTTCACATATTGAATTTTATGATATTTGTGCATAGATTCTCTTGTAATATAGGGCTCTTATAAATCAATTTTGTATATATATATATATAAATGTTCTCTATATATATTGCTTTTAATGTTACTGATTATTCCTCAAATCTCTCTTACGTGTTTATTTTGCTGTGTTCGTTACAAGATTATTTCTATGTTGTATACAAACTGGGTTGTTTGTTTCGGCGTTCATCTCAATGATTTTTCAGTGTTGCAAATATATTGGGATGTTTGTTTCAGCATTGTAACCCTGCCTGCACTGCATTAGTATGCTTTCGTAGTGTCGCTGGTCCCAAGCCTGGATAAATGGTAAGGGCAATGCAGATATATTACTCATCTGCTTGGCTTATCACAGTTTCGCAGGGAAGCATATAAATACAGCTGCACCTCGGCGATCGACATCAGTTCGCTTGAGATGTCGGACGAGTGGGGACACATCTCGCTCAGTGACGAGGCGATGAATGAGTTGTATGACTTAATCGTTGGTGAGAAGATTTCTGCTATCCGGTTACTGAATAAATAGCCTACTGCAACCAAGAACAATGATGCACTGATAAGCACAGCTGATGGGCTGCTGTCAATGGCTATGGAAGATACTAGACCTGTAACATCACCACCTGTAGATTCTTCATCGCCGCTTGGTCTCAGCCAGATACCTCGAAGTGAATATACTATCGACTCGGAGCCTTCGCCTGTTCCATTAGAGGTGTACGATGGCAATGAAGGGCTGATTGTCCACTGCATTATGTATGAGGTCCATGTTTTCAGGTAGGAGACAGTTGAATCCAGTCGTGCATTGTGCTAGGTGTGATTCCTCGACATTTTCCTTGTCCTGGACAAAATACGAATGTTGCGAGAGGAAGTTGGTGAACTATGTATCAGAATCAATTAAGAATGAAAACTCACATGTTATGCATGTTTGGAAATAAATATTTTTTGAAAGAAATATGTTTTTCTCTTTAATTATATAATCATATCATAGCATTTTTTCTTAAACTGCATCGGATGCAAAGGTCTTTAACGAGATATTTATACAAACGCACACACTATGAATGTAATAGAGTTCCTAGACTATATGGAATAAAAGTGGTGAAAAATATACATTCAACATGAGTGGGTAAGTCCTACAGTGAGGTTGGTTTATGTGTTTTTTTGATGAGTGGAACAAAAGTGACTAGGTTATGTGATGGTTTGTTTGATGATTGGAACAAAGATGACTATGGTGAAAAGGAATGACAGAGCATGACTGTAATACCTAAAACATTCTAAAAATTAATTGGTGGTGATATAATGGGGGTGGATCAGGCTACATAATGAGTAATTGAGAAACAAGGTGGAATGGTAGAGCATGAGGTGGAACGAAGCGACTAAGGTGAGGTGGAATGAAAGTGATGTAAGCTATGTTGGTAGTTCGAGAGGACCGAGAAAATAGTAGATGACTAAGGTGAAAATGAATGACAGAGCAAGACTGTAATACCTGGAAATGTTTTATTAATTAACAGATTGTGATGTCATAGGTGTGGAGCAGGCGACAAAATGAGTTGTTGAGAAATAAGGTGGAATGATAAAGCACGAGGTAGAACAAACTTTGACTAAGGTAAATGCTATCCAAGATTGCAGACATCAAGGTGGAATGACAGTTAATGAGATTGACAAAAGTGTGGTAATTAGGTAACCAGATGACGAAGGTAATGTAATGCAAGATGGTGGCGATGATGTAATACAAGATGGTGCGATGACATAATGCAAAATGGCAGTCAGTGATCATGGGTCATCCAAGATGGTGAACAAAAATCAAGGTCATCTAGGATGTTGACGTAATCCATTATGGCGGTCGGTCGGATCTAGATCCAGCTCCCGACTACTGTTCCCGGAGGAACATAATATATCTACTAATGATGTATGTTAAGAAGTGTTTTTTTGTAAACTTCGCGTATTTTCAGATAGAAAGGTATGAAATTTATTTTTTATGTCTCACATACCAATGTGTAGNTTTTTTGTAAACTTCGCGTATTTTCAGATAGAAAGGTATGAAATTTATTTTTTATGTCTCACATACCAATGTGTAGCACACACACACTACTTAACGCGTGCTATTTTTTTTTCCAGCAAATCATTTGAAAATTTTATTTGTGAAACGTGCAAAAAGTTTTCACTGTGTAGTTCCATATTTNTTTTTTTTCCAGCAAATCATTTGAAAATTTTATTTGTGAAACGTGCAAAAAGTTTTCACTGTGTAGTTCCATATTTTTCATTGCAATGTTTAAGTGTCTCATTATTATTTTCAGATGTTGACGTGGAACAGAGAATGTCTAGCAGCGACTGAGACTCGAACCCATGGTTAGAACATTATGCGTGCTTCTCGCTTCAGAGAAAACCTCCAGTTCCACTTGTGCAAATATTTCATCTGCAAACAGGAAGCTGGTTGAACGACAACGGAAGACGTCACGAGGCTGATGCTCAAATAACCTGCAGCAAGCTCGAGAAGTGTGTATACAAAATGTTCCGGACACGTGCGGCTCGACGTATTGAGTATTAATCAACCGATTACCACCAAATGTTTCAGCAAGCAGTGTTGTTTAGANGACACGTGCGGCTCGACGTATTGAGTATTAATCAACCGATTACCACCAAATGTTTCAGCAAGCAGTGTTGTTTAGAAAGTTGCATCTATGAAACAGTTTAACAAAATTCAACCTAATTTTTTACATTAACAGTATTCATTAGAAGCATCAATTATGCACACAAAGATTAAATCTTCGCAATCGGTTTGGAAAATAGNTTACATTAACAGTATTCATTAGAAGCATCAATTATGCACACAAAGATTAAATCTTCGCAATCGGTTTGGAAAATAGTCCCAGTTGAAATAAATTGAACATTTTACCAAATTTCTGGGACAGTTCAACTGGTTTCCACCAAATTCTTCACACAAGTATCGCTATGGTATTCCATGTACACTGCTTCATGAAGCTCAGTAACTTATTTCCAAATAAAGGCCCTGTAAATATTTTGGGTTAGTAAACCATCACATTCGTAACATTAGACTGATTAAAACCGAAGTTGATACTCCGATTCTGTAATGTAGTAGATTGCATGCTAACTTATGGTACAAGGTTTTCTGAGTTAGAGTCCCGGGTAAGGCACGTGTTTATTTGTAATTGTCTCACTACTTTTTCATATGTTTATGGTTTCATCTCTAACGATATTTCTTTGAACTAGACGTCAAGTCCTTTCTGCCAACTCAACTTTTTGGAACTTAATTTAAAAATGAATTGCACCCATGTTGAGAAAAGTAGGCTTAATAGTTGTATCAGTAACTTCTTGTTTTTTAAACTAATCTCCTACCTTCTATTTTTCTTTTTTCTGTGGGGAGAGGAAATGATACGATACATATACGAGTCCCAGAATTACACAGAGAGAGAAATTTAGTGGAAATAAAGAGCAGCTCTTGCAGTTGAAAGGGGTGTCTACTTTCCACTGCTGAGTGAAATACCAAAGCTCAGTTCACAATGGGAATATAAAACGTGCACGTGTGGAGAAAGAACTGCGTAACCTTAGAATACTGCCCATACTACATCGTGTGCATGTCGTATAAACAGTAACCCTGACGTGTAGACGTGAACGAATCAGTGATATTTTACTTTGTGTCGTGTGCTAAGGCCTTCGGCGATAAGAATAAAATTATTNTGTAGACGTGAACGAATCAGTGATATTTTACTTTGTGTCGTGTGCTAAGGCCTTCGGCGATAAGAATAAAATTATTGCTGTTATTCAATAATGTTATTTTGAAAGAAAATTAAAAATGTTAATTTCCTTTCAACACTTTCAAAAGCTGCTCTTAATAAAATCTCTACTTCAATCTCAAGTTNGAAATTAAAAATGTTAATTTCCTTTCAACACTTTCAAAAGCTGCTCTTAATAAAATCTCTACTTCAATCTCAAGTTAATTTCTAGCCGAGTGTGAGTGGTTAGACAGTACCTTCACTATGAATGATACTTTTAATTTTCTTATACGTACACATTGTTATAAGCTGTTTACGGTCAACTGAGAACTGTTGAATGCTCTTTTTAAGATATACTTGCATGCAGTTGGTATATTCTTCCACTAAGTGTAAACTTAATATTGCCACGGGCATCATTACTTTATTCATGCGTCAGTCAAGTGAAACGGTGGAAGTGCAATAAAAGTAAATATTATACCAATTTTCTCATTCTTACGATAATATGCATTAAAAAAAACAAAAGAAATCATTTTAACTGTTCTCAACTGTTTACTGTGAATTCAACGTTAAGACATCGGACTACTTTCCTTTCGTCGCTACCAGTTTCACATTGAAAAATATGCAGATGGGACAGTGACATTTTACAAATGGTGATTTCCAAAGTGCTTAATAACTAATTGTGAAGACGTTTCTGACATAGACGAAGTTGATGGTGACCCAATATGAACATTCCGAGCTGGTCGCACCCACCTTCAAGTCGCTGCAGATGTTCCCGGCGTGGCGTCGTGTTGGGCGGATTTGCGGCCAGAAGGCGCGAGGTCCGACCCTGTGCGAAACCAGGGCAGGGCTAGTGCCGACGACTCCCTTTNTGTTGGGCGGATTTGCGGCCAGAAGGCGCGAGGTCCGACCCTGTGCGAAACCAGGGCAGGGCTAGTGCCGACGACTCCCTTTGGAAATGCCAGGGTCGCCGGAGTAACAATGGAGCTGACAGACTGCGGCCTTGGACGAGAATTCAAGAGTTCACGGCGAGGAGTAACACTGGAGCAGCCCTTCACGCCGTCTGCATGTCAGGAGCTGATCTAGACTTTCATTTGAGATTAAGGGGGTGGCGGAAAGGAGAGGTCATTTTCCCATTGTGCAGGTGTAGGCATAGAGTTGCAGAATTTATATTCGTGGCCTTGGAAAGGGGCACTGTCTCATCATAAATTTGGGAAACAGTATTAAATTGATAAAATAAAATTAGTATTTTAAACAACTCTTATATATTATGTCATTTTAGTTTAAATCATATAAAGCACAGTTTCATGTCAATGTGAGCTTTTTATTTGGAGGGGGGATGGGTTGTTTTATCTCCTGTGACCCCCCTCCCCTTCTGGATCCTCGACTACAGTGTATGCTCTGTGCTCTATACTCTATCCATCCCAAGTTGGTACCCTACACCTATTACTCCGCCTGTCCGCGCACTTGGAAGTATTGGTAATGTCCAGTCACTAACACATGCTTCTTGAGAAATTTGCTGTCAGAATCACTCCCCTTTCGCTTTCACATTGCGAAATAAATATTAATTTTTAGGTACGTATTTGGAAGGAAGGGAAATGCTTAAACTTAGCATTAAATTTATTAATCATCACTGTTTTCTCATTGTTTCTGAGAGGATTTCTTTCTCTTACGTTCTTCGACGTGTCGCTACACTTCATCCAGACTGACTGTATCCTCTATCTTGTACAACGCTGGCCTAATTTCTTTATGAAGCCGCCTTTTCAAACATCGTTGTTTGACCCACTTTAATTGCNCTCTATCTTGTACAACGCTGGCCTAATTTCTTTATGAAGCCGCCTTTTCAAACATCGTTGTTTGACCCACTTTAATTGCGAAAGTTTATATGGTCTGCTGTAGCATTTATGGTGTGCACAATTTGGTGAAAATTACGTGAACTGTTCCAGTTATATGGCAAAATGTTCAATTTTTCCAACTGGCACTATTTTACAAATAGATTGTAAAAATATTATCTCTTTGTGCATAATTTATGCTAATAATAAATACTGTTAGTGTACAAAATTTGGATAAATTTTGTTAAAAATTTTAATAGAAACAATATACTAAATTAATTACTTATATGAACACCATTATCAAAATGCCGCACCTCAAACATGTAAGTTTACAATCCATAATGCAGCAGTACTTCCGTGTAACGTTTGGTGGGAATCGGTTGAGTGGTCCTCGAGATATGGCATAAAACCTCCATAATTTTAATGTGACGATATTCATAATTGAAGGACAAAAATGTTATTATTAGCACATTCGATGAGTGTATACTGCCAGTCTATAAAAATAAGTTAAAAGAGAATACATAGTTTCGAAGATGCAGCACAAAAAACTAAAATTATTTTATAGCCGCCATTCTGAAAATAAGTGTGCCATACTTAAAAAATACATATATTAACATGTTCTACAAAAATAAAAACTNATAGCCGCCATTCTGAAAATAAGTGTGCCATACTTAAAAAATACATATATTAACATGTTCTACAAAAATAAAAACTTTATTGTTATTGATGGGAATATCTTACAAAATGGTAGAGAAATGAGGCTCTGTATAGACAAATTTGATGAATGTAATAGGTACTGCCAGCATACAAATACAAGTTGGAATTTGTTTCGTTTACTGACTTAAAATATTTATATAACTAAAATTATTTTGAAAATAAGTGCCTCACCTACATAAAAAATACCAGTTTACACTGCCTGCTGTTTGCCTATTTTGGTAGGAATCTGTCAATTGTTTCCCGAGGTGTGACAGAAAACTTTATTTAATCGGGTGGCGCTATCTTACAAAATGGAAGGAAAAAGATGCTCCATATTGATACTTTTGATAGTTTAAATATCTATTGCCAGCATACAAAGTTAAGTTGGAATATATTACATGATTTCGACGATATAGCTAAAATTGCTAAATGGCCGCCATTTTAATAAGTGTCTTACATGTTTAAAATATAAAACTTAACATAATCTGTCTCAGTACTACTTGTTTGCCCAATTTGATTGGAATTGGTAAATTTTTCCCGAGATATGACATGAAAAGTTAGTTTTCAGAGTAGGATTGGTGAACGACGTTCCGCCATATTGCTGGCTGGTGAGGCCATTTCGCTGGCGTGTGTTGCTCAATGTAATTTTTAGTCTTCAGATAATAGTTATACATCTATGTAAGTATGGTTGATGTTCGCCGACGCTGTTTTGTTTATTCGGTCATTGGCATTTTAAAATAAAAAGTAGTAAGAGTTTCGTCATTAGGCCTAGGTGGTTAAAATAAAAAATACTAAGAGGATGAGTAGAAATTTATGATTCCACTTATTGTTAAAAACAATCACAGGGAAATTAATTGAAGAAATCCAACACGTGTGGCTGAATGGAGTTTGCAATACATGCCATCATTTCACCTCTGTATTATTAAGTACTTTGTGCTATAGCATTGCCCAACCAACACCGTTACGCAATTGATTATTCTTTATTACTGGCTCATAGTCAAACAGGCCGTGTATAAAATAACTGTGATCCTATCACAGCAATAAAAAAGTAATAAAAATAGGTGTTTGACGTTTATCTTGCAACGGAACGAATTNTAACTGTGATCCTATCACAGCAATAAAAAAGTAATAAAAATAGGTGTTTGACGTTTATCTTGCAACGGAACGAATTCGCGATATCGTGAAACATATCTGACATCGCAGATATTATTTTGAAGCCCTTTCCCACGGCCAGAAAAAGCATTTTCAGACAAAAATTCTTTACGCAGTTGTGAAACCGTTATTTTTATTCATTTTTTTTCTTTTTAATACTACTTATTTTATTGTGATNCAATTCTTTACGCAGTTGTGAAACCGTTATTTTTATTCATTTTTTTTCTTTTTAATACTACTTATTTTATTGTGATCATAATTATCGTTCGCTTTCTTGGTCTTAAACATTCCAACTTATTTCGATATTTTGTACAATAATCAAATAATTTTTTGTAAATAAAATTTAAAGTTTAATTCGAGACAGTAGAGTAGGCCATACTACACGATTTGGAAAGTTATTGTTTGTATAACGGTGCAAAATGAAAAAAATGAAAAATATTTTGAGTTTAGGTTTTTTATTTGATGCTACCTAGGCAACTAGCAGATCTCCTGTGCTGATCATGTCTTGTAAATGTACAGTGTTGAGTTTAAATTAAGAGTAGTGGTGTGACGCAATCTGTTTGGTCTGCAATGGAGTGGTGTAAGGAAGGTGGGCATATGCTCACTATACAGTACTTTAGATACGATAATATGACGCACCGTATTGAGTTGCCCGAAGCATATGTAACAGAATAATATTCTATATAGCCTTTCCAAGAAATTAAGACAAAGTATTACACAAGTATATTTTTATTGGACATTGGAAAAGTTTCGTGTTAAATGTGTCTTTGCTGAATGCCAATTAAGTAGCCGTGAACTGACTGTCAAATTAAAAACATCACACCACTATTTTCAGTTTTTCAGTATTTTGTATTTTTTTCAAACCTGGATTGTGTACGAATGTGTCCAGTTGGCCACTTATTTTCCAGTGCACCCGAATAAACGTATTTCTGAATTTCCTATTAACCAATTTGCTAAACCCTTTTGATGTTTCAGGTTTTTCTTCGCCCCAACATGAAACCGATTTATTCTCTAAAAGGAAATTTAACTCAATTACTGTTTTGCCACACAATTTCGTATTTGGCAAATTTAATTGTTTGTCAGTTTTGTTGAATACCAAAAAAAAAAAAAAAAGGAAATACAGAATTATAAAATACATATTTTTTTAAATCTGCTCACATGATCATTCTGTTATTGTTTGCATGATCATGTGCACACAGGTAGGTTTTTTTTTNTATTTTTTTAAATCTGCTCACATGATCATTCTGTTATTGTTTGCATGATCATGTGCACACAGGTAGGTTTTTTTTTTCAAAGGTTGATTTCTTAGATTCTTAACGAGGAACAGTAACAAATATGTGTTTGCAGATGCCTCTTTTNTTTTTTTTTCAAAGGTTGATTTCTTAGATTCTTAACGAGGAACAGTAACAAATATGTGTTTGCAGATGCCTCTTTTTGCCACATGCGTTCAGAAAAAATCCTTGGAGAAACTACGGACGTGTAGACCGAGTTTACTGATCAAACCACGCATTTTCTACAGTGGGTAAACTATAGAAAGTTACTCCATTTTGCACTATCTAGAATTTCTCTTTCCCCTGCTCCGCCCTTCTCCATACTATGCACATAGATTGCTGGTTATGTTTCACATTACTTTCACATACTGTATCTTCCGTTTGTGGTTCTTGATTCTATGAAAATAATGTTTACACGTTAGCGNTTTCACATTACTTTCACATACTGTATCTTCCGTTTGTGGTTCTTGATTCTATGAAAATAATGTTTACACGTTAGCGATTAACTTTCTGGTACTGCAGTTACAAAAAAAATAGACTGAAATTTTCAATTCATAACTCAAGATTTTAAATATATTCCGAATTCAGGACGTTAAAAATTAAGAATCTTTACACGTATCACATTTTAAATGCACCTAGACTTTTATTATTATCTATTTAGGGTCTGGCGTTTTGTGTCCGTAAATATCCAAATTTNGCATTTTAAATGCACCTAGACTTTTATTATTATCTATTTAGGGTCTGGCGTTTTGTGTCCGTAAATATCCAAATTTCCTTTACTTTCCAACTGCGTAACACAAGGAAAGTGGTATTGAATAATAATATATTTTTTATTAAATATTAACACTCCAACCTTTCACTTCTGTGATCAAGAATATAACCCTCACATTGCACTAGTGGTGTGTGGTGAAATGTTGCAGGGTAAACTGGCGTTAGCTCTGTGCTGTACCNATATAACCCTCACATTGCACTAGTGGTGTGTGGTGAAATGTTGCAGGGTAAACTGGCGTTAGCTCTGTGCTGTACCATGTTACTTGCTAGTCTACACTTCCACCACTATAACGTAGCTTAGCAGGTGACGACACAGGACGTGTGTAATGGGTACCTTGCAGGGTAAACTGGCGTTAGCTCTGTACTGTACCATGTTACTTGCTAGTCTACACTTCCACCACTATAACGTAGCTTAGCAGGTGACGACACAGGACGTGTGTAATGGGTACCTTGCGGTGTAAACTGGCGTTAGCTCTGTACTGTACCATGTTACTTGCTAGTCTACACTTCCACCACTATAACGTAGCTTAGCAGGTGACGACACAGGACGTGTGTAATGGGTACCTTGCTACTCGCTTGTGAGTGGTCAGAATGGATTCAGTTTCCCTAAGCTGCACTGTTGTTACTGACTCCTGCTGCGTCCACCGAGAATGTACAGCAGCGAGCAAGCACCAGCTTACCTTGCAACAGTTCACCACACGCCACTGNCCTGCTGCGTCCACCGAGAATGTACAGCAGCGAGCAAGCACCAGCTTACCTTGCAACAGTTCACCACACGCCACTGCATTGCACAATTCTTCATCTGTAGTGACGCCACAGACGAATTCACACAACAATTATAAAAAAAATCATGCCCTAATAATAAAACTTCAAAAACAATTGCCATATTACGTATTACTGTAGATCACTCGAGGAAACGAAATAGTGGTGTAAAATAAAATATATTAACGAATTTAAGTTGACGTTGCTATACCAAACATGAAAGTACCAAGGTGAGTTTTCTGACTGTATCTTCAGAGCATTACGGATAAATTGGTATTATAAATTGCTTACGACATTACAATATTTCTTGTGTTCCGACGCAAAGGAATTCTTTTAAGAAAATATGTTAGAAATCAGTTATTTCGGTTCATGTGTGTCATTCAATTTTCGTGTGCACGTGTGTACACGCAATGAGTTTCGACAAACCTTGAAAAGCTTAGATTCTGCGAAAACATATTCCATACCCACATTCGCAATTAAAGTAAATAAGCACTATTGGTTCGTACCTAGGGTTGCCAACTTGTTGGGATTTGTCATAAGGGACAATCTCGACAACTCCACATGGGTCAGACCTAAATTAAATTACGAAAACTGATTGTTATAAAAAATAAGAGTTTTAAATATTGTCGGTAATGTGCAAAAGTTAATATTATGCATCAATCGACATTTTCTTTGCACATACAGGCTGTTAGGAAACTCAGTGCCCAAGCTCCAGACATAGATTTTTGGAACAATAGTAACACAAAATCCCTATACACCTGTATCTGGAAACGTATTTTCATATCAAATAACTCCTTTCGAAGTTGCGGCGAACAAACCCTGCAGAACAAGGCGGTGCGGTCATGCATGTAGGACAAATTGCATAGGCCGTAGTTGCTCGGCACTAAATTATTACATACGAAGTTCCACGCACCTACTTCCTACGCAACTTATCCTACATGCATGATTGCACCGTCTTGTTCTCTAGACGTTGTACGCCACAACTATGCAAATAATAATAATAATACGTTTCCAGAGACGAGTGTATAACTAGCGCTTTTGTGTTACTATTGGCCCAAAGAAACTGTGTCTGGAGTTTGGGCGCTGAGTTCCCGAACATTCTATATACAACAACAACAAGTTAGTTGCAAATATAGTCATAATTCAGTGTTATTTTAATTTCTTATTTAAACGGCTTAAAAAGAGACATCGTTACGCACAGGAAGAAAAGACACTGTACACATCACGGCAAGCGCTAATTACAAAAACGCACTTGTTGATGAATTCCACCTGGCGGCGTCAATGGCAACTAACTGTGGCCACTGTAATAGCAAAAGTTGTCGTCAATTACTGACTTTGTATTTATTATATGGAGTTTATTTTAAAAAGAAGAAGTCTGAGCTACGGGGTATATGACGTCCTGTCCTATGTCCATACGGGATAATTATGTGAACCTTATGATACGGGAAATTCCATACAGTATGGGACATTTGGCAACTCTATTCGTACCCTGCCGATGAAGGTACTGTAAATAACGTCTGGAAAACTACACACGACACGAAAACCAATTTTTAAAAAAATGTTTACGAGAATATGTAGCTGCAAAAAGCTCTCACGTGAAATAAGAAGTGTCATTGCTGAACGGTACCTTGTACAAAACATTTTTTTTTGTTTGTTCAAAGTTTTTGATATACAGGTTGAGTATAAAAGAATACCCCAACTATGAAGGTCTAAAATATCAAAACCAAACCACATACAAACTTGATTGACCATAAAATGAACCGTGGAATCGTGAAGTTTGTTTACCATACATTCATAAATGTTCAATGTGACCACCATGAGCGGCCCGAACGACATCTAAGCGATAATCAAACTCGTTCCACGCTCTTGTCTGCATGTCCGGTGTTACGGTTTGGATGGCGTTCGTAACTCTCGGTTTGAAGTGGTGAGGGGGAAGCGAGCTCGCATTCGACACGTCAATGTGAAGGGGACGGTCTGATGTTTTCTTTATGTGCCCAGAACGAGGTAGACGATGCCTTCATGTCTAAGCTGGTTTTTAGCGATGAAGCGACGTTCCATACAAATGGTAAGGTGAACCGGAACAACATGCGGATATCGGGTCAGGAGCCTCCGCATGAAACCACCGAACACGACCGCGCTTCCCCCAAAGTGAACGTGTTTTACGCTGTATCCAAAGACACTGTTTTCGGCCCTTTCTTTTTTCACGAGCCCGCTGTTACTGGAATACCTTATTTGGACATACTTACAGAGTGGTTGTTTCCTCAGTTATAAGAGGCGGCGGGGGACTTCATTTTCCAGCAGAATGGTGCGCTACCCCATTAGCACGTAGTTGTTCGCGGATACCTGAACGAGATGTTGCCACAACACTGGATTGGTTGAGGAGCAGCTGGTGACCAGGCTCTTCATCACTGGCCCCCAAGAAGCCCGGATCTTACCCCGTGCGTTTTTTTCTATGGGGCTACATAAAGGATCTAATGTTTCGTCCACCATTGCCGGCTAACATTGACGACCTCAAAACGAGAATTACGGACGCTATCTAAACCGTAACACCGGACATACTGACAAGAGTGTGGAACGAGTTCGATTATCGCGTAGATGTCGTTCGGGCCTCTCGTGTTGGTCACGTTGAACATTTATGAAGATATGGTAAACAAACTTCACAGTTCCACGGTTCATTGGATTGGTCAACCAAGGTTGTATGTTGTTTGGTTTTGATATTATAGACCTTCAAAGTTGGGGTATTCTTTTATACTNGTCAACCAAGGTTGTATGTTGTTTGGTTTTGATATTATAGACCTTCAAAGTTGGGGTATTCTTTTATACTCATCCTATATATTTTCGCAGGAACCTAATTTTTGTGAGGTCTCAATAAATTATCCCAAAAGCGAGTTCTGGTGCTTTTTATAACATCTCCCCCATTGCAGTCTAAATTCGAATAAGTCGAAATTGCTCCACTTAGAATCAGTGGAACAACCCTGATTATTACAAAGAAAAAATTTCATTGATTGATTTAGTGACGTGAAACAATTTCAGTGAATGAATACGTGACGGCCAACTGCAGCTGCGAATTAAATATTTTTTTAATTGAATTTAGCCAAATAATTACGATAAATAAACATATTTACGATCGTTTACTATTTAAATTGTGCAATTTACCGTAATTTTATAAAGTAAAAATTCTCCGTAGTTGACCGGAATTGAACTCCCACGCCATTTCCATTTTGCATTTAGAAACATTACCTTACCATCTGAACTACCAAGTCAAGCTAATAACAAAGAAAAAAATATATGTCTTATATTTCGTCATCGAAAGCGTATAATTTTANTGAACTACCAAGTCAAGCTAATAACAAAGAAAAAAATATATGTCTTATATTTCGTCATCGAAAGCGTATAATTTTATCGGTACCGTAAGGATTGTTAAAACGAATAGTACATATGAGTGCACTCTGTTCACCACATTATATGCAGTTTAAACCTTTAAACAGAGCGCTGTGATGATTACATGAATACCAAATGAAAGACGTAAAAACGGAATGAAAAACGAAATGTTCATGTTGCTCATAAAATGGTGTTTTAAAAGACGAAACACATTTAAGGAAGTATTTTATATTGTGTTTATTAGTTTATGTGTTTTTATTTCACTTGATACACGATGATTAACTGATTCATCGGTCAAAAAACAAATCACAGAAAAACAGTAAAAAAAAAAGACTGATTAATCAGTGAAAAATGTCATTTAATTAATAAGTGAAGGAAACTGGCATTTTTTCACTGATTCATTAGTTAAATTCACTGAAGTGACTGTTGAAGGAATAAGATACTGTTAACTGATTGAAACAGTGAAATTTTCACTGATTCATATTTAGAGTGTGAAAACTCTTACACCTATTGGTAAACATAATTTTAATGCATTTTCTGCTGTTTCGTAATATATATTATATTACTATTTCACTATAAAATACCTACTAATATTTCGGATAAAAAATTTATTATATTTATAACANTATATATATTATATTACTATTTCACTATAAAATACCTACTAATATTTCGGATAAAAAATTTATTATATTTATAACAATAGGCTAATAAAACTAGCTAAAGATACAGGAATGAGTTTGGAAGTGCAAACAGAGACTTGCGTGTCAATCTGCAGGTCATATGACCTAAAACATAACATTTCATAGTGAAATAATTAACATGAAAACATTTTCATCACAACAAAGGTGCTACTCGCAAACTGGTTGAAGATAATCTTTCGTGGCAAAACGCTTGCAGTACACGTGTGTTCCGAAATGAGACCCAATCTTGTCATAAAAAAAAATGGAAAATAAATTTCAGGTAGAAGTATAGTGTATTCCAATGGTTGTACAACATGGAGAACTCATTAAATAGTAGGTAGCATAAACTATCAAAACTGTCAGAAAAGTAACATATATATTGCATATGAAACAAGAATGCTTACATGATGTGATATTGCAAAACAGTTCTCTAGATTTGCTAACTTAAATGCTTTTAAAAATCCATTATTTATACTATATTTTTTAATGAAATCTAAGTATGTTTCTATTCTGGGTACTTCAAAAANGTTTTTAAAAATCCATTATTTATACTATATTTTTTAATGAAATCTAAGTATGTTTCTATTCTGGGTACTTCAAAAACACATTTTGAAAAGAAAAAAAACCATTCTCTATCAAGCAATACAATCATAATTATTCCTCGGGTTGCACGTAACAATAATTTTAATTAATAATGCACATTCATTTCATGTTTTTAGTTATAGAAATGANTGAACTACCAAGTCAAGCTAATAACAAAGAAAAAAATATATGTCTTATATTTCGTCATCGAAAGCGTATAATTTTAAATGGTATGCCCTTACTTTTCATTTTTGGTTTTATCGGTACCGTAAGGATTGTTAAAACGAATAGTACATATGAGTGCACTCTGTTCACCACATTATATGCAGTTTAAACCTTTAAACAGAGCGCTCTGATGATTACATGAATACCAAATGAAAGACGTAAAAACGGAATGAAAAACGAAATGTTCATGTTGCTCATAAAATGGTGTTTTAAAAGACGAAACACATTTAAGAAAGTATTTTATATTGTGTTTATTAGTTTATGTGTTTTTATTTCACTTGATACACGATGATTAACTGATTCATCGGTCAAAAAACAAATCACAGAAAAACAGTAAAAAAAAATGACTGATGAATCAGTGAAAAATGTCATTTAATTAATAAGTGAAGGAAACTGGCATTTTTTCACTGATTCATTAGTTAAATTCACTGAAGTGACTGTTGAAGGAATCAGATACTGTTAACTGATTGAAACAGTGAAATTTTCACTGATTCATATTTCGAGTGTGAAAACTCTTACACCTATTGGTAAACATAATTTTAATGCATTTTCTGCTGTTTCGTAATATATATATTATATTACTATTTCACTATAAAATACCTACTAATATTTCGGATAAAAAATTTATTATATTTATAACAATAGGCTAATAAAACTAGCTAAAGATACAGGAATGAGTTTGGAAGTGCAAACAGAGACTTGCGTGTCAATCTGCAGGTCATATGACCTAAAACATAACATTTCATAGTGAAATAATTAACATGAAAACATTTTCATCACAACAAAGGTGCTACTCGCAAACTGGTTGAAGATAATCTTTCGTGGCAAAACGCTTGCAGTACACGTGTGTTCCGAAATGAGACCCAATCTTGTCATAAAAAAAAATGGAAAATAAATTTCAGGTAGAAGTATAGTGTATTCCAATGGTTGTACAACATGGAGAACTCATTAAATAGTAGGTAGCATAAACTATCAAAACTGTCAGAAAAGTAACATATATATTGCATATGAAACAAGAATGCTTACATGATGTGATATTGCAAAACAGTTCTCTAGATTTGCTAACTTAAATGTTTTTAAAAATCCATTATTTATACTATATTTTTTAATGAAATCTAAGTATGTTTCTATTCTGGGTACTTCAAAAAACACATTTTGAAAAGAAAAAAAAACAATTCTATATCAAGCAATACAATCATAATAATTCCTCGGGTTGCACGTAACAATAATTTTAATTAATAATGCACATTCATTTCATGTTTTTAGTTATATAAATGATAACTTTCGTGTCTCAAATAGATAGGCTGTGCATAAAATAATTTATTAAAAATACTGTATTTGTAATCATTATTACTATTCTTTTCACATACAACCTGATAAATTATTGTAATAGTATTGCTAGATGAAAAAAGGGAGAGAGATGAGTTGAAAGATTTGGGCGGCTCTCAACAACGAGGTCTTGAGAGCCGATGAGGGTGAAGTGCGGTTGTGTATGGAGCTGCGGGGGAATGAAAGGTTGGGGGAAACGGGAAATCCCCGAGAAAAACCGCCGACCAGCGGCATCATCCGGCACGATTCCCACTTGCGAAATTCCGGGAGTGATCTGGCCTTGGTGGGAGGCGAGCAGTCTAATCGCTCAGCCATCGTGGTCCCGAAAGAAAGGCAGGGAGGAAGTTGCGATATGTACATCCTAAATCATCTTTGATGGAAATGCGCTTATCTATTTTTAAGAATAGACTCATACCAACTAATTTATTTTTGACATTTGAAGAAGTAAATTTTAGCAAACTATTTTACATTGGCACAAAGTGTTATTTCTTCATATGAAACATAAACTGTACTTTTATTACTTACTTTTTATAGGCTATCTACGGTAAAGTAAGCACTTTTGAAGTCAACCTTTGAAAAATGTCAATGCCCCTACCTGCATTATTTAGTCTTGACGGGCGCAAGGCCAGTAAAGCTGGTATCGACGTAGGGAATGTACATACACGTCAACGTTGAATTAAAAGTGTTAGGTAAACTTTCGTGAATACAGAAATAATTCAATTTACCTTTTTTTTATTGCTCATAACTTAAGTAATAATTAGCAAATATGTAAAATATTTACTTTATTTAAAAAATAATTTTCCAAATTAGTTTTACAATAGTACAAATAAATAATAATGAGGTATCTATTGATTTGGTTCAGATTGTACCCATTAACCACATTACACAAGGTATTTGCGTCTAATCTCTTTATTTCATACATTGTTTGAGGTTTAAAATTTGGATTTTGTTTCAAAAGTTTATATGTTAGGCCGTAATTTTGTTCCAAGACTTCAACATGAAAAATTGCCATCTTTATTCATTGTTATGCCACTGCAAGAAACAAAGTCTAATTTTGTTCTGAAACTTCATACATTCATATCATCCATACTGATGCACCATTCTTCTATGATTTTTACGTTGCAACAGAACTGAATACTTGCTCACGGTTTTGACTCAAAGCTTTATTAATTGGCTCTTTTGTAACAAAACTTGATACATGCAAATCTTAATGTTTTGGAACTTCAACATACATGAGAATATCANAATTGGCTCTTTTGTAACAAAACTTGATACATGCAAATCTTAATGTTTTGGAACTTCAACATACATGAGAATATCATGGAATATTTTGTTTGGTCTTGCTTATATTGACTAACTTTTATATTTGATGGTATAAAATTCAACATATGGTGTTTTGATACAGAGATCCAAATTTTTGTGTTGGTTTTTGGCTGAAAAATAATATCACATGTAATGTCACATGTACTTATCCAGTTTTAGAACTCACCGCCTCATATATATATATATATATATACAGGATGATTCTTAAATCATGAGACAAACATTGAGGGGTGGTAGAGCTCACTAAAACAAACAATTATTGTATAGGAATATATGGGCAGNACATTGAGGGGTGGTAGAGCTCACTAAAACAAACAATTATTGTATAGGAATATATGGGCAGAAGTGACGCGTTGAGACACAAACACAAAAACATAACACATTCACGGAAACATAAAATGTTCATTAGCAGCATACTTAACGAGTGATTCCGCACAGAAAATGTTAAAACCGTTGCTGGAAATGCATCCACAAACTGTCACGCATGCTTGACGACCTCTACATATGGCGTGATTGGCTGACAACGGTGGCGATAGTTGAGGGCAGTCAAACGGTGCGCCAGTGACCTGCTGCATCANGTGGCGATAGTTGAGGGCAGTCAAACGGTGCGCCAGTGACCTGCTGCATCACCGAACAAAGCATTTGCGCTTGAGAGTTCCGCCGTGATGGGTGATTTTACGAATAGCGAAAAGGCAGACATGCATCTAATGTACGGTGCTGCTAATGGTAGCGGCAGAGCAGCGTTACGGCTGTATTGGGAACGCTTTCCACGTAGACGCATGCCGAACCACAAAATGTTTGAGCGATTACATCGGCAACTGTGTACAAATGGTCCATTTATCGCCAGTGCTGATGGAAGGGGTCGATAGAGTACTGTACGACAACCACATCTTGAAGAACTCATCTTGGACCATGTGGACGAAACACCCGGCACAAGTACAAGGGCTATAGCATGTCGTCTACATGTCAGTCAATCAACCGTTTGGAGAGTTTTACGCGAAGAACGTTTACACCCATTCCACATACAGAGAGTCCAAGCTTCGCAGACGCGTGATTACCCTCTGCACGTGGCTTTCTGCCAATGGTTCTTGCATCAGTGTGCGTTGCAGCCGGCTTTTCCAACTCATGTGCTATTCACAGATGAGGCAACCTTTACACGCGAAGGCGTTTTCAATGCCCACAATTCTCACGTGTGGGCAACAGAAAATCCACACGCCACACGCCCACATGCATTCCAACAACGCTTCTTTGTGAATGTTTGGGAGGGTATTGTGAATGATTACCTCATAGGCCCATATCTCCTACCAACCCGACTCAATGGCCGCTGTTATCGGATATTTCTGAAAGAGGTTTTACCAGAATTCCTGCAAGACGTTCCGATTGGCGTTCGCAATCAAATGTGTTTTCAGCATGATGGTGCACCAGCTCATTTCAGTATGGAAGTCCGCAATTACCTGGATACTACTTTTGGGGTGCGCTGGATTGGGCGTGGTGGGCCAGCCCGATGGCCACCACGATCGCCACATTTATCGAGTCTCGATTTTTTCCTATGGGGGCATTTGAAAGCCCTCATTTACGAGACTCCAGTTGATTCCATTGAAGACCTCGTCGCTCGACTATTCTGTGTCGCTGCACTCGTGCGTGAAATACCCGGCGTATTTGAATCTGTTCGCCAATCACTCCACCGACGCTACCATGCTTGCATTAATGTTGGTGGCAGCAATTTTGAGCAATTATTATAAACATTGCTGTAAAAAGGCATTTAGCGGTGACGTAAATAAACAATGTGTTGCANTCGGTGGCAGAAATTTTGAGCAATTATTATAAACATTGCTGTAAAAAGGCATTTAGCGGTGACGTAAATAAACAATGTGTTGCATTTCATGTGTTATTTTTGTATTTGTGCCTCAACGCGTCACTTCCGCCCATATATTCCTATACAATAATTGTTTGTTTTAGTGAGCTCTACCAGCCCTCAATGTTTGTCCCATGATTTTAGAATCACCCTGTATATAATGTCTGAAAGGGCTGCGCTAACATCAAAAAATAAAATCTGTTCCAGATTGCGCGTGAGATGGACAGTAACCAATATCCGTTATTGAGCTGCTTTTCTTTCTACATAATTGTCAAAATGAGAGTAGATTCGGCAATGGTTGTCATCGCTGTTTACTTAAATAAGTGCTTTGATATGCTACTGCACTATTTTTGATAAACTTGTACTGCAAATATAATGCACAGTCGAGTTACAAAAATATTTATTAATTTTATTTCTGTTAACGCGAGGGTTTGTGGTACAAACAAATGGGAACGGAACACCATTTTTGACATGCGCGAATTTTACAGATGTTTCGGCAATAGGGAATTTTCTACTTTTTTTCCTACCTACCGCGTGATAGTATGATAAATTTTAAGACTCACGCTGTGGTCCTTTCTTTATTTGTGTTCGTATAACTTGAGAATAGCGCATTTTAAAATAGACTACGACACCGCCATGTTGATGTGCCGGTGTCGTAGTCTATATGCGTGCATGTACTCTGTTGTTTACATGCAGATGCCGTAGCGGGTTACGTAAGAATTTGGCAATTTTATGATATTTTAATTTTTCGGAGGATTTTAATGTTATTGATACGTCACCGAACACCAGCAAGTGTTGTATAACCCACTATGCAAAAATACTAAGAAATGTTTTCCTCATAAGATACCTGCAAATATTATAAGTGAAAAAAAAAAGTGTAAAGCATCTCTAAACGTAGTAAGAGCCGTAAAACTCTAGGCAGTTTGCGTCGGAAGTACATGTTTTGTGTGAGAAGATCTTTTCATCGTCATGTAAATGTGTTCTTTTCTTACCGTAAAAGCACTGGCCTAATTCGTAACACCGTAATATTTATTTTACAGGCAGTGCCTGAACAAACAACGAGAAACTGCTGTTACACTTCATAGAAAACTTTAAAGTGTGGTGTACACTATAACACTGCTGGAGTAGATAAATATAATAACTTAATAAAATTTAACTTATAATAACTTACGAAAATCTTTCAACAATCGCGGATAGGAAACGATTTTAAAAGACCTGCAAAATTGTCTTTATTATTATTGGACAGACTGAACTCAAGTTATTGTGCGTTTGACCGACTTCAGTCACTGGCCGGTAATATGTCCGGCACGCCTCGGAGACCTCTTGAGCCAGTACTCACTCTAGCCAGCAGCATCGCCAAGTTATAGTTTCTTGCGTGCGCAAAAAAATTGTGTCACCACTCCAAGCAAGCAAATATAATTGGCGGTAAACGTTTAAAGCGTCGTATATGACGTCTCAAAAATACTGTACAGCAAGTAAATACTATATAGTGTTACAAACTACACGTAGCTTAAGTCGTTCTCAGTGTGCACTACAAATATGGCAATGTGAAACCGAATGTAGTATGAGAATCATCACTAATCACAATTCAGCTGACCATTTAAGACAATATGCCATGGTAAGACCACATTTTTCATTCATGTAACAACGATATTACGTACCTTTCTTTTCGGACCCTCCTTTCGAATATTTTCTTGTACCACACTTAAATATTTTAAGTGCACAGTGATTTAATTATTTCCTATAAAAATACTTTTCTAAATATTTTTAATTATAGCTGTTTCTAAGTTTTCTCATACTGCATTTTAAGTCCTGCACAATGGATTGAACTTATTTCTAGTCAATTTGTATATCAGACACTGTAAACATCATGTGAGGGTCACATCGTGTGTAATTTCAAAGATCGGAATCGTTGGTGATCAGTGTAAGATAGCGACACTTCGTCTGAGTACACTACCTGTTCTGCCGATGATCAGAGATACGTGAATGTCACGGATTTTCTTTTCAGTAGCTTAGAATTGTCACTCTTTCACGTACTCGGACCACAGTTGTTTATTCACTGGTTGCTTCCGTGGTGCGGGAAGCTTTTTTGTTATCTTATTTTAAGTTGGCTGCAGGTGATGGCCACATTATTTATTCCTGTTTATTACTGGCTTAAGACCAAAACATATCAGATCAAAACTACGGCTGGGGGGGGGGGG
>NQII01000469.1:417542-430372 GCA_002778355.1 Clitarchus hookeri | reverse complement strand
TAGATAATATACGATTGAAGTTTAGGCAACCACCGAAAAAATTTCTGAAATTCACAGACAACTTCTGATTATCAATATCCAAAAAGAATATGGGTACAAAAAGTCAGTAAAAAAAAAAAAAAAAAAGGAACATTTCAAAAATTAAAAGGGAAAATTTTCCTTCATATGTGGGAATTTAATAACATTTATATGCATTATGTATAAAAAAAGTTACTGTACACATGTGTGTCAAATGAACATAACGAGTATTTTAAAATTTCCTGGCTGAAAAGCAAAATTAAGAAAAAGTATTTTAAGGAAAGGAAATAAAGTCTGCCTTCAACTACAATCTGACATTAAGACCATGTTTGCTTAGTGAACTTACAGTCTTCCGACGTTAAGATTATAATACAACGCATTTTGTTTTTTCTCTACGAAAAAAATCAGAAAGTTGTAAAACAAATCTATGTTAAAACATTGAGTGTTATGGTGACACCAAGGTAGTATCATTCTTTTATACGGATCAACTTACCACTGCTGCTTCGCCCATAATTATAAAGGCTATCGAGGGTATTCGTTTGGAAAGTAAACCAAGCCTAAAACAGTTGCCAACGTATAACCAACATTATTTGTAACTTTTTGGATGGTATCAGAATCGATTTACACTTATCGTCAAAATAATAGTTGCACCCACAAGAAAGCAGCCTACATGAATTAATGTGGTGGGTATGTTTAACAATTTTAAACATATAGATGACTCACGTTTCACACAAGTGACGCCAGTAAGGGCGGGCCTTATCGATTTACCTGCCAAACTACATATATAAGATCATGCCGGTGCGCATGCTTTCCATTCTGACTCGTACCGTAGTTTCGGTAGCACCCTTTCAAAGTTTAATATGTCTCAGTTGGACGCGTTCGAGGATGATCATCTGATTGTACTGCGAGCCATATCTATCGTGCGGATAATACCATAGCACACCGTTCGCTACAGTGGAGAGAAGAAAGCACGCACACACGACACGCAGGATCTGGGAGACCGCCATGAACCACACCAAGGGAGAACTGACGGATTGTCCGTCATGCGCGGAGTGTCCCACCTCCCCCCCCACGCTTGTGGACATTCCCTGAGCAGTGACGCCCACCCTGCGACATCCTGTGAGTGCCATTACCATTGACAAGTGGCTGCACGATGCAAGACTGCATGCATGCAGACTGTTACGATGAATGCCCTTAACACCACACCAACCTCGCCACAGACCACAATGGTGTCATGACCGACTGCCACGGAGTCATGCAGAATGGTAGCAGGTCATCTTAAGTTATGAGTCCCGCTTTTGTCTTGGTGGCGACGACCAACACACTTGCGTGAGGAGGCAACGTGGGCGGCGCCAAGATGAAAAGTTTGTTGTCACACGCCACATGGCCAGACGGCCTGGTGCCATGGTATGTAGTGCTATTTCGTATCGATGCGCGATCACCTTTGGTATTAATCACGGGCACTTCGACAGCCCACCGGTATATTCATGAGATCCTGCAACCAATGGCCCAGCCGTCTGTGAATGTCAATGCCCGGTGCTCTTTTCCGACACGACAGTGTTCGTCTTCATACGGCTGCCGTCTCAAGAGAGTGCCTCTGTTATGCCCAGCCGGATTGCCAGGCCTATCACCAGTTGAACATGTGTGAGATGCTGTTGGTCGTTCTCTTGCGACTTCATCACTACCGCAGAATCTGCAGGAACTGCAAGCGATTATTTAAGCTGCATGGGATAGATTACACTGGTCAACAGCCATTTTGGTGCCAACGATTTTTCAACTGTTCCTGGGTACGTTTTGGGTGCAGAATCCAAAATTGCCATTAGATTTCGTCTATCAGATCTAGTTTTTGAGATAGGCTATGTTTTCTATTTTTGAAGTAGCTATACACACATTCATTACTTATCACTTAAAAAATTTATTTTATACGACTTTCTAGCATGGAGTTTACTTGGACAGTCTCGCTGAAGACTCCAACAGTAGTCGGCCATCATTTGGCTATTCCATCGCCCTTGATATCGATCTTCCATAGTTTTTATGTCCTGATGGAATCTTTCTCCCTGTTCTTCACTACAATCACCTAGGTTTTCTGGAAAGCGATCTAGGTGGTTGTAGAGGCAGTGAACTTTTATGCTCATATTACAGCCGAGAACATTAAAGTTTGAAAGCATAGTTTCCACTAACTCTATGTAATTCTCTACCTTATGATTTCCAAGACAATTTTGAACCACTTGAACAAATGAATACCAAGCGTCATATTCAATCTCGTTCATTGATGCGGCAAATTGGGGATCTTTGATAAGCTGCCTTATTTGAGGACCATCAAATATGCCGGCTTTTAGTTTGTCCGTACTGATCCTAGGAAATGTACGTGTCAAGTAACCAAAACAAAAGTCCATCTCGGTTTAAAGCTTTCACAAATTTCTTCATAAGCCCCAATTTAATATGCAAGAGTGGAAGTAAGATTTTTTTTCTCGAAACCAAAGGTTCGTTGATTACGTTTTGTTTTCCTTGAATCATGACATTCCTTAGAGGCCAATTTCCTTTAACCCAGTGCTGATTCTTAGCTCTGCTGTCCCAAAGACATAGAAAACAAGGATATTTTGTATATAAGCAGGTATAATCAGGTCGGTTGAATCATGGGCAATTCCAGGTATATCTGGCTAATTTTATTTTAATTTGAGGTATGACATTTATATTTTGACCTCAAAATATATTTGTATTTATTTACTTATGCCTTTTATCAGAACTAAAATCAATTAGCCCGTATCTCAAAAACTAGAGCTGATAGACGAAATCTGGTGGCATTTTTGGAATCAGCACATTAAAAATATCCCAAATCAGTCCTTTGTTTTCCGGCACCAAATAAAAAGTTTAGTTTTGTTGGCCAGTGTCAATGCAAGACACAGTTAGGGACCACTAAAACTCCAAGTTTGTAATACCTCTGATCGGCAACAAAGAAAAGGGGACAGGTATTAACCATGCCAACCTGGTTAGTTGAACTTATATAGGAGGCTCTAATAGGCATTTTAAGTGGCTATGATGGGAAAATATCCCTTGCGTGATTGTGTCAGAGACACGGCCGTGAATTTTATGTGCATACGTCTGCATTAGCAGGTAATATTTTCTTCGTGATTGGGGAACTAAATGAAATTAATGAAATATATACTTTTTTTTTCTAACCTACTCTAAAACTAAGTGTTATATATTAGTCCGCGGTAGGAACGGGATTATTGCGTCTCAGGGCTAACCCCTTACGCTTACAAGGGAAGGCGGCACAGACACCGTAAAAACCCTTTCGACAGGAAAGAATTAAAAATTGTTACATGCGTTATGAGAAAATGCTACAGGAGAAAGATAGGTGGGTACCATGCTCTTTATTATTGGGAGAGGAGAAACTAGTAGAGAGGTGGCTGGGAACTTTTCTTAAGTTGCGCTGGTTTAACCAGAGTAAATATAAACTTGGTTTTCGTATTCAAATCGATAGATCTAGACGAGATATATCGTTTTGCACCAGAATAAGCGCGCTATCAAAACGGAGTTGTGAGATATATTACCCGGAAATGTTCACCCACACCAATCGCCATGGACCCCCACTCGTGCCTAGCGAATGTCCGGCGCCAACTAAAGGTAATGCTTGTATCGTAATCGCATACCCTATCTAAAGAAATTACAGTTGTTTCAGTCGTGTTATTAGTCACAATATTGCAGTGTCGGAATGAATCACCCTGCAAACGTTGCATTGTTTCTGATACTGGTACCCAATGTGTCTCTCTGACGTGCTTGTACTTATGCACGTGCGTTAGAAGTCATACTTCTTTGGCGTGACTAAAATAAAATTTTTATTACGTATGCAAATAATTTATGTAAGTAGGAAAACGATAAAATGACCGAAGAAAGACACGCGCCAAAGAAGTATAACTTCAAAAACCTAAGTGCGAGAAATAATACTCTTAAGCTTTGTTACTAGGCAAATATAACCCCTACCACGTTCACTGTCGAATTTCGTTACACTGTGCGCGCGCAACTTCCGTTGCACACTAAACTTTAACCCTCAACGCGCCAAAAGAAGTGTAACTTAAAAAACCTCTTCACGTCAAAAACATATCAATAGCATTTCTGTTAAAATATCAAATACATTAAATAGTCGAAAAGTACTAAGAATACATAGGTAGAAAAAATCCAACCACCATGATGAGATATTAATGTGCACCAAATGGGTACATCCAAATTGTTAAGAGATTATTATCCTAGTAGGCCTATCACCATTAGCATTACTGTGCTCAGTAGCTTAGCAAAAACATATAGTTATTTAAAAAACCATACAAGAGCATGGTTTAGTTCTGCTTGCAAAAATAGCTACCCTTTCTAACAAAATGAAATAATAAAGCAATTGGTTAGAGNAGAGCATGGTTTAGTTCTGCTTGCAAAAATAGCTACCCTTTCTAACAAAATGAAATAATAAAGCAATTGGTTAGAGGTATTTTACAATACCTGTTTAACTGATTTGGTATAGACAACTGTATTGCTTCTAGCTATCAGGTTTATAATTATTTGTGTAACTATAATCCAACCAAATAAAATAAACTATGATGGCTGTGATAAACATATGTTTTCAATTTGTATATAGTGCTNATAACTATAATCCAACCAAATAAAATAAACTATGATGGCTGTGATAAACATATGTTTTCAATTTGTATATAGTGCTTAATATAGTTTTTATATGCTGAAGTTGAAAATAAGGGCTATGTTTGGTTTTATTTCACCAGAAAAGGCTTTCAACTATTTGTAGGAAAAAAATTGTAAAAAATTTAGGAAGTGCTTAATTTAATGCTAACTTTTTAGTATCACGCATTGTTTTGCATGATGATGTAGTTAATGCGGTGAACAGCATCCTGTGTATCGTATATTATCATTCTTATTGATCACGCCGTGTAAAAATTTGCACATTTTCTTGAGAGAATAGTGGCGTGTCCAAATTACATAGAAAAAAATATTTCGCAGCACATACAGACTTGAAAAAAACTATACCGGGTGGGTGAGAACTCGTAAATACGGAACGCGTCATACGATTCTATGGCAAAATGTAAGGCGATAATACCTTCAGGTGAAATTGCATTAGCGGCATAGTTTCTGAGACAAACGACGTGCAATGTGATGAAAGAACTGTAATGCTATTACACACACACGCTTTACAAACCTTTACAAACATTCACAATAGGTGTTCAAGGTGGGCTCCGCGCATTGCAATGCATTTTTGGGAGCGTGTAATGCGTGCGCTTTGCACACGGTCCAGCATGGGGTCCTCAATCGTGGTGGTAGCAGCATGTAGCCGCGTGATGAAGTCCTCAGGTGACTGGGGTGGGTTGACTTGCTGATACACCAGACACACCAGAGAGAGGTCTGGTGACCGCGGAGGCCATGCTACTCGTTCCATACATGTCATGTCAGCTCCCTCAGAAACTAAGCCTCATACGCAATTTAACCTAAATTTATTTTCGCCTTACATTTTGCCATATAATCGAATGCCACATTCTGTATTCGTGAGTTCCTACCCGGTATTACAACAACAGTTTTGCATTCCTTACTTTATTCTTTGATAATTCNACATTCTGTATTCGTGAGTTCCTACCCGGTATTACAACAACAGTTTTGCATTCCTTACTTTATTCTTTGATAATTCGTAATCACACATGAGGTACACTGTGTTCTCGTGAGTGCAAAATGGGTGAATTTTGACTGAATTGAAGTTTTAACGGTGCATATCTTCAGATACTATGGTTGGTAAGGAGGCAAAGTTTCTTGTTATCTGGACTGCTGTTNGAAGTTTTAACGGTGCATATCTTCAGATACTATGGTTGGTAAGGAGGCAAAGTTTCTTGTTATCTGGACTGCTGTTATCAAGAAGCAAAGTCATCAGGCTTACAAAGCAGCAGCAACTGTCACTTTCTACCCATGGTAAGAGCCCCTTATACTGCACAGCAGAATGAATGGTCTTCAAAAACGAAGTGAGGAGGGGAGCAATGCCCAATTCTAAGTTAATGCGAATTGCCAATTCTAAGTTCTAATATCCGTTGACTCTGCATTCTTCTTTATTATTGTCTTTTAAGTGTTACGTGCATTTCAAAGCACTAGTTGGGGGGGGGTGGTAGAAAAAAGCAATTAAAAATTTTCATAATAATCTGACTGCGCTTTAAATGTGTGTTTGCGATGATAATGTTTCTTAAAAAAAAATTTTTATTGCAAGTAATTATTTTAAGTATGCAACTTGATGAAGAACGTTGTTTAAAAATTTTACATGGGTACATTTTGAGGTAAAATAAACAATGCATTTCAAGTCGTCTATAAGTATAAGAAGTCAAAACGTTAATGGATCGATCCATTNGGGGGGGTAGAAAAAAGCAATTAAAAACTTTCATAATAATCTGACTGCGCTTTAAATGTGTGTTTGCGATGATAATGTTTCTTAAAAAAAAAATTTTATTGCAAGTAATTATCTTAAGTATGCAACTTGATGAAGAACGTTGTTTAAAAATTTTACATGGGTACATATTGAGGTAAAATAAACAATGCATTTCAAGTCGTCTATAAGTATAAGAAGTCAAAACGTTAATGGATCGATCCATTGATAAACTATATCGAAAGTATAAATTTAACTTACTGTATAGTTAGAGTCACTATTATTTTTGCCTTGGATAGGCAATAAAAAATATATATTTTTATATGTAGCAATGGAGTGGTATATCCACCAGTCTTATAAGAAAACGTAATGTGTGTTGGTAAAAAAAAATCTACTTTACAAATGACGTAGAAAATATCAAATAACATTTTACATGTTAACTATTTCTTATCATTCATTACTAACGTGTTACTTTTTCTCTGTTTTTTGATCTTATTAATTTTGAAATTAATATTATAATTTATAAANTATCGAAAGTATAAATTTAACTTACTGTATAGTTAGAGTCACTATTATTTTTGCCTTGGATAGGCAATAAAAAATAAATATTTTTATATGTAGCAATGGAGTGGTATATCCACCAGTCTTATAAGAAAACGTAATGTGTGTTGGTAAAAAAAAATCTACTTTACAAATGACGTAGAAAATATCAAATAACATTTTACATGTTAACTATTTCTTATTATTCATTACTAACGTGTTACTTTTTCTCTGTTTTTTGATCTTATTAATTTTGAAATTAATATTATAATTTATAAACAAAATGTAAGTAAGAGTTACATTAAAAAAATAACGCTTTTTAACGTTGACGGAAGTACAAAACGCGTATAATATATAATTTTATTTCGAAACAATCAAGAATGTTACAAATGGGTGATGGTAGGGTGTTTTGGTCAAGCAGAGGGAGGGTGGTGTAACGTTATATGTTACTCGATTTTTAGATTTTTAAAATTTTTTGCGATTTTCCTCGATTTTTATGATTGGAAGGATGGTGGGGGTGATGTTGAGGGGTGGAGTTGTTGTTTAGGGTAGAGGGCTGAGCGGTAAAGGAGGGTGGGTAACAATATTTTGTTCCTGGATTTACAATTTTTTTTTATTATACCGTTTTTTTCTTGATTATGTATGATTGGTAGGGCAAGAGGTAGCGGGTGTTGGTTATGGAGGTGGCGTGAGCGGGAAGGGAGGGTGAGGTAATGCTTTATGTTCCTCGAATTTAAGAATTTATTCGATTTTTTGCGATTTTATTGTTTTTTTATGATTGTGTGGGAAGTTNGGGGGAATGTTAAGACAGTGTGATTGATTGAAGGGGAGTCAGTCGGCTGCTGGACGTGATTCTGGGGAAACCTCTGAAAATGTAAATTTTATAAATAAATATTTTAGAATAATGTTTTGTATTTTTTTTAAGTTTTAATAATTTTTTATTTTTGTAATTTTTTATACATTAAAAAAATTGGGAATTTTAGGGGGTTTTTCGAAATTTTTGGGGTTTTTCAAGGTTAAAGGTCACTGGGTCAAGTTCAAAGGTCAAAGTCAATTTCACCGATATTCAACAATCCAACATGGTTGACAATATGGCTGCCGGCCGACCGGAATGACAGCGCACGAACAGCTTTGAGATCCGGTACCAGACGCCATCTAAGCCTCATTTAAAATACATTGGCCCAAACTCCCCCAAAATAATATACTATATCTATTTCAAATATAGATTTTGAAGGAAACCTACCTCCCTTACGAATTACTGTGAGACATCAATAGTATAATGTTTTCCTTCACATTTTGCGTAGGGAATCACCTCACAGCATTTGTACCTGCAGGTCAGGATCATCCTGCAATTATTCTGTGAACTAAGTGTTGCGAATATCCCATATGTNCACAGCATTTGTACCTGCAGGTCAGGATCATCCTGCAATTATTCTGTGAACTAAGTGTTGCGAATATCCCATATGTATTGAAGCCTATTTTCGCTGTTGCCATGCACCACTTTAGGTATACTTAAACTTTTACGTAATTTTTTTTTTCAAAAGTATGGTTGCGCTTTTTAAAGCAATGTTACAGTAACTAGTCACTGTTGTCGATGGAAGCACTAGTCTCATTAGTATTGTAACGCATNGCTTTTTAAAGCAATGTTACAGTAACTAGTCACTGTTGTCGATGGAAGCACTAGTCTCATTAGTATTGTAACGCATACACAACATTTAGAATCACTAATGTTTTTTTTTTATTTCACTTCTTCTGTCTTGATTAGAAACATGTTCATATCACCTAATACAAATATATAGAATTCTTATTAATAAATTGGCAACGGATAAATATTAATAACCTACAAAAGTTTTATCAAATTTTTACTTTATAAAAAAATTTAAGATGCTATCACAAGAATATAGTTTTCAATTAAAACTTAGATGTAATTTTATAGAAAATACTGTCTTGTAAACGCACTTACATGAAACAGTTAAATGCGTTAATATAACTGAGTGTATTTTTTTTACCGTGGAGCAGAGAACTAAGAACTGAATACCTGAGAAAAACCAAATATATGAATAGTGCAAATAGTTTCGTGTAAAGCCTTCCACACTATTCAGTATTTTATTAACAGGCAGTTGTTATCTTTATCTTCTCATGACATAAAATGAACACAATGTCTATGTGGAGAGTAATCAGTTACTTATATAACGGATGAAAGTGATTATCTTCTGCTTCTGTTTTGGAGTAGTTTACGCAAATCTATTTTAAAATCAATCATCTCTAATATCCGTGATAATATAATATGTTCAAATTATTTTTTNGTAGTTTACGCAAATCTATTTTAAAATCAATCATCTCTAATATCCGTGATAATATAATATGTTCAAATTATTTTTTTCGTTACAATACATTTATTTTATTAGTTTCCAATTAACTAGCTAACAACTCTTCTTCAAATGGCAACATANATTTTTTCGTTACAATACATTTATTTTATTAGTTTCCAATTAACTAGCTAACAACTCTTCTTCAAATGGCAACATACTATTGAAAGATAAATACATATCACAAGGTCAAACGAATTCTTGTCTGCGGCATAGGAACGGGAGAAATACAAGGAGAGGGAACAGAGCGGATATAAAAGGCAGTTGGGTTTTATGATGCCATAAACTTGCTTTAGTAGTGGGAGAAACCGGAGCAAGTAAAACGCCTGTTGCTTAACACATTAATTAGCTGCTCCGCGCCTAGTGAAGTTGCGATCTGGAAGCAATATGGAACACAGGGCTGAAGACGTCCAAGCGAGAATACAACAGAATGAAAAATTTACATGTGAATTTCCGCTCCGCGCAAGGTCGACGAGAATAAAGATGTGGCTAGAACTAAGACTGTACAGTTCATAGTATGAAGATGATTCGACTAATTTTCGTTTTATGCTCATGTCCCTAATATTGATTCACGATTGGCCAATAGTTACAATACATAAGTACTGTCAAAATAATGTAATCAAACAGTGAAGCGACGTTTGTTAAAATTTAGTTTCCCAGCAAATCTCTGCTCTTTTGGGTGCGTGTATGTAGGCGTGTGTGTGCATATATATAATATACAAATATTATAAATATTGTCATATTTAGGGAACTGCTTGCAGGACAAACAAAGTAATGGTAACTAATTATTTAAACCGTAATCATTAATAAAGTGAGCGTCGTGTAAAGTTAACCCACCCCCATCATGTTGAAAGAAGATGTTGCTGCCCTTAAAAAAAGGTATGTTACAGGAAAACTCCTCTATTTTTGACTATGTATCATGAAATGCCGGTAAAATTAGCAAGATAAATGTCGTTTGCAAAAATTGTCTAACTCTCGCCATTTTCGAGTAAAAACTACATGTTTGATTTCACAGAGAAGTGTTACTGCCAGCAAGTCCGGTAGGCAACCAGAAATGGCTGTCTGCGCGCCGCGCCGTAGTGGAATGAGTTTCCCGCAACTGTGTGTGTTAGCGCACGCGCGCGCGCGCGTGTGTGTAGTCTTACATTAGTAAGTTGCACAAAAAACAGTTCGGTGGGGTTTTCTCACATTTATGAATATAGAAACCAAAAATGACATTGAATGTCTTGCACTTCTAGTTTAATGTCATGCCGTCATAAGCAACTTTACAAAACTGTTTGAAGTGGCGGCCACCGACCTAATTGCAACAATCGATTCGGCATATGAAATGCTGGCCTACCCTTTCGAAAACACCCGGTGTATCTTGAACCTTGTCACAGGCAGTCATAAAGGGTTATGGTTAACAGATCTTCCTCCAACTGAATTGGCGTGTCGTACACCAGAGCCTTGATGAACCCCATAGGAAAACGTTTTGCGGACTACGGTCAGGAGAGCGTGCTGGCCATGCAACAGGCCCACCTCTTCCAATCCACAGTGCTAGAAATTCCACGTTGAGGTGATCTCGTACAGATCTTGTGGATTGTGGAGGGGCGCCGTCTGGCAATGTAAATTATAGGAATTTGCAGTTCATGTGCCCAGTCAATCGTTGCGGCATCAAGTACGACCCAATGAGATGATCACCCACAATGCCCACCCAGATGTTCACAGGAAATCTGTTCTGGATGACTGTGATGGCGGTTGCATGAGGATTGGTGTCGTCCCACATGTGACTGATCCTGCTCTTAAAATAACAGTCTCTCGTGAATGTCGCGTCATCAGTGAAAATTCAATGGAAGTAAAATGAGGAATTATTGTGCACTGTTGCTGAAACCACTGCGGAAAATCACACAGAGAGCAAAATATGCTGCTCCCAATGCCTGCACGTGGTAGGCACGCAGCAGCTGCTCGTGCATACCACGCCGTACAGTGGAATGGGACACATCCATTCCATGCGCAATGGCACGGGTGTTTGTTGATAGGAGTTCCTCCGCAACATTCAGTACTACTTCTTCCACATTTGGTGTACGGACATTCCCCGGGTGACCAGACCCACCTCGTGCCTTAAACGTGCCTGTTTCAAACAGTCTCTTAATGACAATTGTGAAGGTATCGTGATGAGGTTACCGTCGCGCTGGAAATATATCATGGTACAATCGTACAGCAGCTCGTGCATTACTTTAACTTCATCGCATAGCAGAACCATGTCTGTCATTTCTGAGTACGAATACTTCGCCATGTCGACTTGTAGTAGAATACATGCAACGTGCAGTGAAATGTGGGTTTTTATTCTACAGTCCTCTCCTCTATTAGGGATGGGAACTACTGTACTGATAATGAGAGTAAGGGAAAAGCATGACGTACACCAATATTCCGCGCCTCTTAGAAACCCCATTAGACTAAAGAAGTTATGGTTCAGTTTACGCCACAAGCCACCTGTACGTAATATCCACACACCACTTCGGTGCGGCACACAAACAACCATTACTGGTTGCCTACCTGGCAGGCAGTAACCCTTCTCTGTGAAATAAAACATGTAATTTTTACTCGAAAAGGGCGAGAGTTAGATAATTTTTGCAAAATACATTTATATTAGTAATTATCCCAGCAATTCATTATCTATGGTCTAAAATAGGGAATTTTTCCTGGAACGTACTTTTTTTTTGCAGAAAAGGCGACAACCCCTTCCCACATGATGGGTGTGGGTTAAATGTACACGACATTCACTTTATTAATGACTAACGAACCGGCCCGGCTTCACCCGGGTATTATTGGGAAAAGATAATTAATTTATGTGAAAACAGAAATATAAAATTATACTATATTGGCCTAGGCTTTTAAGTAATTACGGCAACCCAAAAGGAAGGAAATGTTTTTTACCAGATAACCAAGAAGTAGGGTAATGGTTTTGGAGTGTATCTGTGCAACTATCGCGTAGTTACTACATTTCCGCTTCCCAGCGTCGATGTATAAAAATAAAAACGTGAGTTTCATCAAGTTGTAGCTTTAGAAAAGAGTGTACATAGGTACTACTTTTTGCGCTTGGCTGAGGGATCTTAATCGATCATCAAAGTTAAGAAACGTTCCCAGCGGCGCACATTTGTATGGGTGACCGTTTAGTGGCATAACATCTGAGCGCTTCCGGGCTTCGGAGGGCACGTTAAATATTCGGTCCCAGTTTTTATCGATTGATAGCAGTCGTTAAGCCATTTCAGAGGTCCTTCGGCGGCCTGATAAACTCTGACACCAGAGGAAAAAAATATTTCGGTCACGTTCCCAGCCGTTGCAGAAGTAAGTTTTGTTCTTACTCCACAGGAACCGTACAATTTTCCGGGATAAACAGTATCCCATGTCCTTTTCCAGGACCTAAAGTACCTACATACCAAATTTCATAAAAATCCGTTCAGCCATTATGGAGCTGAGTGGTAACAAACATACACACGCACACAATTTGTTTCTCCATATAT
>NQII01000469.1:383430-415930 GCA_002778355.1 Clitarchus hookeri | reverse complement strand
CGGATAAGGTATGAGTATGAGTGCCGCTTCAAAGCTAGCCTAAGACTGCATAAGTGTAGCATTTAAGTTGTCCCCAATTAATGTTCTTGGCACATTATATCAAAAATTCTTACTTTCTTATGCGTTTTACTTAGTAGCTAGACATATATATTCAGTTCCATACAGATATAATAATTCACGTATTTTGTGTCAAATTTTTCAAAGATTTTGTAATGTGTATTTCTGTGGGTAAAAATTATTTACAGTAGGTAAAGAATTTCACGTGAAACATAATTTAAAATGTGTCACTGTCAGTGGAGCACGGCGAACTTCCAAAAGATTAGCTGATCTCTGCTACCAACTGTACACTCTGTGTGCACGTAGCATGAACCAGTAACCGCCATGGAGCCGGGCGAAACTAGACGTACAGTGACCACTCACAAGCGAGCTGCTGGTAACCTATTACGTACATGAATTAATGTTAGATGCAAAACTGTTATAGCTAAAGCTTCGGAAATTTCAAGGGTTTATGTGACGGCCAAGCTGAACTCAGCAATTCTTTATACACTCCCAGCATTGTCATGTGTTCATTGGCTGCCACTTTCACGATGAGCACTTAATGTTGTGATACTATGTTGTATGTGATTCGCTCGGTTTCTTTCTACATGTGTATCATTGGTTCACAGATCTGGAGGACGTGTCAGCAAACGATTGGCTCAATCACAAAAGTATTAAGAACGTTCACGTGTTTAAAGTCTATACTATATTGCCTCAATTCGCGGAATTCTCGGGTCTCTGTAGCTCATGTACACCGGGATTTTTTGCTTTTACACTTCTAGGAAAATCCAGATATTTTTTCTAATGGATGAGAACTTAAGACGGTTTGTACTAAGGCGTTCCACAAGCATTTTTTTTTTTTTGGAAAGGGAAACCATGTACAGTAGAGCCAGCACATCCTCCGGGACGTGAGCTCGGCCCATGCAGATCGCGTTCAGCGCAGGAGACATCCGGCTGGAAGGGGCTATGTGGTGACTCAGGCTGGGTGGGAGAGCGTCCTTGCCGCCTCCCACACGCCGGCCGCCACCTCCGCGACTCCGCGCCGCTCGCCACCTCACTTCTCCAGCAGCCTTCCAGCGAGATGGCTGCTACACGAGCCGCTCTCCAGGTGCTGGCGCTGCTTGCCGCCGTCAGCGCGCAGGCGCGCGACNGCTGGGCACGCCCGCGCAGGTGAGGCTGCAGCTGAGGCAGGCGGAGCTCATGGCGCACATACAGGAGACACAGCGGCAGCAGCAGGTGCTACAGGACCAACTGCAGGCGAGACTGGGAGGGGCTCAGCTTCCTCTGCAGCTCCTAGAGCCCGACGACTTGCAGCAACAGCAGCAGCAGCCCATCTTCCTGCCGGAGCAGGACCTCGTGCTGCAGCAGCCGGTGCCAGTCGTCGTCACTCAGCAGCAGGTGCCCGTCCACATCCCTCCAAAAGCCCCGCCTCCGCAGCAGACTCCTCCCCCGAAGCATGCTGCACCACCACAGCAAACTGCTCCTCCTAAGCCAGTCCCGCCTCAGCAACAAACTCCTCCCGCGACGCAAGCCCCACCTCCGCAACAAGCTGCACCACCACAGCAAACTCCACCGCCTGAAGTGCGACAGCAGGTGCTTGCACAGGCCCCACCCCCTGAGCTGCTGCAGCCGATACCGGTGACGGTGGTGGTGGAGGCTGCACCCCCGTGCTCGACGCTAAGCGGGGAGGCGGGACTGTGCCGCCCCCTCGTCAAGTGCATCACCTTCTACACAGAGCTGCCCGAGCTGAGACGTCAGCCTTGCCGCCTGCCGACCAGTGAGCCCGGCGTGTGCTGCCCCCTGAGGAAGCGACCCGCAGGTCAGTTCTCGCTGCTATTCGTCTCTTGCTCGCTCTCTCCTAACTGACTGAGGCTATGTCTTTATTTAAAGAATACTCTTTCGAGAGAGCACTCTTTCGCAAAACCTGGCGAGATCCCTGCTAGGCGCTCACTCACGCTCTCGCTCTCTGAAATTGATACAACCACACACTCATTTTCCACCGACGTTACNTCCCTGCTAGGCGCTCACTCACGCTCTCGCTCTCTGAAATTGATACAACCACACACTCATTTTCCACCGACGTTACGCAGACAGCTAATGCCAAAAGGCGGGAAATCACGTTAAACTAAAATCACGGTTATTNATCCCTGCTAGGCGCTCACTCACGCTCTCGCTCTCTGAAATTGATACAACCACACACTCATTTTCCACCGACGTTACTCAGACAGCTAATGCCAAAAGGTGGGATATCACGTTAAACTAAAATCACGGTTATTTATATATATATAGTAAATAATTGATATATGTTCAAAATAAATCACAAATAATTGTAGCCCTACCTGAATAATTATTAGCACACAAAATACTATTATTTTTGCTTTACATATTACCATCATTTTGCAGCAAAGTAACAAAAAAAAAATGAAACGTCAGAAATCCTTATTTATAATTTTATAAATAGGTGTCACATAAGTTATTTCGTTGACTAAAACAGTTAAAATTATTCGACTTGGTTTTGGCCCAGAAAGCTGCTATAACATTATTCAAACAGAAATAATAAAAACAAATATGGTGCGTGGTCAGAAAGTGAGAGAGAGCGTCAGTGAGTATAACTTCGCGCTCTCTCTGTACTCTCACTCTTTCGCACTCTCCTCGTCAAATTGGGACGACCGGAGAGCGTTTTCTCTGACGTCATAATGACGTCGCGAGAGAACGAGAGAGCGCTCTCTGGGCTAATTGACACACGGCCCCTGTGTATCTCAGTCCTTCACTGTCGGTACCTTCATGCAGACTGTACTTCTTATGGAGGTCAGGCACTGTTCTGAAGGTGTCCCTGACTTGGGATCTGAATGGCTTCCTAGCGCTTTGACGCCGCCTTACCTCTGCTTACTGCAATGTACAGCTCTGAGTAACAACTACGCAGGCGAGGGAGGAAGTACTTTCAACCACTATAAACATTCAGCAAAATGGTAAAATATAATTGTCTAACTAAATATATTATTTAGAACAAATCTTAATATGGATAGTCTATTAGTTTGAAATTAAGTTAAAAGAAATAATATTTTGGCATGTGTTTGTAGGTACAGCATATCGTTTTGTTATTTAAGCATATTTAAATGGTTATGTTGGCTGGTAAATATTTTCTCCATTTGTTGTGTAGTCTCTTCCACTTTTCTATTTAGCAGTAAAAACTGTATATTCAGAAATATATCCAGTTTTTAATGAACTCTAACTGAAAAAATGAAAAATGGGAGTTAAATTTCAGTTATACATGATCAGGTTTTCGCTGTTCCCATGGTAACATTGAGGCGGTATCCCGCGCTCGTTCCCTGGTCGTAACAGAACACGAGTTAAGAAATCACAGTAGAAAGTTAAATAGTTACTAAAATGAGTTTGTAATTTATAATAGCCAAGCACATGACTATCAGTTACCCGTACGTAATTCTACTATCAGTTACCCGTACGTAATTCTAGCATAGCCAACTAGATAAGTTCTTGGTTTCTACTAGAAATGTCCAATTATTTTATACTAAATGCAAAACATTAAAGTTATAAAGTAAATTTATTATCGAAAGAAGATATAAAAAGGGAACTGCCGGCATACAGTGCTTCGTCTAAGAAGTTAGCAACCTGTTACATGTTGTGGAGTGACACAGCTTTAATTATAGTAGCACGTGCACCGTAAGTGCATTTCAGCCGAGTGCTCACCGAGCACTCACGCACATTACCGAAGACGTGTCGGGCATTAAAATTCTTCTTGCGACGAAACGCGTTCAAGTCCCAGTAGTCCGTCAGTGTATATTAATTCCCTTAACTGTTCAGTTAACCCGTCGCTAACGAAGTGATTATGTCGCCAATATGAACGGCTGTGGCTTTGTTGGCTGTATAAGGTACTGCTGGCAGAGCACGAATATTCAATGCGAGATACTCGAAGAAGAAAAATGTTAATGGTTTCCTGAAAAGGCAAATTACCTTACTTAAAACTTTTTCTTATTACTGACGTAGAATTTTGTGGAGCTTTGGAACCTGTCAGTGTAATATGTATTGTTTGAACTTTGTCATTTTCAAGTTAGTTATAAATATCTACACATTCTAAAAACTATTTTCCTTTAATTTTTTGACTTGTTAGGCAATATGTTCATCAGTTGTAACCGGCATCTAATCCCATCGGCTAGTGTTAATAAGAGGTGAAATAAAGTTACCACACATTTGCCATTTGTAACGGACTGAGTCAGCTTACTATACAGAATAATCCCGAAACTAAACTTTCATTGGCAGCACTTCGGTCACTAGCAGTTGCGATGTTTCAAACTATAGTGAACTTGTGAACAGCTGCCATGGCTGGCATAATGTGTCGATGTGAGGGGACGGAGCTATACCAGAACTCACGTCTTGTCGCCGAAACCCTTGTCACAAAGCCTATTTTTTTCGTCAGGCTGGCCAGAGAAGTTGGGTAGTGGTGACGTCATCCAGACGTTATTAGCGTTGCAACGTTTGTTTGGAAATGTTTGATTGTTTCAATGTCCATCAGACTTTTTGAGCATGGGGTCAAGTTTATTTTTAATAATATTATATGTGTTCAGCCAACAGTGAACGTACACAACAAAAATGGTCATTTCCGGCTTTGAAAAACTTTCGAGTGGCGACCACTTGTAAGCAAAATAAGAGTTGGGGAGCTAATCCGTCTATATAAAGTATGTCCGGTTTTGGAAGTGCACATTGCTTGATAACACTGTAGAATTGTAGGTATCAAATCAAGCTTTGCTTGGTAAAATTAAATTATTTTAGAAGTACAAAAATATTTATTACATTTTTTTATTTTACTTCCTGTGCCGGGTTGCATGATGACATGTCACGATTTTCCAAATTTGAAAACTTGGAAATCAAAGTTAAAACGGAAGTCATATCAAGTCTGTAAAATAAATATACATATAAAAATAACTTTAACATTATGCAGATTTTAGAAAATACTTTATAAAATATCTCGTATTGTTTGCTGAAAAATTCAAAGGGTGCTTTTTGTCAAACAATTCGCGATTTTAGGCCTCGGGCACGCAAAATGCCTCCAGTCAGGTGGAANATTCAAAGGGTGCTTTTTGTCAAACAATTCGCGATTTTAGGCCTCGGGCACGCAAAATGCCTCCAGTCAGGTGGAACCCTTGGTACAGTCTATTTACGGTTTCTTCACACTTTCTGAATCAAAACTTTGAAAAATCACCCCATCTATGACTTGTTTGGTTGTTTACTAAGTATGTCATATATCACAAGCGTTTAATAATTATGGTAACATAAAAGTATCTTATTTTTTGTTAAATCAATCTCTTATTTTTATTTATTTATAAACTGCAATGTTGCAATAATAATCGATACAAATCTAAACAGTGAGAAAATAGGTGTGTTGTTAATGTCTAGTAAGATATAGTTCTTATGCAAAATATTTCTAAAATGTGGTACGTTGCCGCTTTGGTGTAATTTTCTAGACTCGGTTAAACTTTGTTTGCATGAAGCGCAGGAATAGTGTTAAAGTAGAACTTTAGCGTGGCTTCAGAAAAGTTTAGTGGGATATACTAGCCAAGCAACGCTAATTATGTCCCGCCAATGAGGTGTGTTTCACAACGAATGACGATATCCAGATATTATCATCGATTATTTCAACTGTATCACGGCTTCGTTCGTGTCGCAAGGCGTGCGGGGAGCTGGCACGCGCTGGCACCCTCGCGTGGGCTGGTGACGTCACAGGCGGGCTGCTTCGTCACCAGCCGTTCCAAGACGGGAACGTGTTCCGAAAAAATGCTCCACCCGGCGACCTTGGAGGTGCGGTCTGCCCGGAGCGGCGAGCAAAACTAATGAGCATCCGCTTGCAGGAACCAGTCCGGCGACCCCGACTGCAGAACAGCGCGCGGTACAGAGATGCATCTGCCAGCCGCGTGTGGCCACGACTCCAGTCACGCACTAAACCATTTTTACATGCACTCACACACACACACACACACCAGCAACCAGGGGACTGAAGCTTGAATAGGGAAAACGAATCATTACCAAAGAATACCCAAGTCCAAGTTCTACTATCTTACACACTTACAATAAAAAAAAATTATTTAATGCCTAAATGAATTATTTAATGCTTAAATAAAATGTTTACACATTGTGCATATACACAACCAACAATAATTTAATTCTAATCTCTAAATGTCAAAGACACACCTGCTTGATTTACATGTTTTATTTCTGATGGTGGTAACAAAGCTTTCTTTGACTACGTGGCTTTCACATATGTTAGTTCGTACCACAATTTTTTTTTCACGAATAGTCACAGAAAATTTTTTGTAAAGTGTTGTTTCACCTTCGTGATTATGATTTATATTCTCTCATGTGTATTTTTGGTATGGGATAACTATTAATAAACGACGCCCTCAAATATAAGGTCAATAAAAATGTTCAGTTTTAAAATAATAAATAAAACGCTAGCTGGCGACGCCACATGTATTGTCTGGCTACATATCAAAGTGAAAACTTCAAGTTTATTCTGTGTTCTAACGTAGGCAGTTCCGCTTAATCTACTTCAGCAAACACATATATAAGATAAGTTTATCTCGTTATAGTGTTGAGTTGTAACGCAGTCCTTGTCTATTCGAGATTTCTTCACACTTTTGAATCAAACCTTTGCAAAAAACACCCTATAAAAGACGTGGTTTGTCGCTTCCTGAATATGACATATGTCACAAGCGTTTTGTACTTGTGTTAACATAAAAGTACATTATTTTTTGTTCAATTCATCTTCTACTTATATCTTATGAATATATTGCAGTATTTAATTTATAACTAATTTAAATAAAGACAGTGAGGAAATACGTGTATTGGTAATGCCTAGTAAGGTATAGCTCATATGCAAAATATTATTACACTGAGCGCGCACGAATACGTTGGCCCTCTGATGTGATTGTCTAAGCTTTGTCTGCATGGGACGGAGGAATATCCTGGAAGCAGAACTTTGCAGGGCTAAGGTTTATTCTANAATTGTCTAAGCTTTGTCTGCATGGGACGGAGGAATATCCTGGAAGCAGAACTTTGCAGGGCTAAGGTTTATTCTACTCAGGTTGAGAAGCTCATTGCTTTTAGTTTGGCAACTAAAATTTTTCGCTGCTAGGTAAGCGCTAGTGTTGCATTGTGTAGAGGATTTTTTCTATTTTCTACGTTAAAAAACAAAATAATTGCAATACTCATAAATCAAATATATAGTAACTACTTAATGAAATGAAATTTTTCACTTTTATTATTCACGTAGCTTAAAATTTTAATTAAAATGACCTCTTAGGAACAGTAGCGCTTATCTAGAAGCGAAAATTTTTCCCTATGCCAAACTCTCCCATAAGAAAAATAGTTTTGTTCCTAACCTGAGTAGAATTAACCTTAGCAGGGCTTCAGAGAAGTTGGAAGTAACCGTGAATGGAGCATGCTCCTTGCCGACAACATGCCTCAAATGCCTGGAGCTTAGAATAAATGATACCATAAAGGCTGTTCACGATAAAGTGAGCACTTTCGAAATCAATATTTCAAATATGTCGCTGCCCCAACCTGTATAAATTTTAACGGGCACACTGAGTAGCATGCGCCCGGTAATGTTGGTAACGACGCGACGGAAGGAAAGTAGTTACTTGTCATAAGGTTGAATTAAAAGTGATAGGTAAACATTTGTGAATACTACAATTATTTATTTTGCTTTCTGTTATTTTAGTACATACAGGTGTAAAAACAGCACATACTTTTTTTAAATGTTTAATTTTCTAATAGTTTTACAGTTTTACTTGACCTATGTACACAAACTACTGCTGCAGCGATACAATGCCTAGGACGAGAAGATATATGTGCGTTTTTAATGAAAACGGTAGGTCTTAGGAAGTTGTATCAAGACGACAATTTTTATTAATTAGGTCGTATTTCTCAATAAACAAGCATCAGATGTTCATATTTCCTGAGTGTAAAAACGTTGTATGCAATATAATGGTGGCCACCTCTGTTATTTTCATTACGAAAGGCGATATTAATGAGGGGTAGCTCTTACGTTGAAGATCCCGATAACATAAAACAATGTTCGGAGAGTTGTAGATACATTTTACTTCATTACTGACATTTTGCAAAAATACGCTTTAAAATCTTGATATTTAAGGGCTCATACGTCCCTTAATATTCGGTTTCCTTTTACTTTTCCATAAAGAATCACCCCCCCGAAGTATGTCCATATAATTGAGAATCGACCTGTAGTTTACATCTTAAACGAAAGTTCTGTAGCAGTGGCCAATTAAAGAATGATAGTGGGTGTTGTCAGCGGGGAACAGGTTTATACAGTTATATAATAAAGCTAAATATATGAAATGGGCAAATAAGTGTGCACGTTTATGTCTGTATTTGTGAAGTCAATTCACAAAAAGAAGAGTCTTTTGCCAGGAAGTGTTAGCCTTGAAAAATGGCGTGTATTAATGCCGGTTGTGTTATGTCAGGATAGGTGTTTTATTATGAGCAAAATGTAAAGAACGTAGGCTTACCGTGAGAGCTGAATATTATAACATTATAATTCTAATCGTGAATCGTGAATACAGTTAATACAGGTTTCGCGTTCGCAGACGGTAGTTGCTCCTTAATTCCTAAGTCACAAATTGTCAATTGTAAACTTATAGTCCATTCACGGTTATTTAAAACTTTTATGCAGCCCTGCTACAGTTCCACTTTAGTATATTCCTCCGCCTCAAACAAACAAAGGTTTACCAAGTTTATAAAATTACTCCAAACTGACTACGCACCGCATTATGCGCAATCAATGTAATAATAATTTGCATAAAAACGATTTCTTACTAGGCAATACCAACACACCTATTATCTCACTGTTTTATTCATGTTAATTATAAATGAAATATTACAATTTAGAATAACATATAAGTAACAGTTTAATATAATTAAAAATACATTTTTTTTGTGTTAACACAAGTATGAAACGCTTGCGATGAATNATATAAGTAACAGTTTAATATAATTAAAAATACATTTTTTTTGTGTTAACACAAGTATGAAACGCTTGCGATGAATGACATATTCAGGCAACAACCAAGCACGTCATGCATGGGGGAATTTTTCAAATGTTTGACTTAAAAAGTGGGAAAATACTGCGTGTAGACTGCACTGTGCGTGCAGCGAGTTACGATATTTGCATTTAAGAAGAAGAATTGCAGGGCTAATTATTACACAATCAGGCAATAACAATTCGTAAGATTTGAACTGTTTTAAATGAACACCTCACAAAAAGTTTGGAATATACATACAGAAAGCAAACAATTATTGAATATACATAAAAGAAAACANAAATGAACACCTCACAAAAAGTTTGGAATATACATACAGAAAGCAAACAATTATTGAATATACATAAAAGAAAACATAGCAATTAGAAGTTACAAACATACCGAAACAAAACACGAACTTCAAAGTGTTTCTAACGCAATATATTTTCCAATATCACAGGCAATTAAACACTAAAGTAGAACAAAATTAACGTAAAGGGGTCTCTGACTCGGGAGAGTTTCTTTCTTCCTACTGAAGCTTAGTACCGTGTATGGCCTCCATGTGCATTGTACAAGTCCCTAACACGCAGTGACATGCTTGTAATCCATGTGTTGACCTCATCATCCGGACGAAGGTCCCATTCCATCTGGGCAGCTCTTGTGAGATCTGGAAGTGTTTCTGGAGGTAGTGGACGATTATAACCTGCTGTTTTCAACTTGTCCCAGGCATGTTCAACGTGTTAGTGCGCTCTCTGTTGATCACAAAAAACACTACTCAACTCCTACCACCCCAACTGCCTTATCGCACAATATTCCAAACTTTTTGTGAGGTGTATATTAATCGGGAAACTTCAGATAGAACTGAANCCAACTGCCTTATCGCACAATATTCCAAACTTTTTGTGAGGTGTATATTAATCGGGAAACTTCAGATAGAACTGAATTAGGTGGTGCAGCGGTAACACACTAGACTCGCATTGGATGGCAAGGACTCGGATTCAATTCCCGGTTCTTCCATTCCTGTTTCAGTTTTCCATGGTTTTCGGAAATTTCTCTAGGCTAACGTCAGGTTAGTTTCTAAATACTGACCACGGCCGATTACTTCCCCGCTCCTGGTTGTCCGTATTAACTTGATCCGTCTCTAATGAACTTGCTGTTGACGACTGGCTGATAAGTGCCGTGAACATAATTTTCGCGAAGAGTTCCTGCCTAGTTCTACTTTAAAACACCTAAGCACAGATCCACTTTCTTTAATCGATGGTTTCAATTGCTGCCTGCCAATCATACACATTCAATATTGGAGTTNCCAACTGCCTTATCGCACAATATTCCAAACTTTTTGTGAGGTGTATATTAATCGGGAAACTTCAGATAGAACTGAACTAGGTGGTGCAGCGGTAACACACTAGACTCGCATTGGATGGCAAGGACTCGGATTCAATTCCCGGTTCTTCCATTCCTGTTTCAGTTTTCCATGGTTTTCGGAAATTTCTCTAGGCTAACGTCAGGTTAGTTTCTAAATACTGACCACGGCCGATTACTTTCCCGCTCCTGGTTGTCCGTATTAACTTGATCCGTCTCTAATACTCTTGCTGTTGACGACTGGCTGATAAGTGCCGTGAACATTATTTTCGCGAAGAGTTCCTGCCTAGTTCTACTTTAAAACACCTAAGCACAGATCCACTTTCTTTAATCGATGGTTTCAATTGCTGCCTGCCAATCATACACATTCAATATTGGAGTTATCCATTTCTGATTGGCACAGTCAAGTACAAAAATGTCTTCTCGCTAATACGTGCTGCCAATAGACACGACGTAGTTCTCTGTAGGCGAATTACAGGAGTTCACTTATGAAGTCGCAGAGCTATCACTGGCCCAGTCAAATACGGAGATGGCTACACATACAGACGACAGCTAATAACGGCAATAAACCTGCAAACAGCAACACACAATGCTGAACTCTCCATAAGTCTAGTATTTCTGAGAAGAAAAAATGTCAGATAGTAAATAATTTTTAAGGACCGATATTTCTTTTTAGTATTCTTCAACGGCTTAAAAAGCTAAATTTTAAAGGTACTGTTTAAGTCACCTCACTTCAACAATTTTTTGCACTACCTGTAGTTTGGTTGCTCACGAACGAGTTCGCTGGGACAGTAGATTCATTACAAAGAGGCATTGGAATCACATGCGTGATATAATGAACAAACAGTGTGTATCTTCATCTCATACTTTTACTTGAGCCGTGTGTGACCTAGTAACTCAGTAATCGCGGTGGCGCAAAACGTTTTTGAGTCACATATTTAATTTNTTCTTTTTAGTATTCTTCAACGGCTTAAAAAGCTAAATTTTAAAGGTACTGTTTAAGTCACCTCACTTCAACAATTGTTTGCACTACCTGTAGTTTGGTTGCTCACGAACGAGTTCGCTGGGACAGTAGATTCATTACAAAGAGGCATTGGAATCACATGCGTGATATAATGAACAAACAGTGTGTATCTTCATCTCACACTTGTACTTGAGCCGTGTGTGACCTAGTAACTCAGTAATCGCGGTGGCGCAAAACGTTTTTGAGTCACATATTTAATTTACCATAGCTGATGATGGTATTGAATTAACTGGTAGGTTAATGATCAATTCCACTCCAGAGTAAGAGGGACTTGGTGTAATAGTTAGGTATGTCATCATTTTTGAATTAGTGATTTTTTTTTTTGCATGCACAGCTGTTCGAGTATAAGAGGAAACTCACACAGTAAAAACATTTCTAGTAAACTTCCTAAACTCTAATGGTATTTTTTAAAGTATAAAGAGCATGAAAAACTTACCATACATCAGGCTGTAAATAGACAAATGTTGAGCATCATTACTTCACAAAGTTGGAAACTTCACTACTCATCTGACTCTTCCCTGAAAAAATGCAGGAACGCTATAAAAAGAACTTACTATTCGTGTTACTCGTACTATTTCCGTACAATGACGTGGTGCATCTGCAAACCATTTCTTGCATTGCATGTAAGCTCCTACACGTTAGCGAGCATGTTAACGGAAGCAGTAAAAATGGCAGTGAGAAGGCCAGATCATAAAGGCGCGTCACACACAGAACATGGCAGGAATACCGATTGAGGAGGCAGAAGACAGTTTATCGCTTACGCCCAACCACCCACACGACTCAGTTCCTGAGAGACACGCCGGGTCTGCGTGCGCTGTAGTGGCTAATGACTTTAACATTCAAGGAAAGAGTTGCAACTCGAAAGTAAAACTGTGGGACCTTTTCTCATTTATGCTTACGTTCATACGTATGTTATATCGCACTGCCAACGTCAGAATACAGATTAAAATTAAAATTTTTACTTTTTTGTGTTTGTGAGCAATGCGCATGACGTCGTCAATCTGGATGATATTTTTTATTTTTAGGTCGGGCCTACTTTTTCTCGGCAATATTATCGATTGCGTCGTTTATTTGCAGTTATTTCATACCACAACTGCATTCAAGATCATGCAGTCATGGAGGTGAAGCATTATATTACAAACATAATACGAATATTCTTAAACATACACATCGGACGAACTTACCGATGTGAAAGACACTTAGAAAATACGGTTGTGCTACCGTCGTCAGTATTCAAATAATAGAACTACAAATGTTTCTAAAAATTTTAAAGAGAAAACGTATATAACTGTTTGTTATATATTTACACTATGTGCAGGTAATTAATATAATCTTGTTTAAGTGAGCGACAATATTTTTAAATACCGAAACTAAGTCTGTAAAAACCTTGACTTTCGGGTTTCTGCGATAAGGATTTGTTTTACTTATTTGAGTCGCAGGTCCGGTGCGTAACTTACGCACCGATCCTTCCTTCTCGTACTTCCTCCTTCTTCATTGACCAGAGCAAGAGGAATGTTTGAAATGTTTGAGAATGCTGAAAAATCCCAAGATTCCATGGTGGATTGATTCAAATTGGTATCTGTAGTTTTTCTTATTTGGGGACCTGTGGATCTTTCTAACGTGTACCGATCACCAAGGTTGCAGATTGGCTTTTCCAGATGCTTAAACTTTTCCTTAATCTTTAAATATTTAGCTGATATTCCAGATGACTGTGGCTACTGATTACAAAATTGTGATCAATAGTTATGTGATTTATACTGTCTAGCATTGCTGTGAGGAACATTGATGATACATGAGAATTATTTTTGCCTTACACATGAGTTTGAGCTACGTATTGCATTTCAAGTAGCAGTGATACCGTTACTTGAAAATTAAAGTCTCAATGTAATAATTCTGTCATCATCTATGGACTCACAACTACAAGGACGAGGTTCAACTACTGTCTTTCGTAGAAAATCACTCATTCAGTAATTCATAAAGTAAGTATACATTGTTTGACGTCGAATACATAGCGTTTTGTTCATTAACTGTTAGTCTTCACAAGTGTTTGTGTTTATTCTTATTTATTTCTTTATACAAAGTCTGCATGTTTCGTAATATGATGCAGCATGTTTCCTGAGAGAATCCGTTTTCTCTCTGATCTTGNCATGAGAATTATTTTTGCCTTACACATGAGTTTGAGCTACGTATTGCATTTCAAGTAGCAGTGATACCGTTACTTGCAAATTAAAGTCTCAATGTAATAATTCTGTCATCATCTATGGACTCACAACTACAAGGACGAGGTTCAACTACTGTCTTTCGTAGAAAATCACTCATTCAGTAATTCATAAAGTTAGTATACATTGTTTGACGTCGAATACATAGCGTTTTGTTCATTAACTGTTAGTCTTCACAAGTGTTTGTGTTTATTCTTATTTATTTTTTTATACAAAGTCTGCATGTTTCGTAATATGATGCAGCATGTTTCCTGAGAGAATCCGTTTTCTCTCTGATCTTGNTTTTATACAAAGTCTGCATGTTTCGTAATATGATGCAGCATGTTTCCTGAGAGAATCCGTTTTCTCTCTGATCTTGTTATTAAGGTCAAATTTGTTACAAGTGTCACGTCACCAGAAGCTCCGAACATTATGAGCATGTAAGTACGCTGTCACCAGGAGAGGATGGCGCCCTGTAAGACCCAGATGTAGAAAAATCCTCTCTTTATGGATGACAGGGATCGCGGTTTGTCTTCGAAGGTGCAATGGTTCGGAAAGGTACGGATTCAGCAGTATGGGCAAATATTAATTTACATTGTAATAAGGTTTCTAAAAGTAAATAACTTTGAATGTCCCTACTTTATCTGCAGCAATAATTTTGCTAACCTTCTATCTGGGTCCAAACATTATTCACAAGTAAGATTTATGATGCTGCACAACTTAAGCTCAATTGGTTTATATCAGGTTATATCTACCTTCCTCGGCATTTATAGGACACTTCAGGATTATATAAAGATACATTTTTTACATCTCAACCATTGTTCTGTAATCCAACAAATCTGTTCCAGAGGACTGCTTGAAGGATGACTATTAAAAATAAGTCTTCCATCAACAAGAATATATCTTTTTTTTTTCATCTGGGGAATTTTGGCAATTTGAAAATAAAACCTTTACAACCAAATGCCAACTGTTGGCCGAACGCATGTTTCTTCTCGGATACATATAAATTATAATAAGATTTATTTAGTACTAGCTGTGCCCGCGGCTACGCTCGCATGGACTATAAAATTATTGTTTAGGTTTTTTTTAATAAGGTTCCCNCCTTCCATCCTAGTCGCTTCCACCCGCCACCACCATTGCTCTCCACGTCCGCGTACGGTAAACTGACTCGCAAAAGGAAATTTTTTGAGATATTTTCTCGAAATAAATAGTAACCAATATCAAATTTCAGCCGTCCAACTACTTTTGTGCAAGACATTACGTCGATCTGTTGCTAGGTTGCAACATTTCATTATTATNTGTGCAAGACATTACGTCGATCTGTTGCTAGGTTGCAACATTTCATTATTATTGCGTTTGTGTACTTTTTCATTTTCCAATAAGAATTTCCCCAAGGGAATGAGAAATTTTCTCAGGGTAAAAAGTAGCCTATGTCACTTCCCGGCCCTCCAACTATCCCTGTGCAAAAATTGACGACAATATGTTGCTCCGTTGCAACGTGGAAGGACAAACAAACAAACATACACACTTTCACACTTATATAATAGTTAGGCTATACATAGCAAGGACCGATACATTCTTCAGTTACATATCAATCGATAAGATATTTTCCATATCGATATATCGATATGTATCGACATATACATAAGTANTACACACTTTCACACTTATATAATAGTTAGGCTATACATAGCAAGGACCGATACATTCTTCAGTTACATATCAATCGATAAGTTATTTTCCATATCGATATATCGATATGTATCGACATATACATAAGTACCGATATATCGATATATCGAGCATTGACGCAGCATTGTACCCCGAGTGCTAATTTGACTAAAACATTTTTTTGAGGGAATGAGATATTTTTTGTGATAAAAAGTAGCTTATGCCACTTCCCGGTCCTCCAACAATCTCTGTGCAAAAAATGACGTCGATCCGTTGCTCCGTTGCGACGTGAAAGAGGGACAAACAAACATCCAAACACACTTTCACATTTATATATATACATGTCAAAGTCACATGTAAGTCAAAGTCACCAAGCAAAAACCAATATCTTGAAACAAAATTCACAATTTATGTATTTAATTCAGAACAAATATAATTTACACATTCAGGAAGATGAAGTCAAACTTACTCCACATCGTTCAAAATTGAAGTTAAACTTACATCCTGAAAGCATAATAGACGCAGGCTCTCCGATAGACGCTTCGTAGTGAAAGACTAAACAAAATTGCCAATCAAAGACTAACAAATTACTGACTTCATGACCGACACCATGAATATCGGACTGTTTTTTCTCAACATGTTGGACAAATGCCAAATTCATATATGTGGTCTAGTGCAAAGAAAACAGTACATATAAATGTGGGTAGGCCAAAACATTCCGCCCACCTGAAATAACTATTTTCTTGGTTAAGTTCACACATTTTAAACACAACTAATAAGTGTTTCTTCAAATATAAAATAATTAAATAATAATAAAGATAACATAATATAGGTTTTGCTTGATCACTAGCCACATAAGTCGATTTGCACAGAACAAATTTTAGTTACTGATCGAATAAACTTCCTTGAAGTGATCTGAGTGAGACAACACGAACAACTCTGTAATGGCCTGGATGAATAGCTGTTACTCGAGTAGTCTTCAATTTCAGAGGGTGTAGATAGAGGTCCTTCAGAAGCGCCAACAGTTCCACTTTTGTATTTAGGGCTGATTTATTCCACTTGGCTCTCTGCTGAAGATCGTGGAGATATTTCATACTTCAACTCTTCCAGATTCTTTGCTGGAAATAAGTTGCCCTCTATCTAGGCTGTGTCAGCTCGTGATCTGGCAATGCCACTAGGGGTTAGCCAACAAGGAAATGAGTCAGAGTCAGCACATTATATGTATCGGTCCGCTGAAAGGGCGCACGGAGTCAGTGAATTCAATATAGTAGAGACGTATGCTAACAACGCTGCAAATTCAAAGATGATTACATGGGTATCCACAACTTGCCTCAGTGGTTTTTTCGGGCTTTTGATGGCCACTCTCAAAGACCACGATAATGAGTGCTCTCCAGAGGACCACTTGATATGTAGCAGAGCAGACTCATTCACAATTTCTTGTCTGTTTCTTCACCAGAACAAGATCTAGTACACTTCATTTAGGTACCAGTGTACCCCCACTTCGTGTCATTTTCGGAAGACACCTCTCCTGTTTTTCCATGCAGAAAAATAAATTATATCAAGTCTGTTAAAAATGTGGCTGCTGGCATCTCTGTGACTAATTTCAAGTACACTTCATTGGTAGTCATGATAAACAAACACACCCTTTCCTTCAGGACTTCCTTCTTTTGTGCTCTGATTGGTTCCACCAGGAGTGGCCCTCCAAAGTCGATTCCAACTGATTTAAATTATCTCATATGAGCAAATCAAGTTTTTGGTAGTGAGCCCATCAATGGTACTGTTGTAATTGGTTTGGCTTTAAAGCATGGAATGCACTTATGAAGTAAACTGTGAATGAAATCTCTAGCCGAAACGATTCNGGGGGGGCAGACTGGATTCCTACCACTCAGTAAGCCACAAAGATATTTTCAATGTGTGAGACGATAGTCTCAACCATGCCAGTACCACTTTCCACACTGTCCACACATTCCTCACCAAGTTGGTAACATTTCATTCGTATAGCTTCTTGATATGCTACCAAATTCTGCTCGACAACAGTGCGGCACAGAGCTATAGTTTGGGAATGTCTAAAGTCTTTAAATGTTCCACCTTGGACCTAGCCATCAGACCTAGCCATACATGTGCTTCGTCATTCTGCACAAAACGCAACTAGATTACAGCAACACACGCCTTTTCCCTGGCATCACAANTTTCCCTGATATCACAAAAAAAAAACCTGCGAAACTGAAATTTTATAATTGAGAACTGAGATAAATTTTGCAACCGACATTTCGGAAACCAGCAGTTGGGAGCCTTTGAAATTATTCCATTCGTCTATAGCAACTTCCACACAGGCTCATTCCATCCCAGCCCTTGAGTCCATAATACCTGTAATATAATTTTCCAATCTGCGATCACAAGAGCCAACAACCTGCATAAATTGTAAAGTCAGGAAGTCGTTGACAGAATGCCTTGGGGGATGCAAAGGTTTGGCATTTTCCCTTATTAAATGAAATTATTTTGTGCTGGGTCCCACAATAACCCCAACACCTTTACAGACTCGACATGGTCAAAAGTCAGTGACAGGTTATTACGCCCTTCGTCCAACAGATCTCGATGGCTTGAGTACCACTTATGCGACTGGAAACCAGCTGATTTCAACAAAGAAACCAATTGTCTTTTCAGCTCTTGAGCTTCTCCCGAGGTAGCTTCTCCAGTAACAATCTCATCAACAAGCATGTCATGGAGCAGTATACATGCAACCAGTGAGTATTCTGCTTCATGATCAATCACAAGCTTCTGAAATTTTCTAAAAGCCTAGGGGTGATGTGACTTCATGTGTTACTGGGTTCAACTCATAAAAACGCACTGGATCACTGACAGAGTCTTGCTACAGAATGCACTAATATTTCATATACAGTGAATATATGGCTATATGCTGGAACATTTCTAACACATCAGCTATATACGAAACTGGTGAAGTACAAAAGTTGAACACTATATGTACAATGTCCTTCTGCAGCTTAGGATCTTGTAGTCAGAAGTTGTTCAATTATGTTCCATCAACAGTCTTTGCAGACATCGAACGGTACTTGTAGCTTGGTTGATACACTATATTCCTTGACCACTGCTTGATGTGGAATTAAGTATGCTGGTTGGCTGTGTGAATTCTAAGTTAATGTCACTGCACTCCCCATCTTACCTGAATGTCAACATACCATTATAAGTCATGTGATCCATATTAACATACTCTTTCATAAACTGATTATACTGAAACTTTACCTCAGGTGAATGTTTAAATCTACTTTCCAGTCCATAAAGTTTATTCAGAGCTTGGTTGCACGATTATTTCAGTGAGGAGTCTGATGTTCTCAGTGAGAGTCTCAAGATGTACCTGCCAATAATTTTCTCGAGCATGAGTATCGATGAAATGCTGCTCACACTGCTGATCTTCACTGGAGAAAACTTCATTCTTGGAACTTATTCTATCTTCTAGAATTTCTACACTCCCATGACCAGGGAGATGTCTGTCTCACGAGCTATGTTGCCAGGTTTGATTGGCTCACAGTTTCACATGGGCAGTCCCTGTAATCATCCAGCCAAATGAGGTATGAAGTGCATGAGACTAACCAACAAACTTGCATCTCAATATTACCTCAGTTACAGTCTCAGTGGACAATAACATCTTAATTGTGCTTGGTGTGGCAAAGCAAGAATCAGCACATGGGTGTCCTTTGAAATGTTCAAGTCGTTTTGCAGCCATCAGTACAAATAGCAAGTCCTGTGTAATCTTGTTGAGTATCACAGCCTTGCTTGTCAGATGGAGTTGCAGCGAATTCACATGTCTCTGTTCCTCCTGCATCACAGACATTTATGTGACCTATGCCAAATATGTTTATATATGTTTGACCCTGTTTGAGTCCGAGATGTTAAACACATTCTTCGGTAGTAAACGAAGATTGAGAGGTTCCATTTAGCAGCGCACATACCACCTGATACTGGCCCACACCATCTTTGACACGAATTAGTGTAGTTTTCTGCAACACTGGGGTATTATTTGGTTTTCCTCTCTGAGCATAACACATGGCTGTTGCACTACTATTTTCACCACCTGAGTTAAAGTCACTATCTGAACTTGGGGTTTTATTATCATAANCGAAGATTGAGAGGCTCCATTTAGCAGCGCACATACCACCTGATACTGGCCCACACCATCTTTGACACGAATTAGTGGAGTTTTCTGCAACACTGGGGTATTATTTGGTTTTCCTCTCTGAGCATAACACATGGCTATTGCACTACTATTTTCACCACCTGAGTTAAAGTCACTATCTGAACTTGGGGTTTTATTATCATAATGACTAACCTCTGTAGCATTGAATAATGTTTAATGTGATGTTTGACAATGTTGGTAGTGATATTTTGGACAACAATTTAATGCAGTGTGATATGCTTTTAAACAGTTGAAGCACGTGTTGTTCTCTCTTACACACTTTCTTCGATCCTCGGGAAGGCTTAAGAAAAACGTCTGGCATCTTTGAAGAACATACATACCCCTACATACTCAACATTTTTGTTTGTCATGTGATTTGTCCTGCATATATACCAGTGAAGTCTTTGTGGTGTTGACAGTGTGGAAGTTAACGGCTGCACTTCCTGGCAGGAACTTGTGGGCACTGAACAATGCCTTGCTTCTTGTTTTAAAGTGTTGATTAGTAGGTTGTCCTTTAGCGGTAATTGAATGAATATGCTTTGCGCCATAACTTCGCATTCTAAGAACTTTATTAACTGTGTATAAGTTGATATTTTGTCCATGTGTGTCCTCTCGAAACCTTGTCTCAAGGGTGTATCCAATTTTTTTCCAGAAACATATTAAGCAACAGAAAATCCCACTCGGCAACGGGGAATTTCTGTAATTTTAAGTATTTCAAGTACATCTCTACAGTACTAATAAACTTGGTAAGGACTCCCTAGTTTCGGCTGTTAACGACTAAAGGCGCAAAATCCTCTGAACATGGAATGTTGGAGTAATTGGCACACTCCAGAATTTACTTTCAAAAGTCTCCATATGACATCAAGGTTCTTGTCCATTAATGGTACATTACTCACACAATCACGAGTATCGCCTTTCAAGCACCCTTGCAAATAATGCACTTTTTGGACTTCTGCCAAGTGTAAGGCGTCAACGATCATAAAATTAAAGAGTACCGCAAACCCTGCCCACTCTTCTCTGTACCTATCGAGAACTGGTAACTGCAATGGTGGCAACTATGTACATGCTGACCTTCGTACCTGTACATGCTGACCTTCGTACCTGCTTGATGATGTACACTCACTCAACAATGTGACTTGGGTTTTACTAATTTTATCGAAATATGGCTTCGTGTACAGTGAACTGTTCTTTGATTTTACCATTAATTATTTTGCTGCTGGCTTGGCACAAATTGCAAGGAAGTTTCCCAGTAGTTCGTTCCTTTTACAGATCACTTCCTCAAAAACGAATTCATAGTATTCTAAATTTTAACTATCTTATCGTTATAACACATATCTTTTTCTGGCCTAATCGGTTTGAGACAAAATAAAGCAAAAGTCGATGCAGTTCTGGCATCGCTACCGCCATATTACGAATGCTTTGAAGATTTAACGTTGGTATTAATAATCTTGATTTAAACTATTTATGGACTGTAACGAATTTTGCACATGTTAGTTTGTTACTTGTTCATGAGTGTAGATTTGCATCACATGCTTTCTGTAGACCGGCTTGGCAAACTCTTCATACAAATGCAATCGGTAAATACGAATTTATAGGCATCGTATAACATTGATAAATCCTTTTCCGATTGGCACTCACTTGACTGTGCGCCATTTTCACCATAACCGACGTCCCCGAGTATTGGTGTTTAATTACCGTGTGTGAAAATGTGTAAAACCAATAAACATCCAGATGCCAGACAAAAAAAATTTCTCAGCGCGATACCACTTACATAGTTCTTGACGCCATCATGATCGGGCTGTATTTTCCCAACATGGCGGACAAGTACCAAATTCAAATATGTAGTTTAGTGCAAAAACAGTACTTTTACCGAATGTCCCAGATTTATGTTTACACTCTTTGAACGTTATTATCACAGAAACTACTAGAGACAATATGATGGGACTTCGTGTATTTTACGCTACAAGGCCAACATTGGGAGTGTGCGAGCGCGTGTAGCCATTCTGTTGTTGTCAGTTCCGTTTTTATGCTCCAGCAGCAGCACTACAATTGAGGAAATGTTTTAGGTTACAAGGTTTTCTTTGGGGAAATGTAAGCAGATTTTAAAGTGGTATTGGAAACACGAGAATATGACTGGGATTCGGAGACGATTGAGGGCAGAATTGGATACTGCACCACAGTCATGTGTAAGACAAGTTTGAAAGGGACTGGACTCTGTGATGTGAAGAAAGGATGGTGTGCCAGGAAGGGAACGACAACAGACGAAGAAAGTGTGGAGGCTGTTTTACACACTTTCACACATTCCCCCGGGAAGTCTAATTCCATACGGTAATCTGCGCATGAGTCAGGTGCTAGTTAATCAAGTGTCCATCACAGTTTAAAGCAACAAAAGTGGAGGCCATACATTCCACGTTACTTCATGTTATGAATGAAGACGACCCAGATATTCATGTCAAATTCTATGAATGGGGTGTTATTGTGAACATGTCCAATGACAACAAAAATATTTACTGACGTGATTGTTTTCATCTATTTAGCAACCTTTAATTTTAATGGAACCGTCAGCTGCCACAATTGTTTGTACTGGGCCGATGAAAATCCCCACACTGTGGTAGAGCATACAGTGTGATGGGGTAAATCTGTCAGAGAATTTGTGGAGCTATTCTTCTTTGATGGAACGGTGACAGGTGAAAGTTACCACACCATGTTGCAACAAAACATTGTGCCAGCTGTTCGGCAACTCTACCCAGATGATCGGCTCTCAATACCTCGCTGTGAAGAGCCGCCCAAATCTCTTCACTCACTCACTCTACCCAGATGACGAATACTTTTTTCCTGCAGAACTGTGTACCACCGCGTTACCATCGAGACGTATGGTCGCTCCTGGATGAAACATTTGTTGGAAGGTGGATAGGCTGACGAAACAGTGTTGAATATCCATCCAGATCTCCAAATTTAGCATAGTTAGGTTCTTGTCCGTGAAGAACTCTGAAGAATACTGTTTACATCGTAAAGTCACAAAGACTGGATGCTATGAAAGATGCAGTTGTGACCGCTTATGAATCCACTTCCATGGAAACCATAGATACTGTTTTACGTTCTGTTCTACAACTTTGCAGACGACGTCTTGCTGCTGATGGCAGGCATTTTGAACATTTGTAACTGTTATTAACATTTGTNACGTTCTGTTCTACAACTTTGCAGACGACGTCTTGCTGCTGATGGCAGGCATTTTGAACATTTGTAACTGTTATTAACATTTGTATACACCCAACATTGTCTTTATAACAACAAATACAAGCTGTTCCGTCATATTGTCTTTTATATTTGCTTATTCCCTTTTAAAAGTATAAAGATTAATTCGGGACACGCGGTTTACACGAGTGGGTCTAAAGTGCATACACGGGTAGGCCCAAACACTGCTGGACCTCGACTCAGGTTGTAAACTAGGGGCTACCCCCACACACGTTTTTACATGTTAATATTATGAAATTCAATAAAGCGTGTTTTAAGTCCAAATGAGCCTTCTGTGATTTCCAACCATTTCTCAACAAAACTGATAGGTTAAGATTTTATAGAAACAAGTACTTGCTACTTTACTGCCTGAAACTGTACATGAGACTTGAATTTTTGCGATACCTTATTAAAATCATTTTTTTCTTCGAGTGTTTCTTTACACGTAAATAACTTTCTTGTTGCCCCTTTTTACACATTACATATGTATAAATCAGAGAGAGAGAGNGTGTTTCTTTACACGTAAATAACTTTCTTGTTGCCCCTTTTTACACATTACATATGTATAAATCAGAGAGAGAGAGAGTTAGATTTTATAAGTTAATATTAATATACACCTTGAAGTGGGATATGCAAGTAGCAGCATGTATCTTTCCTTCTCAGGGTCCTAATTTCATACCAATTTTAATTTAGGAGGTACTTGGTTATAATAGTTTAATTTACCCCTGCTCTTAAGAAATAACCGTCAACTTGAACGAGGCTTAGATTAAACAAACCTTAATAAATAAATAAAATTGCTATAAGGAATACAGTTTAAATTTTCACATCTCACTTTGTTCTGACAAGAATAAATCGTAACCATGCTAAAAATTTGTGCCATAAATGAAAAGAGATCATTAAATTTTATAGCCCTAACAGCTAGGTCAACACACTGCCAGTGTATGAGAGTGTGTAAAACGAAAAAAGTTATAAATTTCACACCATATTAAACCGTAACTAGCAGAACTTAATAAGATATTTATTTTTATTGTTTTTTATTATTTTGGCCGAATCTGCAATCTGATAAACTATCGAGATATTTTAGTAATTCGTTACGTTTTCAAAAAAACAGAAGCTGTGTCATCGACAAGACACCGTGAAATCTGCTTATTTACTGTAAAAGTAAAACTTTAGTTGACATGGTCACCTGTCTCAAATCATTGAGTTATTTTGTAACTACAGAATTTTAATGCTAGTAGGAAATAATTCGACTTTTGTATTTCTTTTCAGCATAACACAAACTCGTGCTTACTATTACATTTTTAATAAATCTTCGCGTCGCCTTTCAAAACATAGTTCGCTTGTTTTGTTTTTACGAAAGTAAAGATTATATAGCCTTCAAACCAAAGTTACTCCTACCTCTTTTTGCCTTCTTTACCTCACAAAATATGCGGCTTTTTAACGCTTTCGTTCCCACACTAACTTACTGTTTCAGGTGTTGCAAATAAGAAATATTTTTACTCGTGCTGTACTTAAGCTTATATAGAACTTGTCTCGTTATCACAACAAATGAGCTNGCAAATAAGAAATATTTTTACTCGTGCTGTACTTAAGCTTATATAGAACTTGTCTCGTTATCACAACAAATGAGCTGTAGACTTTGTGTTCGGTGACAGTGTTATGAACCTGTAATAACGTACAGCAGTATTACGGTTTACAAATCAGTTACCTACAGGAAAGTTCAGTGGGCACTGAGCGTCACANAGTAATAACGTACAGCAGTATTACGGTTTACAAATCAGTTACCTACAGGAAAGTTCAGTGGGCACTGAGCGTCACAGTGTTCAATGCTAGCCAAATAATCTTCCAGTGTAAAATGTAGATGATCGTCTACATACGGTGTAAAAGAGTTAACATCTCAGCTTGATGGTAGGAAATTTTTTTGGAAGGGGCCGTTACATATTTAAGTTGGCATGAACTTGCTTATAAAAACGACTCGTACTCACACATTTATGTCTTACCAATACATGAACACAGAACTATAGGCTGGCAAAAAAGTATGCAACATTTTTCTGCCCTTAATATAACTTTGAAATAGTGTAATAATGGTGTAGGTTAATTGAGCTTTCTTTAAAGGTCTGCATAGTATCTATTTCCCTTCTCATTTCGGATCCTTCTTCCATATGTAAAATTAACATTGTCATGGGTCTCATCACTTAATTCATACACCAACCAAGAGTAAAACTGTGGATTGTAAATATATTACTAGAGTAGCGCCGCTGTAACTTAGGACTTGGGAACTCTGCCAGTGTTGGACCGCATCTCCCCGAGAAAGGAAACAATTGGACAACGGTGTTACTGGGGGACGTGTGCCCGCCTGCCAACTACCTGTNCCGCATCTCCCCGAGAAAGGAAACAATTGGACAACGGTGTTACGGGGGGACGTGTGCCCGCCTGCCAACTACCTGTGGTTGGTGCTTTGGGTAGGCGGAGCCAAGTCCGTTCTTAGACCGGCGTGACTATAGTACCTAAGCAAATTCAGACTTGAATTTGGATAAAATAAGAAACAATAACGTCAGGNCTTAGACCGGCGTGACTATAGTACCTAAGCAAATTCAGACTTGAATTTGGATAAAATAAGAAACAATAACGTCAGGGGTCATATATTCCAACATTACACTCGCAACACAGCGCAAATTTAAAAACTAGTTGCAGTGATTCGCTGTTAACTTAACTCGGAGCCTGGTTGCCATCGTATCAGTGTATACCGTACCATACATAAAACAACGAATTGTAACACCGGGGTTGATAAGAGAAGTGAAAAATGGGGGAAAATGTATGGATCATTTCTTTTATTATGGCCAACCGTTTGGTCGCAGTGGCCCTAAGAATCTAGCTAATGGTCGTGTGTGGATTGCAGATATAGTAGCTAAAGTTTATTCAGCGGTCACTAAATTTTATGAGATGCTGAATAATGTGTGGCGTAAAATTCCGCGACGTGCGGCTGCATGCTAGCTAATGGACGATGGACTCTTTGAATGTCTGACTGTCAACCAAAATTTCGTAAAAACCTATTGTGGACCGCTAGTTCTGCTATTATGCTTGTCCTGTAGAGTAGTGTTAATTGATGTGTACTTGTCATTACATGATGTATCATGTGGAACTTTACAATGCATTATTTACTTCCTTCGTCGTAGCAATACTGTGCAGCTGATGCGGTGCTCCAAACGCAATCGTACGCACGATTAAAGATTAAAGGGCCCACTGAGAACAAACGGTTGATCATAATGACAAATGACCTGCATGTTTTCTTCTCAGTTTTCACTTCTGTACGCAATNCACTGAGAACAAACGGTTGATCATAATGACAAATGACCTGCATGTTTTCTTCTCAGTTTTCACTTCTGTACGCAATACCCGGTCTTACAAAACACCATTCTTTTTTACACGGTGTATAGCGCCTACGTACTTTACACACATCAAAAAAAGATGTTCACCACCTGTAGTTTGGTTGCTCAAGAAGGATGCTCGCTGGAAGATTATGTGCATTATAAAGATGCACTGGAATTACATGCCTGATATCCTGTACAGCTAGGGTGTGTTTTCATCCCATACTTTATCTAGGGCCGTGAGAAACCTAGTAACTCAGTAATTCCGGTGGTGTAAAACTTATTTTGAGGTGTTTAATATTGGCAGTGACTTTTTGCAGAGGTTTATTTGAAAAGTGGTCGAAATTACTGTAAATAAGGTATAGAGAGTGTGTATGAGGAGGTGCGTGGACTGCGCAGTGGCGGCTGTTGGTCCCGACAACGGCGTGCTGAGGCCGCCACCACCACCCCTCGTCGTCATCCCGCCACTGACGCCGCAGCAGCTCGACCAGGCGGCCAGCCTCGCGCTCGACCGCGTGCGCCAGAGGATCGAGTTCGTCGCCTCGCTGTTCGCCAGCAACGTCGTCGTGCAGCTCGGCACCCCGGCCGCCTGGCACCAGGAGTTCTTCATCACCACCAACGACACGTTGCGCGTCGGCCAGCAGGCGCTCAAAAGCGTCGAGGCCAGCGTCAGCCTCGTCAACCAGTATGTTAACTAATCCATTCGCGGTTGCTTCACACTTTTCCAATCTAACCTTTGAAAAATCACCCCATGCATATTCTATTCATTTTTAATTCACACTTTTCTGAAGCCCTGCTGAAGTTTTACTTGCAGGATATTACTCCGCCTCATGCAAACAAAGCTTAAACTAATTCTAGTAAATTTTACCAAAGGGACTACACACCGCATTCGTGGGTATTAACTTTAATAATATTTTGTATGATAACTATTTCTTACTAGGCATTACCAACACACATAAATTCTCCCTGTTTTTATTCATATTAATTACAGATATAATATTATAGTTTACATATAAAACATAGTTCAATTTAGTCAAAAATAAGATATTTTTACGTTAACCGAAGTATAAAACGCTGGTTATGCATGACATACAAACAAACACATCTTCCATGGGGCGATTTTTCAAGGGTTTGATTCATAAAGTGTGAAGAAACCGCGANATGACATACAAACAAACACATCTTCCATGGGGCGATTTTTCAAGGGTTTGATTCATAAAGTGTGAAGAAACCGCGAGCAGACGGTATGCCGTGTTTGATTGTTTCCTAAATTTGTTATACAGTAGAATCCCGATAATTTGTACTGTCAAGGGACTGAATGTTAAATATGAATTATCGAGATATTCAAATTAGCGGGATTACCAATAATCGGGAACAAAAAAAGAAAAAATACATAATAACGAGATTAATACAAATTTGCATTAATATGTAATGATAATCGCATGGCTACATATAATTTATACATATGTGTATATAAATCAATAATTACATCAATAAAAAACACATTAAACATTTACGTTTAAAAAAAATCTGTAATTTTCTTTTGGTGCAAGCCTTGCAGACGGGTATTGTCGATGGCTTTGTCAAGCATGTTCAAAGCAGAAAATACTTCATCGCCAACGCCTGATTTCGCTAAGAAATGGCGCACGTTGTTGATGTATTGTTTAGCCACTTTAGGTATAATTGTCGGCACATCATCTTCGTCATCACCTTCACCATCAATGTTCTGAGATGGAGACAAAATTTCGTCATCAGTTAGAATCCCTGCTACCGCTAGGCTATCGTCAAAATGGACGAAATCTTCAAACGTTATAAGATTTTCTTCATTTTGAGGAAGACGATTCCAATTCACGGGGCATTCTAAGTCTTGTTCAGTAACTGCTGATGAAGGTTCCACCTTCGTGAATCCACAAGCACGAAAACAGTTTTTTATTGTGCTTTCGCTAACACTTTGCCATGCCTTGTGAGCAATGTTCATGGCTGAAAATAAGGTGATTTTATGATCCTTCCCATCTTCGATGCTGTCACGGAGTTGCATCACTACTTCCTTGAGGTAAAAGGTTTTGCACGTTTTAATTAAGCTCTGGTATAGAGGCTGCAGCTAAGAAGTAGTGTTGGCAGGAAAAACACAACATTAACATGACTGAGCGGTGGGGTATTGTTGTGGGCCGTACAATTACTCATGAAAAGTAGAATTTTTCGCTGCCTTTTCTCCATATCAGCATTCAGTGATCGTATCCATTTCTTGAATCATTCGCCCGCCATCCACGCTTTTTTGTTTGCACGACAGGTCATCGGAAAAGTTTTTATGTTTCTAAAACATTTTGGTTTGGCTGATTTGCCTATCATGAGCGGTCTCAATTTCTCAGATCCATTCATGTTGGCGGCCAACAATATGGTTACACGTTCTTTACTATTTTTTCCGCCATGGCACTTTTCTTCCTTAAAACACATTGATCGGTCGGGGAGACACTTATAAAATAACCCCGTCTCATCGGCATTAAAAATGTCATAAGAATCTATTATTTCTCCCAATTCGTCTTTCCACTCAGAACAAACGTCGGCCGATACACTCGCACTTTCCCCACTAAGCTTCTTCAATTTAATGCTGTGCCTTTTTTTAAACCTATGAAACCAACCATCACTCGCACGAAAGTCTTTAATTCCCATTTTTTTACGAAAACTTTTACTTTTTCTCTTATGTTTCCTCCGACCGGTACATTCGAATTCCGTGCTTGCGCAAACCACTTTTTAAAATTCTCTTCTAGTTGTGGATACTCACCAGTCTTAAAGCGCTTTACTTTGCTGTCCGATGTCTGGGAGGCGATTTTGTCCTTGTTCTTCAGAATTGATGTTATTGTGGAAGGAGGAACGTTATAATGTTTGGACACGTCAATTTGTTTATCACCACCGGCCACGGCGTTAATGATTTCTTTTTCTTCTCTAATGGAAAGACACTTATTAGCTCTTTTCAGAGGCATGGCTAAGACCGAACTGACTAACTTTTCACTCGCTCTGCTCCTTCCTACCCTCTCATAACCGTAGACCGAACAGCAAGGCCCCTCTTAGTTCTGAGAATCACAGACACATCGCCTCACAGCCTACTCGATGACATTACCTGCCCTTCAAACCCTCCTACGTCCCTCAGTACCCTTCCGGTCTTTTTTGCTCTGTCCAAATTGCATAAATATAGAGCTGGTGTAGAGTCTAGAGTTAAAAAACATTACGAGTTAACGAGATTTTAAAGTTGGAAATAAGAATTATAAGACGTTTTAATAGAGCTCGAGCACCAAAATAAATACGTATTATCGAGGGGACCGGAATGCATTGTTTTTTTTACGAATTAAAAGGATTTTCTCAAGGGACCGGCAAATTTGCATGAATTAGCGGGATATACGAATAATCGGGATGCGAAATATCGGGATTTCACTGTATATCACAAGCCTTTTATATTTGTGTATTAATATAAAATGACATAAAAGTACTATATTTTGGTTAAATCTAAATGTTATGTATATCTTGAATATAATTTATAACATTTTATTTATAACTGATATTAATAAAAAACTGTGAGAAATTCGGTGCATTGGTAACGCCTTGTCAGAAGTAGTTCTTATGCAAAATATGATTACACCGAGTGCGCACGAATGCGGCGCGTTGTCTCTTTTTGTAGACTTAGTTAAGCTTTGTTTGAATGAGGCGGAGGAATATCCTAGAAGTAGACCTTTAGCAGAGCTCCGGAAATGTTGGTAACCGTAAATGGAGTATAGTAGGTCTACACTTTACCCAGCCCGCTGCTGTTACTGTCCATCTGATCAGAAGCGGACGGAGGGAGAAGATGCCTCTGTTGGAAACAGTCGTGGATGCAGACTTTAGTGTGTTCAGTGTATAAGAGCGGGGTGGAGGCGGGGGAGTTCCCAGAAAGTCCGAGGGCATGGAATACCCTCCAGAAATTTTTAAAACGGTAATAAGTGGCTTCTTAAGTTCATTCAGTTCCTCTAGTCTGGAAATGACATTCTAAGTTAAGAGTTTAAAATTTATTCAAATATAACATTTCTTCTTCATCACTTTTCGTTCCTTCTTTGCATCTCTCTAATCCCATGACTCATAATTTCACTCCTGCGGACAATTAACAGGGAGACTCCTCGATTTGTAGATGTGGACGAAATAGCGATATTCAATCTCGCATCATGTGCATAAGGCATTCAGCCAGAAGGGTTGTAGGAGAAATGAAGAGTAAGAATTAACTTATTGTATAAATTTAAATATATTATTTTGAAAGAAAACTTAAAGAAAATTTTAATTCACCTTCATTAATTTTAAAAGATTTATAAAATACGTTATTCACTTAATAAATCATTATTTCACTAAAATCAGGTTAATTTCTAGTCGTGTGTGATTATTTCAAAATAAAGTCAAGTACATACACTTTTATTTTCATACACGTTTTGTACAGAATTCACTGTCGTACACGAAAATGATCGTGGTCCGAGCGTTACACGTATGCATTCCTGGAATACCTTGTACATAATAGGTATAGAGGCTGTTCACGGAAAAGTGAGCATTTTTGAGGCCCTAGTTACTTTCTCCTTTCAGCCATATTTTATCCTTTAGCCACCTATATATATAGTATATATATATTGCCACATAAGTAATAAATACAGTATGTATATTCCACCACACTTGAAAGTTTAACATCTAAGACTAAAATAAAATATATTTATTGACTGTTATTCCAAATGAGAGGACTTTCAAAAGTACTAATTTACCGTGAATATCCTATAAAGTACATGGAAGCGAAATGGCGTGGCGGTTCCTTTGATATAGATGTGCCCATTTGCTGACTGGCCGTGCGGAACTCTCGAAGTGAGCTTTTGTCTCATTCTCTATTACGTGCTGCGAATAATTCCTTGTTTGTTGGACTGCCGCCTGGTAGGCCTTGATCGGTAAACGACGTTGGACCATGTTGTTGGCCAGTGACTCTATTTCGCTAGTGTGTGCGGCTGGAGTTCACGGAGGAACTGTTTCGCTTCTGTACTTTTTAAATAGTCTCTGTCTTATCCATGTGTAATGGAGTTAACGTCGTGTAAGCATAAAATGGTATATAATTGGCTTGGACATTGCAAATAAAGATGGTGCATATTTTAAAGATTTTCTTGAAACGACAGTGAGGAACAGTTCAGATTTCAGTTTATCTGTGTCCCTTGAGACAGTATAGTCTATTCGTGCTATATTGGCCCTTTTGAATCAAATCTTTGAAAAATCAACCATGCATGGCGTACTTGGTTGTTTCATAAATATGTCATNATATTGGCCCTTTTGAATCAAATCTTTGAAAAATCAACCATGCATGGCGTACTTGGTTGTTTCATAAATATGTCATGTGCCACTAGCGTTTTATACTTCTGTTAAGGTAAAATATCTGAAATTTGATTTGACTGAACTTTTACTTATATTTTATCTGTAAATTACAATATTTCATATGTTTTTAATGTGATTGAAAACAGAAAGAAAATAAGTATGTTGGTAAGTTAAACTTTTTTTTACACTAGGCAGAGGAACAGCCTGGAAAGTTGCAAGTAACCGTGAATGTGCTAAAGGAAGTAAGGAGTAGTGGGAGGCGGGCGCAGTGCAGACTGGACGTGTTGCAGGTTCAACCTGACGGCGGAGCAGGGCACGTTCGCGCTGCCCACGTTCAGCGTACTGGACACGGTGATCGCGGACATATGTCCCTCGGCGGCGTCCTGCTTCCCCACCAAGTATCGCTCCGCTGACGGCTCGTGCAACAACCTGGAGCACGACCGCTGGGGTGCCGCCGGCACCGCCCTCCAGAGGTTGCTGCCTCCCAAGTACGACGACGGTGAGTGCCTCCCGACCTCCATCCACTGCCTTCCTTCTGCGCTTCTCCTCTGCGTGCGCTCACAACTGCAAACCTCATGTTATAACTGTTCCGTGGACGCTGCTTACTCGCTCATCAAACATAAACAAAAAAAAAATATTTTCACTCCCGGCAATTCTTACTTACTTGATTGCTCACGACCAAGAAAAAGCGTGCGATGAATATACTCACTTTATGTACAGAAAACAACGCCACACTTTACTATTGTCCTTATCGTTATACTCCTACCATCCCAGCGTACATCCTTCATGTGCAACCAATAATATTTGACACAAAACTTTTTTCATGTATGTAGTTACTTAAATACATTCCGGTTGCAACATTTCGAAACACGCAATTACGTAAACAGCAACCCAACCTCAGTCCAAGCTACGTGGTTTAGAAAGTTATCGTGAAAAAAAAATGCCACTGAGTGTTGCAGCACTATATCCCATATCCCTTCCACGTGCACCACCCCCCCCCC
>NQII01000469.1:308535-383250 GCA_002778355.1 Clitarchus hookeri | reverse complement strand
CCCACTGCTGGCAAACGCAAATTTTATTATCGTCTGCTGCTGCTTGAGTAGTAGACCAACAGGTACTCTTTTCACAGGTTTATAATATTGACCTATTACTATGTGTTACAAGCACTCGACTGGCCAAAAATTCCTTAAGTTGAAAAAATTAAATGAAAAATCAATGTTAAATTAAGGAATTAGTAAGACATCAAGATCTGTAATAATGTGTGATTATTACGATTCACGTATAAGGGTATGGGGTCCAGAGCCGGAGTCAACCTGCCACCATTTTGTAATTTCTCTTTTGCTCTAAAAATTGTCCTTTTTTACNAGTAGTAGACCAACAGGTACTCTTTTCACAGGTTTATAATATTGACCTATTACTATGTGTTACAAGCACTCGACTGACCAAAAATTCCTTAAGTTGAAAAAATTAAATGAAAAATCAATGTCAAATTAAGGAATTAGTAAGACATCAAGATCTCTAATAATGTGTGATTATTACGATTCACGTATAAGGGGATGGGGTCCAGAGCCGGAGTCAACCTGCCACCATTTTGTAATTTCTCTTTTGCTCTAAAAATTGTCCTTTTTTTATAAGAATTTCCCTTTTCCCCCTCATCGACCCTTTTCCTCTAAAAATTTTCCTTTTTCTCTCAAAATTTCCAGTTCACTTATTTCACTCAAAATGTCCCTTTTTTTTTTTTTTTTTTTTTTTTCGAAATCTCCCCTTTTTTTCTTAGGCTAGGCAAATTAGGAAAAATAGGGGAAAGTTTAGGTATAGTCGTAATCGTTGTCATTCCTTATGGTTTTGGGTCGCTGTACACGAATCTGAGGTTTACTGACAGAGTTTTTGCCCGGAACATTGTTTTTTTTTTTTTTTTTGCAAAAAAACTCGAAATTTTGGCACTTTTTTGATTTTCTGCCTATATCTTGGGAACTATGCGTTTTTCCGAAAATACTGTTCCATACATACTTGAAGTAAACAAAACTGCCTACATTTTTTGTTTTCAACATTTTTTTCTACGACAAACCGTTCCGCCATTAGAGCGCGCCAAAAGTGGGCAACATTCCCAAAAATCGCAAAAACGCCATATTTCTACTTTCTACGCCCGATGTTCGTGGAAACGACTCATGTTATGATATTTTTGACCATGTATGGTACTGAACTTGATGAAATACACTTAAAATAAATGTTGGGCCCAATAGTTTTCAAAGAATTGTCTAAAATCAAATTGAAAGAAAGGAAACAAATTAGTGAAACAAGTAATACTTAGCTATTGTTATATTTACATTAAAATTACTTAATACTAATAATAAATTGCGTAATCACATGTAAAAGACAATTTTGAAGAATGATGAAAATAAACAGATATTTGTAGGTATTTGTATGTACAGGTCCAGTGCATTTATTGGGTATTTTCCGGTGGAACAGACAGGAAAAGTATGTATTGGTGGTTATTAGTTGGTAATATTGGTAAGGAATATGCTGTAGGTAGGTACCTATGCANACAGATATTTGTAGGTATATGTATGTACAGGTCCAGTGCATTTATTGGGTATTTTCCGGTGGAACAGACAGGAAAAGTATGTATTGGTGGTTATTAGTTGGTAATATTGGTAAGGAATATGCTGTAGGTAGGTACCTATGCACTTCAGAAATATTTAATGTTATTAACCTGTGGCGTAACTTGTGGAGTTTCACTCGTCGACTGAGGCTCGTTGGAGAGACACATCTGTAAATNCTAATAATAAATTGCGTAATCACATGTAAAAGACAATTTTGAAGAATGATGAAAATAAACAGATATTTGTAGGTATTTGTATGTACAGGTCCAGTGCATTTATTGGGTATTTTCCGGTGGAACAGACAGGAAAAGTATGTATTGGTGGTTATTAGTTGGTAATATTGGTAAGGAATATGCTGTAGGTAGGTACCTATGCAATTCAGAAATATTTACTGTTATTAACCTGTGGCGTAACTTGTGGAGTTTCACTCGTCGACTGAGGCTCGTTGGAGAGACACATCTGTAAATAACAGGATGGAATTAGTGGCGTACTTGAGATATTGCTACAAATATAGGAATATGATGGTTCTTCTATACGTAAAAGAAGTTGATAAGTAGTACTAACGTGAAAACAAGGTTTGGAATTATAAGTGATGTTACATACCTTTGGAGCTCGTAGCTATTTCTTCTTCCTCCTCCTCCTCCTCCTCCTCCAATGACTCTAACGCTTCCTCCTCAGTTCGCAATTGAATCTCAGGTTCGACTTAAAGGTCCCAATTTTCGCCCTCGTCCTCATCATCGCTTAGGGGCACCGCTGCGTTGTTGCATGATCTGTGCACGCATTGGATGCACAGATCAGTGCACTTTAGCCCCCCACTTAAGGCAGCTGCAGTTCCGTGCACTTGTTCTTGGTGCACTTGCATATTACCAACTTGAGCAGTTCGGGGGGGAGCGGGGGCTAGAAGAGTCGTGATTGGTTCGAGCCCGTTGTTGATCCTCTTCCAACCCCAATCCTCAGCTCGTTTCTCAACCCCCATCCATTGCTGCACTTGAAGGTACACCCTGTAACTGTGCTGTACCGCTGCAGCTACTGAAGGTGGTAGCGCAGCTATTTTCGACGAAGCCTTGAACGCTGCCTTCTTGTAATTTTGGAAGCGCAGGTGGTTCAGAGAGGGTGGAGTCCTCCCACTGTAGCTGCATACTTCGACCAAAAATCGTTCTCCGGCTGCTGCGATGGTCTGGGGAGAGGCGTTGCTATCTTTGAAAACACTGACGATGTANGCGTTGCTGTCTTTGAAAACACTGACGACGTCAGCAAGGTCACGATTTTTAGTGAGTGCTTTTACAAACTTCAATTTCCCCTGGTTGAATGGTGCTGACGTCGTGTCACAGCCACTCATAGCATGTAAGAACAGAATGTTCTCTGCAACAGTCTTTTTCTTTACAGCGAGGAGTGGAGAGTATGTTGTTGATGGAGTTTTTTTTTCCTGGCTTTAAGAAGTAAACGTTGTTTTCCTTGCACAAACCAATGAGAATCACCAACAGGTCTGCATCTTCTCCTACCACGACCACACTCTCATTGTATTTAGCCAGTGACAGCGCTTATATGACTATCAGCGTGTCCGCATCTTCTGGTGCTTGTTTCGCAGTCATGTTGTGTGAGGCAAGCTTCTTCATTATCATGGCAATCAGTCGTTTTTTGTTATTTGGGTTGGCCAGGAATTTTTCTTTCTTTGTGGTCGGGGTCATGGTTTCATCAAAGAGGATGTCCGCGGAACTAGTTTTCATAGATCTTTTCAACCTTTCTGCACTTTTCGTTCCACCTTGCGCATGTTCGGGGTACCCATCAAAGACAACTCTTGTTTGGGATCCATATGTTGTTATAACGTATCCAACGTATCTGTCACATATTTTTGAAAAAGATTGGTTGTCGGGCCAGACAACTTTGTGCAGCAAGAACCCACCATCGATCACGTACTGCACTTGACCGCTGAAGTCCTTGTTTTGAATGGGGACGAATTCTTTGTACAACTTTGATTTGGTCCCTTTTCGCAAACCATTCTCGAACAGAGAGAAAGAATAAGGTCCCAGGTCGTACATCAAGAAGTATTCCAGTTCTTCATCTGAATTCTTAACCACACTGATTCGTTGAATCAACGTGGTGGGATTAATGGGGAAAACTTCGTTTTCTACTGTTATTGCGTTGCTCATTATGGCAAGTGGCTGGACACGGTCATTACGTTGAAATTTGACATCACCAAAATTAGAGTTGTCTGCAGCTCTTTTAACAATGCCGTCCATGCCTTTTTCCCAAGCCTGATGACAGTCGACCCTGTTGTCAGCAACAACTCCTGTGCTAAGAGAAAACAAATGGGGGTTTTGTGAGAATGGGAAATGTTCCTGCAACCAGTCATACATCTTTGCACAGTCCTTGTTGTCACGAGCGATTCTTGCATCTACCAGGCCATGATGCTGATGCGAGGTTTCAAATGAAACACCACAGAAATTTTCAATTTGCTCGCAAACGTGTTGCCCTGCTGCCAAGGACATGGTCCACCTTGTCTGAATGCTTTCTTCTACCCCTCGCCCATGAGTCAGGCCTTCACTTACTTTCATGCTCCTCATGAGGAATTGGACAATGAGCGTATCAGTCCACGTCCCTGACCAAAACTTCGTGGNCCACTTACTTTCATGCTCCTCATGAGGAATTGGACAATGAGCGTATCAGTCCACGTCCCTGACCAAAACTTCGTGGCTAACCGTAGCACTGTAAAGAAGCCATTATTGGCAAGTTGTTCGTATTCATCACTAGACATAGTTTCCTTCAAGTTCAACATGTCCTGGGGGTACAGGTGTGCGGATTTAGCATAATTAAAATGACCTGATGCATGGAAGTAAGGCAGCATCTTCCATACTGTTTCCAGGTGTAACTCCCAATTACCAGTCCTCTCAGCCAGAATTAATAATTTAACTAGATTGACCATTTCTATGTACTGCACCCACAGTTTCGAGGTTGGACCATATTGGGGTTGTATCAAACTTTCGAGCTGTTCATACACCTTCTGTCTGATTTCTCGACATTCAGAAGGGTCCCTGGCAAGGATCACCGATGTATCAAAATTATGCACAATTTATTCCAACAGCTATTTAGTTCCCGAGGAGAAGGTTATCATGTTCAGGACAACTTTCATTATAGCAGCATGTTCTAAAATATGGGCTCTCACTGTCCTGTAGTACATATGCCCTGTCATCATTTTCTCAATTGTATTCATGGCGTAGCAGGTGTGAACTAAATCCTTCCATCCACTGCCATTCATTGGGTAACAGACAGAACCCAAGTATGACATCAGTAAATGAAAGCCACCTAGGCGAATTATCACATGTTGAAGCATGGGGTCGTCCCAATTAGCCACAATGTACTGTGCTTTTAAGTAGAGCGGTTGGTCAAATGTGACCACACACGATGTCTGTTTGTTAGCCCTGCACTTCCCTGCTGTTTCCAGCAATGCAGTGCAGATGGTGTCGTACTCGGAAGGAGGAGCATTAATAAAAGGAAGGCACGCAGTGTACGTTTCCTCAAAGGCGAGGCCCTGGGTGGCTTGTTCCATAAACGCGTTCCATCCCGGTGTTATGGACACATCTTTGTGTTTGCTGAACAGCCAAAGAATTTCAGCAGCTGAGAGATAGGTGATCTGGGATTTCCAAAACTTGTATGAGAGGTCTTCAATCTTTATTGCCTTCAGTCCGTCACCACCCTCTTTTGCCTCAAAACGTTTCAAATTAACGTGGCCAAATTTTCCAACAACATCTGCAGCTGGTATCCTTGCCATTCTCAGAATTGTTGCATCTGGAGGTACAGCAGAAGCTGGGGCAACAGTAAAAATTCCATCGTACTGCTTCTGATTAACTGNTGAATTGTTGCATCTGGAGGTACAGCAGAAGCTGGGGCAACAGTAAAAATTCCATCGTACTGCTTCTGATTAACTGCAGCAAAACCCCAATGAACTCAAAATATCGATCAACTTCCGGGACACAAATTTTTTGTAAATAAATGCTCCAATTCAGACTTCATTTAAACTGTCTTTGCTCGCTCCGGAATGTCGTGACTATTATGACACTGCAATTGCGTGGCATTTTTTTCCCCCATTCATCAGTATGTTCCCCCTTCTTTCTCTTTACAATCAGAGTATGCAGAAAATGTTTGAGTGTATCAGGAATGACTGACTTCGCCTCTTTCAGAAAACTGTCTGGAGCCGGTTACTCACTGACATCATAAATCTGCGATCTGACTTCCTCGCAAATTATTTTTGCAGCTGCTTCCACAACACGAAGCTTCTCTTCTGCTTCAGACTTACACTTCTGCTTATACCATGCATCCAAGTCATAGAAGAGGGGTTATTTTTTAAAACAAACAACAGTCTTCTTTTTCTTATTGGTCGTGAACATTATATCTTCCCCATATTTCTCTTTAAGTCTGGCCTTGACTGTTTTTGCATCTGGCATATAGTCTCATTTTATCTGTTCAATTAGTTCATCTAACGAGAACTGGCATTCATCATAGCTGCTTTCAAGGTATGTGTATATGTATTCCATTGCAACATCAATTTCAAGTGCAAATGGACCACGTCTTGTCGATATTACTTTCGGTTTTCTTGCTTTAGCAGACAGTTTTGTACGACAACTTTTGTGGTATTGCGCATCGTATGCAACCAAGTCGGGAACATGCTCAATCCGGCGAAGTATAGCCCGTCCATATTCATCATTTGCGTCTTGGGCATCCTTCATAATACTGTTTCTCAAGCTTTGAGTTGTGTCACGAACCTGGTACACAACATCCCGCTCATTTGGAGGTTTTTTGGATTCTGCAGCCAAAAACGCAGCAGTAATTTCCAATCCACATATGAAACAGTTAGTGCTGAATGAAAAATGAGTGACTGCTGATCGGGTTCGTTGAGCTGTACTGGCGTCTCGTTTTTTCAGGAAAGCAACANGAAAAATGAGTGACTGCTGATCGGGTTCGTTGAGCTGTACTGGCGTCTCGTTTTTTCAGGAAAGCAACAATGGATCTATCATTTTTATATGATTTCCTACACTTTTTATGCACTTTGACAGACGTTTGTCCCCTCAAACTACCGCCCTTCCTTTGTCAAGAAGAATATATGACCAAGGGCCTTTTGATAGCATAGACTGTCTTGAACTGCGTACAAGTCGATTATATTCACTATGTGAAAAGTGAGTATGCTGCTGTAAAGACACTATGTGAGGGTATGGAGAATGCAAGGATTCTGTTTTTATTTTTGTAGTCTGAAGTATGTAAAAACATCTATGTTTTCAATGAATAAACAAAAGTGTTTTAGGTCTCGTTAATGTTGTATCAAGCCTACTTTCCTGATATAGAGAATATGATAGCCTTGGTTTTCATATCTGCCACTACATCATGGTACTGGAAATGAGCATGATAATACAAATAAAGGAAATGGTGTGGTCAAAATATATTGTCTGTAAGTTAGTACTTCCATATTTGCTGCGTAGGCCTATCGCTGGATGTGCACAATCAATTATATGGTAACCAAGTTTTATGTTGAAGTACACAAAAAATGAGAGCGGCTTAATATTGTATTACATTCTCAGCAGTTTGGACACAGAATGCTGTTGAAGTGGTAGAAATTTGACCCAGAAACTTGGAGGGAGGGGAGGGCGAAGATCGAGTTGGGCCTAACCAGACCTTCTTCAGTACAGTATATAGTGAAGAGAGGTCATTCATAATTGACTACATATTAGGTCCTGCTATAATACATCTCAGTTATTTTTCTAGTGAACACAAATGAAAAACTGGATGGAAGATTTAGATGGGTAAAGATGAAGGCCATATGGTATAATTTAAGGGTGGAAGTGATGTAATCTAAGATAGCAGTTAGAGGGGAGCGAGTTATTAGCAGACTACTAAATCGATGTGGAATNCCTTCTTCAGTACAGTATATAGCGAAGAGAGGTCATTCATAATTGACTACATATTAGGTCCTGCTATAATACATCTCAGTTATTTTTCTAGTGAACACAAATGAAAAACTGGATGGAAGATTTAGATGGGTAAAGATGAAGGCCATATGGTATAATTTAAGGGTGGAAGTGATGTAATCTAAGATAGCAGTTAGAGGGGAGCGAGTTATTAGCAGACTACTAAATCGATGTGGAATGACAGAGCAGGAAGGAAAGGTGGTGTCAATGAAATCCAAGATGGCGAATGGAAACGAGATGGTAATTGGAAACAAGATTGTGGCCGGAGAACAATATGGCGACCGGGAAACAATATGGCGGTCTGAGTCAGAGCATGGACCTTAAGCCAGAAAAAAAAGGGCGATTTAAAAAAAAAGGGGGCATTTCGAGTGAAAAAAGTGACCCTTCCAAATCCTTTCAATGGATCAAGAATTGCCATCAGAGAATCGTTTTCTTTAATGAGAGGCTCGGTGCTTTTTAAGGGAAAAGCGGTAGATTTTTAAGGAAAAAGGGAAATTCCAAAATGGTGACCGGTCGGCTGCGTGTCCGAACCCTATATTCTTATGCCCGAATTGACATAANCGGAGAACAATATGGCGACCGGGAAACAATATGGCGGTCTGAGTCAGAGCATGGACCCTAAGCCAGAAAAAAAAGGGCGATTTAAAAAAAAAGGGGGCATTTCGAGTGAAAATAAGTGACCCTTCCAAATCCTTTCAATGGATCAAGAATTGCCATCAGAGAATCGTTTTCTTTAATGAGAGGCTCGGTGCTTTTTAAGGGAAAAGCGGTAGATTTTTAAGGAAAAAGGGAAATTCCAAAATGGTGACCGGTCGGCTGCGTGTCCGAACCCTATATTCTTATGCCCGAATTGACATAATCATACTACTTCTGTAACCATATAAAATAAGTAAATAAAACTATCCCTAGTGTAGCGAAATCCACGTTCTTCAGATGGAGAAGACATCTTAATGTCTTGATGAGACTCACAATGAGAGTGACCGAAGTTTTAGATGAAAGAATGCTTGTCTGTACGTACAGGTCCNCTCAATGAGAGTGACCGAAGTTTTAGATGAAAGAATGCTTGTCTGTACGTACAGGTCCCTGCCAACCAGTTATATTGGCTGTTGTGGTCCCCAGATAGAAGGTAGACTAGACGAGCTAGGCACGTCGTGTCTTGAGTTTCCTTTCCGGTAAAATCTGTCATATCACTTACGATTCAAACTTGATTTAAGCTAAATTTCAAACGACTGGCACATAGCTTGTTAATGTCAATCTTTCAGATGGCCTGAATTATAATTTCTACCTGTCAAGGTAATCTCGAGGAAGGTTTTATAATTCAGTCATACTGTTGACTTGTCACATGACAAGATTGACTGAAGTTCGAATCATGTGGTTTCTGCTGCCATAATCATGTGCTGGGGTTACAGTTAATAAACCAGCAATGAAAGACGAGCAGCAGACTGTGTATCACTCTGAGGGTTTGGGTGGGGCAACGAAATGCCAGTTTTTATTTAGTAAAACAGATGCATTACTATTTTTCTTTATTTTGTTAATCAACAAACCCTTAATTTTAATTATGAAAATTTTTCACACAAAAAGATTTTGTTGAATTAACTGTGTATTTTTGTTTGACCATTAGCATGCTGGTATTTTGTTGGCTCGGGTACACCTTTTTATTATTTTTAATATTATTGTTGATATATTTATTGCTTTTCTCTTTTTTTCATTTATTTTTATAATTTTTGGTTGACACAAATCCAAATACTTTTAATTTTGCCGAGGGTGTAACTGAAATAGCATATCGGTTTAATATTAAATACTGTTACATGTTGCTGCCTTGCATCGCTTCCCTTGTGCAGTCTCGCTCGAGCATGCAAAAGAGTGTGTTATGGTCGTTACTGGTAACCCGAGCAGTCCGCGGAGATTTACAAAGACGAGCCACCGCGTGTCCCGCGATGAGCCTATCGGGACTTTTACGCTCTCGACCCGAGAGGATTGAATTTTTGGTTTATCGTTGCAAGAATGTTCTGGTCATCACCGTACCGTCTCAGCGAAACTCGGGGTGGGGGTAATCTTCTAAATTGGGCCAACAAGACTATTTAAGCCGCGTCGGGCCCCTGAGCTGACAGTATAAAATTTGGAGGATTGCGCGGTCTTAAGAGCCAAGTGTGCAAAGACAGCGAAGCGACGAGGCAGCGAAGCGACGAGTTGCCACGAGAGTGTCTAGCGGAGGCGAAGTCTGCGGACTGCGAGCATCGGTGCACAGTGGATGGTAAGACTGAAGGTAATAATGGCAATAGGCAGTTTTAATATGTGTAAATAATGAGTGTGGATTAAATGACTGTAAATAATATAGAGACAGAGATAAGGACTTTAATTAAAATAAAGATAGACATGAAATATTGCGCTTAATAAGAATAACAACAATAATAGTGAAGATGGGTTGTTCAATGTTCTATGTTCTAAACAAAAACTGAGTGGATATTCATTGCATTATAAATTAATCAAAAGTTAATTTTAGTTCTTCTATTTTATTCGTACCTCTATCCCTCACAAACACGGATACGCCTCTCTAGCGTTTTGTAACAATATAAAAGTGGTGAGTTTGCTTTAATTTTCTTGAGAGAATATTCTATGAGTTTATTTACAAGAATATTGTCTTTTTTAATTTGTTGTAATTTATTTTCTATTTTTTTTATTAAAATAATTTTTATTTCATTTTTGTATTCTTGAGTTCCTGGAACTTGCATCGATTTCGATAAATAAAATTAAATTACCTTGCTTGAAAATGTTATTATACCTTATTATTGAAGTATAAAAATGTATAGGTTTTAAGTTAGTGGTGGTTCCTGCATGTTTAAAAAAGTAGTTGATCAGCATAAGCTCGTGTGCTTGGAGAGGTGGCGGCCGCCGCACCTCACCATGGAGGCAGAGGAGAGAGGCTTGTGCCGCCTACGTGAGAGGGTACGTGTGTCTGCAGGTGTGAACTCGCCCCGCACGCGGCAGGCGGACGGCAAGGAGCTGCCGAGCGCGCGGCTCGTCAGCACGCGGTTCGCCGCTGACGTCGACCGCCCCCACGACAACTTCACCGTCATGGTGATGCAGTGGGGCCAATTCCTCGACCACGACCTCACACACACGCCCATCAGCCGAGGTGAGTCTCTCTTCATCTCCGCCACCTCTCGCATCACTACTCGGGCGCACTGCCTATACTCCATTCACGGTTACTTAACACTTTTCTAAAGCCCTGCTTAAGTTCTTCTGGGGTATTCCTTCACCTCGTGCAATCAAAGCTTAACCGAGTCTAGAAATTTACACTAGAGGAAAAACGCACAGCATTAGTACGCACTCTGTGTAATAATATTTTGCATGAGAGCTATTTCATACTAGACATTACCAACACTCCTATTTACTCACTGTTTTTATTAACATTAATTATAATTGGGATATTTTTATTTATAGATAAAATATAAATAAAATATCAATTTAACCAAAAATAAGGTACTTTTGTGTTAACAGGAGTATATAACGCTTGTGTTACGTGGCAGATTTAGGAAACAATCAACACGTCTTACATGGAGTGATTTTTCAAAGGTTTGATTCAAAGTGGAAAAAGTCCGCGAATAGATTATACAAGATCACGCAAGCTGAAATACTGGTCGCATATAGCTGGTTAAGGACCCCGCCTGCCTGCGTCGTTTTTCTCCTTTCTTGGCTGGAAATCGCGGGAGCTATAAGGGCTACACTGGCACGCGCTATAAGAGCGCCATCGCCGTTACGCGCAGAGCTCTGAACTGATGTGCAGTGTTCTAGTAGTGCTACGTGTACCTATCGGACTTTCAGCGAACTTTCAGTTGTGACCCTATCGTTTTATTGACGAACATTCTGTAGCAAGGTTCAATGCAGGCTCCTATCGTAGTTTCGCTAGTGTCTGGCTAGTTTATTTTAAGGTACGGCAGTTTGGAGAAGTTTTTTTTTAAAAACAATATTGAAGGGCTTCAAAATAATATTTACAGCATGCGTGGTAACTTTAAAGTAGTACTATTCCGTCCTCTTCTGGTGTATGTATTTTCACAGGTAAATGTACTGGGGGCACGATTTTCGTTAAAAAAAAAACCAGGATTTAAATCACCCTGCAATTCAGGCAAACGCAAGGCANTGTACTGGGGGCACGATTTTCGTTAAAAAAAAAACCAGGATTTAAATCACCCTGCAATTCAGGCAAACGCAAGGCAAGTGGAACCCTTAATTGAGCGCTCTTAAAATTTGCCTTTAAAGAAATCCTTGCTCTTAACAGCATACATTTCAACATACATGTATATTGACTTGTTCCCAGTAAAGTTGGCAACGATATAGGATAGGAAGGTATGGAGGTATAGCAGAGCTTAACGTCTCGTTGACAGCGAGGTCGTTAGAGACGGAGCAAGTTTCTCAAGGAATTAGTATCGAGGAAGGAATCGGCCATGTTCTGTAGAATGAAGCCATCCCTTAATTCGCCTGGAGTGATCTCGGGAAACCATGGAAAACCGAAGCCAGAATGGTCTGACCATAGCTCGAAGCCAGGTCCACCCGAATGCGAGTCCGAAGGTAAAATCACCATCAGCCTATAACATCATAAATTCTAAAACGCACTCACGGTTATTCTTGGGAAACTTCCATGCTCAAAGTAGCATATAATATTTCAGTTTTAGTAGAAACATCAACTTAAAGATNGGTTATTCTTGGGAAACTTCCATGCTCAAAGTAGCATATAATATTTCAGTTTTAGTAGAAACATCAACTTAAAGATGTCTGCATTTGAATAATTGTCCATAAAAATTTGTTCCTGGCCAAGACAAAAAGAAAATGAATTTCAGTGGGCCACCGTTATTTTTTGTAAAGCAGGTGGGAGATATACAGCTTGATCTAGAGCATTGGAAAATACAGATATGTTTTTTTCTGATTGAAAACGTACCGTATATTTTCCGGTTCCCCAACNTGATCTAGAGCATTGGAAAATACAGATATGTTTTTTTCTGATTGAAAACGTACCGTATATTTTCCGGTTCCCCAACAAGTTAGCAATAACGACGCTTCTTTGGCAGCAACTGCCTTATTTTCACAAAAAATATTTAATACTCGTGCTTCCTGTTTGGTATTAATTACAATTAAAACGCTACTTTTGAATTGCACATTGACACTGATATTTGATTGCTATTTTATTTTTTCTTTAATATTTATACCTGTTGCACTACAAGAAAACATGGGACAGCACCAGTCGAGTATGTTTCGGGAGGACAACTAATTTTTGCTTCTTGCAAGCGGGAATGATTCCGACTTTCGCCAGCTGCTAATATGAAGGACAGGAAATTGCCTGAGGTTTCGGAGCAATTGTAAGCCTTAACATTAAAGAAATATGGCGATTAACGCAATCACAGTAAGGTCATACAAAATTGCATCTCATACAAATTTGCATCTCCAGTAAGAGGTAACCCTCTNGGCGATTAACGCAATCACAGTAAGGTCATACAAAATTGCATCTCATACAAATTTGCATCTCCAGTAAGAGGTAACCCTCTGACTCTTAGTAGCACCACTAGATGCAAACAAACAGGGCTCGAACAAGCGAAATTTTTGTATCGCTACAGTTTGCTAGCGTTACAACTGTAGATGCTGGTCCAAAGTGCGATGTGTTGCAACCTTGCACACGCGGACTATTGTGACCAGAGACTCAGAACTCCAACACAGAGAAAGTGAGTTTACGTGGTGAAGGATGGACTTGATAAAGTGGGAAGATCTTTTCAGCCTCGACTGCTACTGGAAAGTTCACAAGTATCATGGGATTAAATAGTACTTAAAAGCTAGTTAGGTTGGCTCCTCAAGAGTTTCTTGTCGCATCTGACCGGATAGACTGTACTCGTGACACCCTCATCCGTCAAAATGCTTATGTGAGTCATGACACAGCTCCAACGATGGAGGGGATGGACCTGTGACTAGAGCACAGGTGTTCCGAGTGAGGGATCTTAGGAGATGCAGCTGGTGGGTCAAAAGTACCAATCCATACCAGACTGGAGCTTTGTTGTTTAGTCAACTGTTAGCTCAGCTGGATGAATGCTGCACGATTCAGCATATATATTAAAACTAGCTGTGCCCGCGGCTCCGCTCGCGTGGACTACAGAATTATTGTTAAGGTTTTTTTTAATGAAGTTGAATTTTACTAAGTGTTATTATGAGATAAATAATAATTAAACGAATATTTTAAATTTTAACACCCTTTTATTTTTTACATTTTAATATTTGCATGAAGTAATTTGTTGATTTTTTTATTTTTCTAATAAAATAATATAATATCGCAGGGCCTCTTTGTACACAAATTTGTACGCTTATTAGTATTTCTCTGTTAGAGATAGATAGCTTTTACTCGTGGCTTCGCTCGCGTGATTGTAGAAACAAACTTATAGGGAGAAATAACGGTATTTGTTAGTAGACAGACACTGGTCATAAACACAGAACAGGGCACTATTTTAGGACGTCACTGTATACGATGTTGTATTTCCATCTGGCGCTAAAATGTGGAGATTTTGGGCATTGGGCATACGCAAACATGCGACATAGAGCTGGCCATGAGGGAAGCACGGTTTTTCCAAGTGCACCTCCGCTACCTGTAATGTTTGCCCTTGCGCTTTGTTTATTGTAATAGCAAAACTAAGCTTGAGAGGGAATTCCAACCTTTTGAATTGGAACGGGAGGTCTGTGGGGATTATAGGGATCCAGGGGATAATTACGTTCTCGCCCTTTCCTACACCTGTCAGAATAGTGGCACCAATCATGTTCCACCCAAGTTGTGTGACGCGAAGCCTCGTCCTGTTACATAATTGCGGTGTATCTAAATTTCGCATAAGCATGACCGGAACGCCTAATTTTAATTGGAGCTTATGTGAGGGCACATCTGACAACTCTAAAGAATTCAGGAACTCTACAGGATATGAAGTGCTCTGTTCTGTGTCCATGACTGTGTCTACTGACAAATACTCCGTTGTTTCTCCTTGTACCTCTTTCAAAATGTTAGTAATAATTTCATTAAAGATGTAATTTTTTGGTTCTAGAATCGCTCTTTTACATAGCCACTGTTCGTCATTTATATTTCTTTGCAGATCTGGGTAAACGCTAGCAACCAGTTCCGTATCACTCTTCACCAATTAACTAAAATCCCCCGTTTGTGACTCACAGCGTTCGGCATCTGTTTATAACCACCCATCTCCAATTTTTAATAGTGTATCAGCTTAATGTCATGTATCAACGTCATTGTAGAGGTGCACTCTCATATTTGTCGTCAAGCTGAATTTTTTGACATTTGCCCATAAGCTTGACGACTTGAGACAGCCTTTGATTTCATCTGAAGGTGTGCCCCTCTGAATCATCGGTAGAGTTTGGCGGAAGTCACCAGCCAGTAATACAACCATTCCTCCCATAATGTATGTATTGTTTCGTATATCCTGTAGAGTTCGGTTTAGGGCCCTATCACTTTTTTGTGTGACATTGTGCTTTCGTCCCACACTAACAACTTACACTGACACAGCATTGTACCCCGAGCGCTATTTTACTAAAATTTCAGACAGGTGACTCTTCCTGAGCAAGATTCAGAGGTAACTTTAACACGGAATGAGCGGTACGGCCCCCACTCAGTAGTGTGGTGGTTATGCCGGAGGAAGCCACGGCTACAGCAATTTCTTTGTATTTTCTTATATGAGCTAGAAATAAATGTAACAAAAATGTTTTTCCCGTTCCACCAGGAGCATATAGAAAGAAGAGTGCACCATTCCCTGACTCCACTTGCCGTAACACTTGGTCAAACACGTGTCTTTGTTGCGGTAACAACCGGGGCAACATTTCGGTCACTTGCTCTGCAACGCTGGGACATCATAGTTTAACTCTCGAAAAGTTTCGTAAGTGCCTTGCATATGATCGTGGAGGGCTAATCATTCCGAAATCGCTTAACTTTTTCCCCACAATTGTCATTATTTTATCTTCAGTTTTTGCAAGGGTTTCGTTATAAATGTATTTATTAAATGCCATGTCCGCGTTTATCTGATGTAGCCGTTGCAAAATGTCTTCCACCAAGTACTCTTTGTACTTATCCCACAACTGTTGGGGATTGTTTAGGCCGCAAGATGATATTTTTTTGTACATTTCCCACATTTCATGCAAGGGGATGCTGGGTTATGCATGCCACATGGACCGTGAACCATGTTTCGGACTATGGTGTCGTAGAAATCTTAATCTTGTGCTGGACCCGGAATCTCAGCGCTTATTAAGTCGTCTATTTGGTTGGGGCGCAGCTTCTTGTTGAGCCATATTAGGATGTGCACATGTGGCAAACCTCGTTTATGCCACTCAATGGAATACATGTAGCACTGTACGTCTACGAATATTTTGCCTTTGGTAATAACATTCATTATTTTTTTGTAATTTTAAACGAACGACTCTGGCAACTAAATCGTGTCTGTAAGTAGCTTTTTGTCCGGACATTAGCTCCTCCTTAATTTCCTTCCGTGAGGGATTGCGAGTGAAAGTGACAAAAAGATCGGGTCAACCGTAACTCCGTACATAGGCGAATGCATCATGAGTTTATTCGTGGAGGTAGCGGGGGCTGTTGATGAATGAAGACGGAAGAGTTACCATTTTACCTTAATCACTGGGGTTTACATTAGCATTTCCATTAATAGCATCTTTCAGATGTATGTAATTCTCAACTCGCATCTTTTTTTAATTTAAAGAGATGTAGCGGAGGTGTTCGCTTTCTACTTTGATATACATGTCGACCATAAATTGGTGAAAAAGTTGTCTGCACCGCGCGAAAAAGTTGAAATTATTCTCTCGCAACATCATGTGATACGCATAAAAATCCATACACCAAACATTTTTGTTCGGAACAGGCTGTTTTGTTATAGTATTAATGAGTGGAATTTCAAAATGATCTTCCTCCTGTCCCTTGCTATAAATCAATGGGTATTGCATGGCTTCATAAAACTTATGAGTGTCGGCTATCCGTGTCAAGGTATTGTCATGTGCTCGCAGGACAATGTCTCGTGATGAGAACTTGTCGCCGCTCACCACTGGCGTGATTTCATTGATTAGAGGTGCATTGTAGCGCCTCTCATGCCTCCACGCGGAGTCCGATCAGCATGGATGACTACCTTACAATCCTCTTGAGGCAGGTTCTCTAAAGCGGTTTTAAATGTGTTTAGGAAGATGTTGTGTTCATGCAACATTCTTTGAATTTTCAATACCGTGTCTCTTTCAACTCCTTGAATAAATTGACAGCGGTGGTTTGTTTCAATTTCTTCGTTACAAATGAAATATACCTGCATAAATTTATGCTGTTCATTGACAGCTGGAAAAAGCGCATCTATTCTATGATAAACTTGCCCTTGAACAGTAAACATTGGTGAAAATCCTAGCATTATTAACTCTCTGTCAACTGCAAAAGATGTCATTTGGAAACATGAGTTGTACTTTCTTATCCTACTTAAAAAGCGCCGTGATTCATCAACGTCATACAAAAAGAGAGTTTTCAGGGGCTCTTCTGGCTCACCAAGTAAAGTAAGGGAAACTTTCCCGCTGGAACAGCACATCCCTGCGATTTCATCTTTCCATTTTAAAGCGCTACAAAACCGGCGCGACTTGTCCATGAGTTCGATAACAATAAGCATGTGATTCTTATAATCAATTCATGGATCGTAAAGAAATGCCGCGTCATTAAATACAGACCAAGTGTTTCTTTGAAAAGCTCGTCGACGTTCCGCTTGGAGTTCCACGTTTGCGATTGTTCTCGACTGTGACTGTTCAGGTGTTTCGGATGCCCTTAAAGCCGCCAGTCGTTCTACTTGTTCTTCCAGTCGTAGTTGGGTCTGAACAGGCATTTAGGAGGCTCTTAATAGTGCTTGACGCTCTGCCTGTTCATCTCGATGGAGTTGAGTATCGGCAGGAGTCTCTAATATCCTGAGATGTTCCTGGCGTGCGGCCTGTTCTTCGAGCCTTTCCTGAATCTGAGCAGGCGATTCAGTGGCTCTCAAAGCAACATGTCTCTGTGCTTGCTCTTGTGTTCTCAGTTTGGCATCTTCTGAAGACTCTTGCGATCGAGCAAATCTTTTCGCTTGTGCTTGTGACGATGCTCTTGAAAGACTTGATTTTCGTTTGCGAGGCATTATTGTCAATTTTTAAAACTACAATTGGCATGTATGTCTTTTAACATAGAGTGATTAAAGGAAATTACATATTGGGTAAATTTTTTGAGATATTTTATCGTGATAAAAAGTAGCCAATAACACTTTTCAGCCCTCCAACTATTTCTGTGCAAGAAATTACGTCGATCTGTTGCTTGGTTGCGACGTTGCATTGTTATTCCGTTTGTGTAATTTTATCTATATGATAACACAAAACTTAGATAATATAGAAACATCGATATACCGATATTTTTCATTTACATATCAATCGATAAGTTATTTTCCATATCGATAATTATCAATATATCGATATATCGAGCATTGACGCAGTATTGTACCCTAAGCGCTAATTTTACTAAAAAACATTTCCCGACGGAATGAGATATTTTTTCGGGGTAAAAAGTAGCCTATGTCACTTCCAGGACCTCCAACTATCTCTGTGCAAAAAATCACGACCATCCCGATCCGTTGCTCCGTTGCGACGTGAAATAAGGACAAACAAACACACTTTCGCATTTATATATTAGTCGGATGTATATTTATATTCTTTACCCATGGAGTTGGAGCATTTTTAATTATAGGAAGTCTTCAGCTGTAGATATCGCTAAAGAGTACTCGCAGTTAACAGCAGTGCTTGTTGCAGGCACCAATGGCTTCGGGCTGTCGTGTTGTCGGGATGGCAAGGAGATCGNTCGCAGTTAACAGCAGTGCTTGTTGCAGGCACCAATGGCTTCGGGCTGTCGTGTTGTCGGGATGGCAAGGAGATCGAAGAGTCCCTCAGGCACCCGGACTGCTTCGCCATTTCACTGCCCACCAACGACCACATATTTGCACCGTTCGGTGAGCGCTGCATGGAGTTTGTGCGCTCCCTGCCCGCGCCCAGACCAGAGTGCAACTTTGGCCCGAGGGAACAGGTGTGACAGATGTTTGCTCAAGTTTCATTTCTCACAGCTCTAGGCGATTCCACATCCTGATTACATTGTATTCCTAATACCTTGATTACTGAATTATGCTCTGAATGCTTTATTAATGTAGGGGTTGTGTTTTTACCATAATTGGTTCATGGGCCTCAGTGGCCATGGTCACTAAAGGTCACATCAAGCTCGGATGGAGAAGAAATTTGGCTGGTCATGATTCCACAACTCATGACATATTAATGCCTAGGTGGTTTGGATTTTACTAAGGGCAGTGGATTCTGTCGCCTTTAAACATTAAATTCGAAATTTAAACACTTTGAATCACTACTTCATCCTCCACCATACGACCATGGCACCTTATCAATTGTTGCTTCCTCGAGTATATACTCAAAAACATTTGGTTTTGCTTTGCTTATTGTAGTTCTTATATAAGAATGAAAGTTTGCCATTTTTTAATTGGANACTCAAAAACATTTGGTTTTGCTTTGCTTATTGTAGTTCTTATATAAGAATGAAAGTTTGCCATTTTTTAATTGGACAATTTATATTTTAATTAAAAATACATATTCTCTTCTCTGATTATTATATGTAAACATGTGCTGTAGCTCCTGACTGTTTTGCACTTTGTTTTGTGGTTATCTTATCTTAATTACTTGAATGTTTTGTACTTGTACTTTCTTGTCAAACAAAGACAAACAATACATCCGAAGAAAATACACATCCATATGAGTAAGTTAAAAATATTTGGAGTATATTGTTATTNCAAAGACAAACAATACATCCGAAGAAAATACACATCCATATGAGTAAGTTAAAAATATTTGGAGTATATTGTTATTTTCTAACTAGTAACTTCTTTAATGTCATACATGCAGTAGCATACCTTTTATAGACTGATGCATATGCAGGAATTCCTTCTCGTTATCTCAAAGTACGCCACGCTTATAGTCAGTCTAGCTACGGATTTTGCATTGCATACTGCATGCAGACTATTTTAACTTAATCCATGTGATAGATGAGAGATAGAGGGTTTGAAAAATAATGCAGAAATAATTTACAGTTCATTTTTAGCATGGGAGAGAAGTACATGTATGATTCGGACATGCTACCTGCCTCCGTGATGTATTATTGGGCCTAAAGTGATTAACAATTTTTGTCCTTTGGTGTAGATGGACCAGATAACAGGGTACCTGGATGGCTCCAACATCTACGGCTCATCCCTGGAGGGTCAGCGCGATCTGCGGGAGATGTCTGGAGGTAGACTGAAGGTGCAGGACCTTAGGGGGAAGACTATGCTGCCCAAGAATGATGGCGAGTGTGTGGACGAATCCAACACCCTCACCTGCTTCAAAGCAGGTCAGTTCTCATAGTCACCTCTGATTCACAGTCAGGTGCAGCGTAGATTCACCCCTTTTTAGAAACCTCATGTCTCTTTCCTTGATCATGTTGTTGGGTGGTGACCTGCGCATTTTTTGACATCCTTTCTCAAAACTCACTATTGCATGGTAACAGAGGGTCTGTTCCAGGGTTATAAATATCTACAGAACCACATACATATCTGGAAGTAATGTGACAATTTTTTCACTTTCATTACTGATGAACTCTTTAAGGGTGTTGAAATTTGAATGGCTGTTTTGACTATTTGACTTTCACCAGATATACCATAATTCAGATATTGCTTGTAAAAATCTTTTACACAGTTTTAATATGTGAAAAACAATAGAAATAAACTGTGAAAAGAAGTATGTGGATCACTGGTGTATTAATTGTCCTTGTAATAATGGATATGCTCTTTGTAATAATGATCAACTGGATATTTTGGTGGCCGTGCCGTTTTTCTATGCTATAGTTCCAAATCACGAAGGAACCATCAACATACTTGTACCAGCACATCGGTTTGCATTGAGTAGTAGCAATTAAATTTCCTCAAGGTTAGCTGAGAAAAATTTGTCTAAGAAATACTCAATAATTACAGAAAATTTTAAGATATATAGNAAATTTCCTCAAGGTTAGCTGAGAAAAATTTGTCTAAGAAATACTCAATAATTACAGAAAATTTTAAGATATATAGGTACTTCTACGAAACTTAAAGATTTTTTTTTATTGGTTAAAGCAATTGATTTATANACGAAACTTAAAGATTTTTTTTTATTGGTTAAAGCAATTGATTTATAGAAATAATTCGTTAATTGTGATGCAGCCAACCCTATTTAACAGTTTAACGAAAATAAACTACCTGTTTAACCTTTAACTGGTTTTTAATTGTGCGCAATGATCTTGTACAGAATTTACACCAATTGTTCGGCTGTTCATATCTACGAGGATTATATCTTGAATCATTATATCAGTCGATAGCTGCATTTTGTAAAATTGGAATCATATAGTTAATATTGTCTCAAAACAAGAGAGTTAGGTTTACGTCTCTTCTCAAGTGTATTTCCATTCATTTGACAACATCCTTCCATAGATCGCTGCCATTGGGACACAAAGTGTAGAAAACTGCCTCTCGCTATCTTCTTCAGGAAGTACTCTATTTATTTGTTGCCGAATATCTTCAAGTTAAAACAAACGTTTGATGTCTAGCAGTTCTCCATTTCCTCCAGCGAAAAAAGTAGAATTATCACAAAATGTGTGAGCACATTTCTCTCAGGGAGACATAAATCCTCAAAATGGTATTAGGAAGATCTCAGTTTTTAGATTAATTAATAAGTCATACTGGGATTAATAACCATTTAAAATTGGATTGTACTTGCACCAAATCACACATAAACTGGTATATACCTCTTGATTGAAACCCATTTCCATTTCGTTTGACATAACACAATAATCTAACCTGGTATGAAGAAATGATAGTACATGCTTGTCAAAATGTTGTCTTATGAATGGCCTCTCTTGGTTTGGACTTAAACGACAAAGTTGCTAAGTATCTTTTTCACTAATGTCCTGCAATGCAAAAATCAATAATGCTCTTGAATGGAGACCACAATATATGTGGCCCTGCATGCAGAGGTTTGATGTGTCCTTCTTGCATAGTGAGCATTTTCACATGAATAATGATCTTCCAGAACGAGTGGGATTTTATATTCTTGTCTGCTCTTATTGGACTTTTCTTGTCAAAGAATAGGCTCAATGAGCTCAGTTTGCTTTCCCTCGGTATTTATGTATTTAGAGAGAGATCTTTATTCTTGAGAGAAGTGTTCAGTTTCTGTCTGCTTGCGTATTATAGTTTTTGAGTAATTTAACTCAGCTGCAGCTGGAGCCAGCACTCAGAAGGTTCCACAGGCCTTCCAATTAAAATTAATAAAATGACAGTAAGCTGTTACTCGCACCTGTTTCCTGAATAATGAAAATCAAGTTACTACCACGAACTGAAAATGTTCACAGCATAGCTCAACAACTTTGTTTCGTCTTTGCTACACTTTTTCTTGGCTAATTTAATTTGCTATCATATTAGGTCATTCCACTTGCTGCATACCAGCCATCTCAGTGCCTTTCCCCTCAAGTCCAACACAGTCAGCTTCTCTGTGTTACACCTATCAACAGCAGATCCGCTGGAGCATCACCTGATATCAAACGATATGACTCATCCCTCTCGGTGCTATTCTGAATTTTAGCTATTTGGTTTGCTATCATATTAGGTCATTCCACTTGCTGCATACCAGCCATCTCAGTGCCTTTCCCCTCAAGTCCAACACAGTCAGCTTCTCTGTGTTACACCTATCAACAGCAGATCCGCTGGAGCATCACCTGATATCAAACGATATGACTCATCCCTCTCGGTACTATTCTGAATTTTAGCTATTTGGTTCGCTACATAGTTTTTTGTTGATAAAACCCACAAGGTCAATTGTTTTATTTACTTTGACTGTTGACTGGTAGTAAATAAGAGTAATTTCCAAAGAAGTACACCATACATACATTCCCTACATGGTACATTTAATGAAGCATAAAATACAAATTTTTATGTCCTAGCATTTTTCAGCAACAGCGATCTTCCTATCAATGTGTAAGTAACTTATTTGGGAGAGNCCGCTGGAGCATCACCTGATATCAAACGATATGACTCATCCCTCTCGGTACTATTCTGAATTTTAGCTATTTGGTTTGCTACATAGTTTTCTGTTGATAAAACCCACAAGGTCAATTGTTTTATTTACTTTGACTGTTGACTGGTAGTAAATAAGAGTAATTTCCAAAGAAGTACACCATACATACATTCCCTACATGGTACATTTAATGAAGCATAAAACACAAATTTTTATGTCCTAGCATTTTTCAGCAACAGCGATCTTCCTATCAATGTGTAAGTAACTTATTTGGGAGAGNTACAAATTTTTATGTCCTAGCATTTTTCAGCAACAGCGATCTTCCTATCAATGTGTAAGTAACTTATTTGGGAGAGTTTTATACAGCTACCCCATAGTTCTGCAGTGCTATATTAATTATTTACACCATCCTAACCTTGATAGCTCCTTTATAGCGAGTTTGACATATACAATATTATTTTGTAAATGCGTTACAACAGGTGAGAGGTGGTTCCATATGAAAATAAAGTAGCAAAGATGCGCGTTACTTATGACCTAAAGTGATTATTAAGGGTGTTATTTACCTTCGGAAGTGGGAAAATAACAAGCATTTGGTTAAAAATATAGAAAACTATTAGATATGAAAGAAAACAAACTTACACAATGGATCAGCAGACTAAAATGATAAACATATGTAAAGGTAAATAATATCCCCTGTCAGAAACTAAAGAGCGACTGCTACACTGATTGCAGTACGTGTTGTATCCCTGAGTATTTTCTTAAATTAAAAAATTACGGATTTTTAACAATCATGTTCAAATGTTCAAAAATGTCGCCTTTTGTAACACTCTAATTCACTCTGTTTGCAAGAAAAAAANTTTAACAATCATGTTCAAATGTTCAAAAATGTCGCCTTTTGTAACACTCTAATTCACTCTGTTTGCAAGAAAAAAACCACAAATAAGGGTGGAGGTAGTCCAACTGAGTGGCTTGTGTGCTTGGTTACATATTTATGGGTACATNAAAAAAAACCACAAATAAGGGTGGAGGTAGTCCAACTGAGTGGCTTGTGTGCTTGGTTACATATTTATGGGTACATATTTTACTTGTGATTGTCTGTTACATGATAAACCATTACTGTACGTTTATTAAGTTGTCAAATAATTCTTACATCAGGTGCTATAAGTAATGCCCACCTACACCGAAGCATGCACTGCAATGCCATAACATCGACTTTCGCACTTTCTGGAACAATGTTGGACTGTTTCGGATCATATTTCATGCAGTTATTAGCCTTGGCAAAATGTCTTCTGCTTTGTCGACTGTAATCTCGTAGACTTGGATCTTCACATGACCCCAGAAGAAGAAGTAGAGCAGAATTAGATCATATAAGTGAGCAGGTCAGAGGAGAGGACCTCCTCTTCCTATCCATATTTATAGTAAGAGTTGACAGATGTAGTCACACACACACAATTAGAATTGTAAAGTAAATTGAATGCACATGTAGCTGTATACCAGAAGTGGTACCTCCTTCAACAGCTCGGATACTGAACTGCTGGTACATAAAATCATAAAGATGTGCTGGTAAGAGGCATGTCCTTGTCATTAATCATTGACTATGTTCACTGAAAACCACTCTTTGTATAACCTGATCGTTACATGTGAGTTTTCATTAGCCCACGCATGGCTGTTCTGACTGTTTTACATGTAGTCACGAATGAAACATGCTTCGCCTGCGAAGAGTACAGATTTGTGAAACTGTGGATCACGAACTGTTTGCTGCAGAAATAAGGCACGGATCATGTTTCTGGACAGAAAGTAGCGGGAGCCCACTGCCTGAACATTTCTTCTGCAGTACAGATGTATGAGATGTTCATTCAATATATCCCATGCGGGACTGTGAGATGAACCCACCTCAGCAATGGCAACTACACTTGTAGATGGTTGGTCCTCCACTCGGGAAAGTATGTCTTATTCAAACCTTGGTATACGCGTTCTTCTTTGTGCACCATAGTGTTTCTATAGTCTGGCAGCTCACCCTCGGTTGTCTGTAAGCGCCAGTCAATCCTTACGAAAATGACGTGTGCTGGGTATTGTCTAGTAGGGTATCAATACTGAGACAATTTTGCAGCTAATCTGCAATGCCACTTGACTTCGCCATAAGCAAAAATCATTTCCTTAAGCTCTGCAGGCGAGTAATCATCCTTGTTAATTTCAGAACAGGGCAGTGTAAGACTGAATGCCAGCTACATACATAATTTTTACTGCCGGCTTGTGTCTGCTCACGACGCGCACACATTATTTCAAACGAGACATTGTTTTGGACAAACTCCATTGCAGCGCGTCTCGCAGAAAACCAGAATAGTATGTAGAGATTAGAAGCCAAGTTGGGCTGTCGTCTCTCGATATGCAAAAAAACCTACACAGAGAATTCCGAACAAGGAATTAAGTCACAAAGTAACAAGAAAAGACAACAAGTTGACACGAAAACACAAACTTGAACAACAAAAATAATAAATATGGACAATACAATAAAGACAGCACAAACTAAAATATTTTGTCGTAAAACTTACAGATATGCACAAAGACTCGACGAAACAGCAAAGACAGCACAGACGAGCACAAAGGTATTCTACGAGTTAACCGATACGACGTTTCGAGAACTCCAATATATCCCCATATTCAGTCATATAAACAAACTGAGGAACACCTGCAGACTGATGTGAAAAAGAGAGAAAACATTAGGTTTTTACACAATGGAGCTCTCTTACGATTCAGTCAAAGGCAACCAAGCACACTCCTTTTAACTACACAAAGAAGAGTCTCTGTTTATTAGCTGCACAGTTAGGAGTCAACGTTCACTGGCTGGTGTCCTCGCATAATGGTTTCACATTTTTATTGTGAAAAATGTATCTTAACGTGGTATTTGTAGTTGTATGGAATTATTGGTCAGAGTGCCTCGCCTTCATGCCTAAGAGTTTAGATTCGTTTACGGCTGCCTAGGGATTCGTATGCCAAATGCTATATGGCAATACCATGCGGTCACCCAGCCAAGTACTGAACACACCTGATTCTGTTGAACCACGGCGTTCAAAAGACCACCGGATTGCCAGTGCGGTATGGCTGTCGGCAGATTTTGTTTTTGTCTGCCTAAGTTCCAGAACTTTACTCATTAGAAGTCAGGCTCGTGGAACCCCTTGCAGTTTGTTATAAAGTACTTGGCCGAAGTGACCTTTACTTATGGGTCTAAATCAAATTATCCTAGTTACTTATTATTTGAATGGGGCATGGAGCCCTANTAGTTACTTATTATTTGAATGGGGCATGGAGCCCTACCTGATTTAACATGGTTCAACATTACCAAAATTCTAAGAACTTTGGTAATGTGTTTCTAAAATTAATTTTTTTTTAAATTTTTATTATTTCGACTCGCTTTTGATAATTATTATTTTGATTTGCTTTGGATTATTACTATTTTTATTTTGTTTTCGATTTTATTTATTTTTTCTCGTTTTTATTTTATTTTAATTAGTATGTTATTTTTTGATTTTGTTAAGTGTGACCCTTGTCCTATTGTGTTAATGAGTATTTATTTTATACCTATACTCCCCCTCCTCCCCCCGCGTAATATGCGTACCCAGGGGAGACTGCCCTACCTGCTTTTAGGGGCAGTTTCCTAACTAGTCTTAAAGGTGGGTCTTTCTTGTCAATAAGATGCCCTAATTTATTTAATTACCTATTACTTTAATGATTTGTTGTTTTTTTGCATACTCCTCTGAGTAACTATTAGGCTATTTCAATGTGGTTAATATCTGTTACCCTGATTGAACTGTGGGGTCTCCCCAGTTTTCAAGGTTCCTGGTAGGCTCATCCGACTAGCATAGCACTCGAGGATGATACCACCGACATTGGCCCTGACAGGGAGTCTCCTACTTTGGTTCCTTCCCACGGTTCGTCCCTGCAGTGCGTGAATGTTCTTCTTTGTTACCAAATCAATGTACTTTTGTCCTGTCGTCCGTATGTATCCAGCACCCGCCAAGGGGTTTTTGTGTTCTTTGATTTTTTCATAGAGCTTCTGGTTTCCTTCTTTCATCACTTCTGTGATGGTTTTTGTGGCTGTTCTCTTATGAATGGCTACGATAGGTGTCTCTTGTTACGTGTAGTACATTTCGTAATATCTTGTTATAATTTTCCTGTTATTTTATTCCGTTCTCTAACTTGGTAATTTAACAGAGGAACGGAATTATTGCGTCTCAGGGCCAACCCCTTACGCTTACAAGGGAAGGAAAAACATGCAAGGAGACGTGCATCGCGGCAAAGAGGGATTGGGTTTCCCATGGCCGAGTTGGGCCATGAAAAACCTCCCTAATGTACTTATAGTTAAACTATATCTAGAAGAGAAAGGGAAAAACCGGCATAGGCACCGTAAAAACCCTTTCGACAGGAAAGAATTAAAAATTGTTACATGCATTATGAGAAAATGCTACAGGAGAAAAATAGGTGGGTACCATGCTCTTTATAAGCGTAAGGGGTTAGCCCTGAGACGCAATAATCCCGTTTCTACCGCGGACTAATATATAACACTTAGTTTTAGAGTAGGTTAGAAAAAAAAACTAACACAGTGAGTGGGTGTATTTTTACACATACTTCAAAATGTGTAAATTAACACCGACATTGTTTATTAATTCATACATACAATCTTTTTTTTTTTTCACCAAAAATATGTAGTACTTTCTGGATTATTAAGAACAACAGCGTAAAATTACACCTATTGTAGTTGCTTTTACAAATTACACTTACAAATTGTAAAATTACCAAAGATCTGTAAGTGTAAACTTACACTTATTTTTAACAGTGGAGAGCTCTCTAATTTATAACGATTGTGCTATTATATTTACCTCAGAGATATAGGGTACTATACATTGATCTTGCTTTTGTTTGGTTCAGTATTTATTCCTTCCTCATGATGAATAAGGTTTTTTGTGCTGCCAATGCAATTTTTGCAAATACCTACATGACATTTCTTCGCCAATTGATTTGAACTTAAATGGAGAATAGCCCATATCTTTCAACCAAATAAACTCGTTCTCTTCCTTTCAATTTTAAAAACTGGGTGTGACTAAAGATCTTGTGACCTACATCCCAGTGTACCACAACATATGTTTTCTAGGAGTAGCTTTTTATTCAATTTACTCGCCCTTATGATACCTTCTTGGCGATGGTGTAGGCCCCTTCCTTGCTGTTCACATACGCCAGATACTGTATCAAGCATCTGACATCTGTGATGCAGGAAATCGGCCGTTTCCTTCACTGTTGGCAACTGGCATTGTGTATTAGTCTCCTAAGCTTGCAGAGCTGTTTACGTTGGGTAGTTGATGACTAAATATCTAAGTTGGACAATTCGAACAATTCTCTTAAATGTGACTCTATTATTGCTTTGAGATTATTATAACGATACTTAGCAAGCTCTAAGTAACATAGTACTGTAATTTTAAGAAGATTCCTTCGCTTCGCTAGCTGCTCAGTTTTACAGGCCTGAGTGGAAGTAATGCACCCACAAAACATCTGAGAAAAAAAACTCATTATTGTGATTAAGGGACTGATAAATGTAAAAAATNGGAAGTAATGCACCCACAAAACATCTGAGAAAAAAAACTCATTATTGTGATTAAGGGACTGATAAATGTAAAAAATAGCAACTAGTGAATATAGGTATTCCGAATATGTGGAGTTTGTTACAGCCACTGTAAGGTCTATTGGGGATGAAGCTCTGATACTGCATGTTGTATGTTCGTTTTAGATATACATAATCTTAGATACTGTGAAAAAGTATAATGCTCCAGGCTTGTCCTTTTGTGATTTAGAATCTCACTTTCATCTATTATCTATGTTGAAGTTAAATCTATTAAAAATTTGGTACTATATTAATACTTTTACCCAAGCGAATTGGTAACTGTGATATACCCAGTTTCTTCTCGGCAGTCTACTAGCATGGCAAATCTTGTCAAGCATCCCTTCGGTCCAGTCCCCTAGATTAGAAGTTCCTTCATTTATCCGACTGCCATCTTGGTTCAGTAAAACCAGTTACAATAGCATAGGGTACTAGAGGTCGCTGGCTAAGGCTATATAAAGGACTGACAAAGGTATAAGGAAAATACTGGATAAGGGGAATAGTACAACTTTGACTCCAACATGAATATAATTGAAGTAGTGCAGCGATGATTGGCGCTGGATACACTATAATACAGTTAAATAAGGTGAAAAAAGGGGCAAACCTCGGAATGAAAGTTAGAAAGCTGAAAATTTGCATACATCTTTTTTTTACATTAAAAACGTTATCTTAAAAGTCTTATAGAATCTCGTGTCCGCGTGCCAAGATATTCAAGGTCAAATGTCGCGAAAATCTGTTTTTTGTAAATATCTTGTTTCCTATGCTTCAAATTATGTTTGAAGTTTTTACAAAACTTGTAGAGCATAGAATTATCTACAAATTTGATTCTAGGCGATATTTTATATAATTAACCGTTCTCGAGATAGAGCGTGAAGAGTGGAATATAGGATAACGTTATGTCAACTGTGGAATCCAATGCATAGTACATTTTATAAAATTAATTATTTACTTTAAATATTATAATTATTGAGAAACTTAACAGAATTGTAGCTCTCATAAAGGTCTACAGAAAAGTTCACAATACCATATGTTTGTCTTTTAAGGATGACCCACAGTAACCATTTCTGTCTTTCAAGGTATCGCTGTAAAAACTAAATTGTTACCGGGCGAAGCCGGGCTGGTTCGCTAACCCATTTATAAGCGATGTCCAAACACTACTAACGATGACGANAATTGTTACCGGGCGAAGCCGGGCTGGTTCGCTAACCCATTTATAAGCGATGTCCAAACACTACTAACGATGACGAATTTTTGCGAGTGGATGCAAAAGTTGTGATAAAGCTAAGTAGCGTGTTTACACTGTGGTAACACTGCTACTTCCCAGGTTCATTTTTCAAATCACATCAAGGTCACCATAATGCTAAGGAATTAACAAAAGCCAAACAAACACGTGTTTTTTTTAATGGCTTTAATTATACAAAATTGAACCCATACACACTTTACCGAATTTTTGACTCTTTATGTGTATAGTGCATGATGTTCCATGTTCCAACACTATCTCCTATCAGGCATGGGCTACGTCCTGCTGGCTTTCTCTGCCCCCTGTGCATCTCTCTAATGCTGTGGCAGATTAGTTGGGTCTGTTCCCACAAGAAAACACCAATATCCGGCAATTTGCGATAAGACGGAGCCACTTTGCAAACCTTTCTGTTATTTTCATACAAGAAATTTCAAATAAGGATCCCAAAAAAATATCAGCTAGTTTTCAATATAGTGGCCATTTTCCAAAATGGAGCATAAAATGTAAAAATGGGTGTACTTAAGCAGTTGGGGTGTCGTTTCCAGTGTTTTTTTTTTAAACGTCATTAGAACTATTTAAAAGTGTCGTTTTAATAATCATATATATTTGAGATGGTTTGGCTGTGATGATTAAGGAACTGTAACCGAATTCGAAACTGGTGGGCCCTGGTTCGAATCTCGACTCGGCGTCTTTTGAAGCTCNATGATTAAGGAACTGTAACCGAATTCGAAACTGGTGGGCCCTGGTTCGAATCTCGACTCGGCGTCTTTTGAAGCTCGGACACGTTTATCTTCCTCTCATGGCAATTTCATTAGAATGAGCAAGGAAAGGTGCACTAATGTGTGAAATAGATAACGTGTGTTTAAAGAAAACATTGTATAAGGGGAAATGTGAAATTTAGTAGTGTATTTAAACATCTATTTACTAATAGTGCGCGGGACTTTATCTTTAACTTACTGGAAGACTCACGCCGAGTTCCAGTCACTTTTCGTTTCCCGTCCTAGGACAGGATCTACGCAGGTGCCCGAGCTCGCCACATTGAAAACATTTTCTCTCNGTCACTTTTCGTTTCCCGTCCTAGGACAGGATCTACGCAGGTGCCCGAGCTCGCCACATTGAAAACATTTTCTCTCAGACGTCGTACGCCTGCTCTATTGACAATTCCTCGCCACGTGTCCCTGAACTGCACAATTACTACATTACTTGGAGGAACCACGTTGCTCGACATTTTGTATATTGAAAATTTGGCCGGATGACGTGGAGTTTCAGTCGCGGTCGGCTCATACGGCAGGTGGTAAACAAGCACGATACTCATTAGGGGTCACAAGGCAACCTTTCACCTCTACAGCTCACNGGCTCATACGGCAGGTGGTAAACAAGCACGATACTCATTAGGGGTCACAAGGCAACCTTTCACCTCTACAGCTCACAAAAATTACGTCGAACAGAAACGAGCTTACATTGCACACGTACGTGCGGAGCCAAATTATCCGTGACGACACTGACCAGTTCGGTTTCACTCACTTGTAAACATAAGGCATAATTAAATGCACAAATGGAATCAACAAATGCNGGCTCATACGGCAGGTGGTAAACAAGCACGATACTCATTAGGGGTCACAAGGCAACCTTTCACCTCTACAGCTCACGAAAATTACGTCGAACAGAAACGAGCTTACATTGCACACGTACGCGCGGAGCCAAGTTATCCGTGATGACACTGACCAGTTCGGTTTCACTCACTTGTAAACATAAGGCATAATTAAATGCACAAATGGAATCAACAAATGCATACAAAGTTCACATTGGTGCTTAACTGACACAAAAAAGGGGGGGGGGAGTTTGGATCACCCTGCGTTTAAAGCCCACAAAGGTACCGCATTCTAATGACATAATTTCCTCAGGAAGTAATTGTGAAATAAATCCTTACACATTTAATCGCAATGGCTTTTAAGAGACTATCCTCAGAACTCAAACGCAGACTAGCTATTTTACTCACTGCAATGAAGAAATGTAAGATACTAACATGTTATAAGGATGTTAAAGGGGATAGGTTCTGCAAGGTCACCAAAAATAATTTATCTACTTTGGGCGGGCAGTTGGTAACATTCACCGGGACCACTCGCTCAGAAGGTTGCGCCATCGGAACTTGTTTACGCCAACAGGCCACCGCAGCTCTGGTGCAGCTCAGCTACGGTCATCGCTTCGTCCACATCATATTCACAATTAACAAGTTCCTTCTTCTTCAAGGCGTAGATGAATCTGACCTCAGCCATTTGATGCAAAAAATACAAAATNATGAAGAAATGTAAGATACTAACATGTTATAAGGATGTTAAAGGGGATAGGTTCTGCAAGGTCACCAAAAATAATTGATCTACTTTGGGCGGGCAGTTGGTAACATTCACCGGGACCACTCGCTCAGAAGGTTGCGCCATCGGAACTTGTTTACGCCAACAGGCCACCGCAGCTCTGGTGCAGCTCAGCTACGGTCATCGCTTCGTCCACATCATATTCGAGGTCCCGCAAACAATTAACAAGTTCCTTCTTCTTCAAGGCGTAGATGAATCTGACCTCAGCCATTTGATGCAAAAAATACAAAATGCAGATATGAGAAAACAATTTAGCGGAGTTCGCGCAGAAATTATTTGCGCCGAAGCACAAATAATCACAAACGTTACTAGATTCCAGATCCATACAAAATATTTTAAAACGATTATAATTTGCAGAATACAATTAAAGCATTATACTGACTAGATACAAATATGAGCAATTACAAACAAGGAGGGCAGCCTTATGAGCCTAGTAAAGCCCCCTGTTTATAAAATGAACACTGTAAAACCTTTATTAAAAAACCGCTTTAAAAATTTTGTATCGGTGGAGGCAGTCAAATAACCCGTCAAAGCTCCAGCGATTAAAAATATAATAAACGAACACATTTAAAAGTTAATCCGCCCAACGCGAGAATCGTGGACACGACGCATATTGAAAAAAAGTTTAAACATTCTAGGGTGGTAAACAAAACTGGACATTACACGTTAAAACTGGAAACACACAGCAAAGCTACGGTTTTAGTTAAGCCGAAACCAAATTTGGGCTGGCGTCCGAAACCACAATTTTGAAAAAGCACTTACTTACCGCATGCCCAAGACAACACATCTACGCCACACAAANTTACCGCATGCCCAAGACAACACATCTACGCCACACAAATATTAAAGACAATTAAAAAAAATGCCCAGATAACACACAACTCGCTGTCCACGACTCATAATTTCAAAGCTTAAATCATGTTGCAGCTCCCCAGGGACTCGTACAAACGATAACTGGGCGTAGAATAGGAGGGGCTCACGGTGTGCAACGACTTAAATAAATTGCCCCGTTGACAAAAAAATGATGATGTATGAGAGGAGGAGAAATCAAGGGAGGGCAAACAGTGGTGGAAAAGGGTGGGAATCCGAGTTGGGCTAAGAGCAAGCGACAGCGCAGAGTAGAACAAGATGAAGACGTCTGGTGCGGCGAGCGCTAGCGTCACAACCTCAAAACGCCTTCTTTCGGTTACCATTTCTCTAGCTAACAAACCAAAGAGATCTTCTCTATTTTATCATTTCTTAGGAAGGTAGACCAGTTTTTTGGAACAAGGTTCCCTTCATTCCCTTGTCGGCGAACTCCAATTCCCTTTCGCTCCTGTGTAGGCTTCTTGGTACTATCTTTGAAGCAAATGATGCGGACAAAATCAGTCCATTTTACAGCCATGATGATAATTACTTTTGCTGTGAACTGATGAAACTCGTGCCTGCAGTATTCACCGAATGTCTTTCATGTTCTTGGAGGAAACATATTGATAACAGTTGCACCGTCGAAAACAATGGCATCGCATTGGCCTGTGAATACAACACCTCCATCTGACATTGTTTCAATAATGCTAGTTGCTTCTGATTTTCTGCACCTCCTTATTCCTCCAATTTCTCCATCGACAGAGAGAGTAGGTGGAAAAGTCTGATTATCATGTTGGAAAAATTTGTATAAATCCAACTAACGGTGTTAGGCAGCAATAAAAAGCTACGAAAACAGCTGGACATCATTTTTCAGAGCTTTTACAAGTTTTATATGCTTAGGGATCGCTCTCGCCTCTATATCTGCTAATAAATTTTTATTGTTCAACTTTATAGGACTGAAAACACTTACACTTCGGTTCTGTGAGAGTCATTATTTAATGAACGTGCAAAAGAGTTTTTTCTCCGTCTTCTCAAGGTTTTAAAGAGCCGTCACTTTATTAGAGCTTGCAACAATAGGCATGCGAAGAGAAATAAGATCATTGCTCAGACATCTACAAAATAATCTGTAAACAATTTCGTCTTGTTAAGAAATTTGTTCTGGTTGGACTCATATTATTCACGGGGAAGATTTAGCTTGCATTTAGCATCAATAATACATAATTTATCAAGTTATGTAGTGATCTCTGGACCAGCCAAATCCCACCGCATGAGTGCATTTACATCATTAAACATCCCAATAACACCAACTTTTCTTTTAATGCAAGCATTTTGTTGCTCATGGGATTGATCTACTGCGATTGCTGAAAACGGCTTCTTCGTATTTCGTTTTACGAAATTCCCCTTTCAAAAACTCTTCATTTGCTGTCACAGCTTTGTCGGAAAGTTCTGAATCTTTCATATGAATGCTCAACCATTGTGCATAATTGAAATGATCAAAAACAAAAACCCATGGGATAATTTTCTTCAGGGGTTTCTTTGAGCAAGTATAATCTGCCATGTTGATTGAATACACGAATGTCAACAAAATAATATCTAGGTTAATTACTGTCATGCAATAAAGAAAGGTAGGTGATTCGCTCGATTTTTTTCAACCCATTTTTTAAGATCAAAGGCTATCATTGGCAAGAATAATTATATTACAGATACTACAAGTAGATTGTTCTAGCTATTTTTACATGTGTTCCTTTCATACATGCAAGTGCAGATGTTTCATACATCAGTCCCGAGTTGGCAATGATATAGGATCAGCCTGATCCTTCTAAGTTCTGTCCAATAAGATTGATGAAGATTTGTTCTATATGGAATTGCCCAAAAAGAATAACAATGTTGCTTTCGCCATACAAATATGGTCAGTTCCACTATAACAATTTAGCTTAATTGTACAGTGGCTGGTCCATGGCAATTACAGAGACTTGATTTGGATTAACATATTTATTGATGTTCATAGTATGTCTAAGCATTGATACAGAGCTAAAGTTCTCAGTAAACAAAGGTAGAAGAGTTTGGATTACAGGAATAACATTTTGTTTGTTGGCTTCAGTTGAATTAAACACAGACCAAGATAGATTCAGAAGAACATTGCCCCTTTCTGATAAATTTAAATACTTATGTTGCTTAGCCAGTATTTTTCTTTCAACCACTGCTGCATTAGACCTTCTTCGGTTATCAACTTCTTTTTCTCCAAGTATTACAAAACAGGTCTTGTTATTTGAGGTGTTGCACTAGGAAGAATAGCAGTTTGTACGAGGCTGTAGAATTCTGACAGAGCAGGAAATGCATGCACATCTTTTGTGATACCTGTTCTGGAAATACCCCTTTCATACGAGCGAATTGTACCAGCATTAGTGGGTGTTGGTAACTGGTACACTGAAATGCTACTGCCATGGAATGTGGTTTCGGATGTAGAAGACGACAAGTTGTGGTCAATATTGTCGTATGCACTCACAGNATGCTACTGCCATGGAATGTGGTTTCGGATGTAGAAGACGACAAGTTGTGGTCAATATTGTCGTATGCACTCACAGTGAAAAGCCCTTCTTTAAAATTGGCAGCACAGAGGACTCCCTCTTTCTTGGAAGGAAAGATCCAATATATCTTGACAAAGTTCTGTTGTTATTATTGATAGACGGTTCTACGAAATGGACAATAAAAATTGTGATCTTCATTTACGATACTTTTATCATGGGTTCTGCCATTTATAGAGAAAACCTTACAAATGCAAAGATGTTGTTCATATATTTTTTTTGTCGTACTTTATTTCCACTGGGAACTTTCTCATATGATTGAAAATTATCACATNATGCTACTGCCATGGAATGTGGTTTCGGATGTAGAAGACGACAAGTTGTGGTCAATATTGTCGTATGCACTCACAGAGAAAAGCCCTTCTTTAAAATTGGCAGCACAGAGGACTCCCTCTTTCTTGGAAGGAAAGATCCACTATATCTTGACAAAGTTCTGTTGTTATTACTGATAGACGGTTCTACGAAATGGACAATAAAAATTGTGATCTTCATTTACGATGCTTTTATCATGGGTTCTGCCATTTATAGAGAAAACCTTAAAAATGCAAATATGTTGTTCATATATTTTTTTTGTCGTACTTTATTTCCACTGGGAACTTTCTCATATGATTGAAAATTATCACATGNATGTTGTTCATATATTTTTTTTGTCGTACTTTATTTCCACTGGGAACTTTCTCATATGATTGAAAATTATCACATGTGCTATAGTTAATGCTGGTTATATACTGTGTCTGTTTTTTCAATTCAGTACTATCATAAAGCAACAGATTTATTGTCGCTAGCAAACCCGAGGGTATTGATGATTTCTGACAATCAGCCACTATGGAAATTAGTTGTGGACTAAAACATTTATTTTCTCAACCTCATAATAAATCTTTGAGATGCTGTGACATTGTAATCACTGTCTTCGTGTAGTACACTTGGGAAAATGTGTGCATTGTCTCGGACTAGAACATATTCGTTGCCTTTCTTCTCTGCCCCAAAGTTAGGGAAATTGTAGAGAACTTTCTATCTCAATTTGGTTGTATGAACTTCTGGTTGTTCATTCAGTCCTGCGAGCTCCACCAGTTTTGTAATGTTCAGTTTTGAAATTATCGAAACAAAGAAACGTATTCGGTATCTTCAGAAACTAGAATATCACTTATAAATGATGCAACATGTGCAAAAGCAATGGACTGACAGATAGTGTTATCATACTCTTGATTTTCCGTCTCTACAGATCTCGTTTTGTTGCATAGGTTGACTATGCATCTGATGTGGTATTTCCCTTCCAAAGCAATTAAATCTGTACCTTCCATTAGAGTATGAAGATGTGTGTTATCAAGGAGTGACATTTGTTCACGAACATGCTTATCAAGTACCATAGTTGCAACATTGGTAAGCGACTGATTGCGGAGTGGACCTTAAATACATTTAAAAAAAAAAGCAAATATTTTCAGTAAGTCTTGGAGCCAGCTTCGATGCTCGGCGTGACTCGCGTGACGTCTGTGTTGACGATTCCCCACACGCGATTGGGCTTCATTCCGATCTGTGGTTTCCTGGTTACAGGACTGTGACTGTCGAAGGCACGGTCCAGATTTTTCGTGTTATGCCTACTTAAGTGTACATTTTTTTATGCCAACGTGCCTTGTGTTTTCCAAAGGTAGCCAGTTTTCCTCTCCTTCGTCAAAATATTAAATTTTAACGTCATTTGGTTACAATTCCATTTATTTAAATTTACTAAATTATCTGATAATGTTTTGTTCCCCGCATTCCGTTGTTTCGGATCACGATGCTCATCTGGACAGATGAGTTGACCATGTTGTTGGCACAGATAGCATTTATTCCAATCGAACACAGGAGGAACTACTTCTGGGGAGGCGAGTCTGAGTTTCTTCCGCATAGATATCTCATAAGTTTACCTGCAACAAACAAATGAAACCACTTGTCACATGCGTTTAAACAAAACTTCACATCATTTTGTACAAAAAAAAAAAAAGAAGACGAATCAGAATAAAATAATTTACATTTTTAAAAGTTTTTTTTAGTACACTGGCCCTTAAAAAATAAAAAAAATATTTTGATTTTTTTAATATGAGTAATTAAATAGTTTTATTGAATTATTTATTTTAAAAAACACACTGAACCGACACCTCAACTGCTTGTGTACGCCAATTTTTAGATTTGATCCACCATTTTGGGAAATGGCCTCCATACTGAAAACTAATAGATTTTTTTTTAGGGTTCCCTATCTAAAATTACTTGTATGAACTTAATATATATGTGAACGATGTGGCACCTTCTTATCACAACTGACCGGGTATTTATGCGAACAGACTGCACTGGATGGGTTCCACAGTCTTCAGTGCAGGTGGGATTCCTGTCATAGTCCCATACTCAGGTCATGTGACAGACAACCTCACACATTCGGCCCTTGGCTCGAACAAACTCTTTCCATTTCAACCGTGCATCTGCTTCGTTCATTGCGCCAGTCACCAACTGTATAATTAAGGGCTGCCTAGACGTTTGTCGAGATCTGGGGCAAACAACAGTGCTTCTCTCCCCACCTTGCCCTGAGAATTCAGCAATTTCCCATTGATTATGTAGTAAAAGTTTAAAAACTACAAACCGTCAGTTGTCACTTAGCAAACAAGGGTCAATTAAAGTACGTAGTAACTTGTATGTAAATTTTCAAATAACCACAAAAATTTCTTTTTTTTTTTCCGTCTCGCAGATTCCCTGACTTCATCGCGGTAGGTGGCATGGTGCCTCATCTTCTGGGCAGGCCCGTGTCATTTTATCGAGGTATGCGATTTTTTTAATGATCCCACATAAACATTTCAAAATCTTGTTTTAGAAATCTCGGTGATGAAATGGGCGCAGGTATTTACCTAGTTCCGCCCCACCTCGCAGTAGTCGGCGTAACAAAGGCTCCCTCCGTCTCTGTCGACGGCCGCAGACGCATGCACGTACAGTCGCATCAAGGCTGATATACTAAGTTTTTTTTAGAAGATTGTGTCGGATGATTCACGAGGAGTTAATGTCAATTTTGTAACTCATTTGAGGCGACTTCAAAACGTCATAAATTCCAGGGCCCTGCCTTCTTTATTTACTTACCGTGAAGGCTTTATTTGTTAAGATCTTTTCCTTTTTTCTTGAGTAGTAGAATAATTTAGAAGTTGTTCACAATGAAGTAACACTTTTGAGGTAAACCTTTGAAAAAAAATCGTTGTTCATAAATACTGCAACACACACCGGCATTCAGGCTCCCAGATAAGTTCGCAGTCAATTCATTGAACTAATTTTAAGACTTGACGTTTTATTACGAGCGTAATATTTAAATTTACGGTCACTAAGATTACTGTTTGTTTTTTTATACTTGGCAAACCACGAACGTGCATACTGCAAAACATTTACATTGTTATAATAATAACACGTTTTCACGTGTGATCAGGCCAATGACAGTGTTAATTTTACATATGGCGGAAGGATATAAAAGGAGAAGAAAAATAGACCCTGTGCAGTACTTTCAGTAATGCTCAATCAACCGTGAGCATCCTACAAAAATAAATAACGAACTTATTACTGTATAGGTACTGAAGTTGTTGACGGGCGACATCGCAAGCATGCGTATTGTTATTTTTGACCACGTTTTGGAGACAGGCGGTTACAAACATGTCTCTGGCGATATATTGACTGTACCTATATCTGCACAGCTCGTAGCAGTAATTAAAGGATTAACACGTATTTAGGGCATTGTCGCCTGGAGCCAGCTAAATCTGCGAGCAATAAACAAGGATTTAGGCTCACAGTGCGACATAACTAGTTGAGACACCGCTTATGCCTCCCGCTGCAAACTTCAGTTCAAATACACATGTTGACATAGAGAAGACTGTTCCGCGCCTTCCCACAACACGACGGCGACGTAACACACTTGAAAACTGAAATGCACTGACAAAAATCACCAGACAAGTGACAATAGAACAGTTCTATATTCTGCTTTCATTAACAGCAACCCAACTTTTGTATTAGCAGAATGGTCTGCAATAATGCAGTTCTGTTTATTGCGGGAACATGCTGAAGTTGATCCNACCCAACTTTTGTATTAGCAGAATGGTCTGCAATAATGCAGTTCTGTTTATTGCGGGAACATGCTGAAGTTGATCCGTAAACGGGGCTATCTTTTCTGCACGAGTAAAATATTATCTGGTGTAGAAACTATATTAATAATGGTAGATATAATCACAGACAAGACCGCAACAGATAGTTCTGTTACAGTTATACTATCTATGTTAATAATATTTAGATGTTACCAACAACCAGTCTGATTGCTGTCCCTATACCAACAGTCCAGATGGGTTATTGATATATAAATTTTGTTCATACAACAATATTTTTTCAGTGTAGATAAAATTACCCCAGATGAGTGAAACAAGTAGAAACCAGTAGTGGTTTTTTAATTTCTTCAGTGACTGATTTTCACTTAATTAACTCTTTTAAAGGCTATTCTTGGTTAACTGAGCAATTTTGGAAGCCCTTCTAAGGATATAGATTTCTTCTCATTTTGTAACGTTCCGCCGTATGTAAAACTGACATTTCCATTGGCCTGATCACNTCTAAGGATATAGATTTCTTCTCATTTTGTAACGTTCCGCCGTATGTAAAACTGACATTTCCATTGGCCTGATCACATTATTCATACACCATCCAATTAAAACTGTGAAACTGTTTTAGATGTAAATGTGTTACTAATATTCAGATTCATACTCTAATGTGCACAACACTAGTAACACTATTTTCTGTGGATATTAATTTTACCGTTACATTCTCCTAGCCTTATGACTATTTTTTATTAACTTGCTGCCAACTTATCTAGGAGTCTGTATGCCAATGTGTACTGCAGCATATACGTGGGTAGTTATAATCAGCGATTTTTTCAAAGGCTGATTTCAGAAGTACTCACTTTACCGTGAACAGGCATACTATACACTGAGGACCTCAATGTTCAATGCTCTTCCCTGTGAGTAGGCCCACCTAACTGTTGAGCCTCACGTATTTTGCTAATTTTTCAACCACCAGTTGTAGATTCAAATCACTTTTTTTCTTACTGTTATGTTTTATTGAACCGCAGTTCTTTAGACACGCCATGTGTAACTGTGGGTTAGTGATAAAGAGAGAGCTAGTGCACAAAAGCTTCGCACTGTGAACAAACTATGTTGGCTCCAGTTCTTAGAGAAGTGTGAAGTTTAGCCTACTAGCAAGGCAATTCGCGAAATACTTGGAGCTTTTCTGTTTCGTAAAATGTGCTACTGCTCTGGGTTATGAGTTGTTCACATTACTAAAGGCGAACACTATGCCTACAGCCCACTAGTTATGATAACTAAACAAATGCTGTGTTGGCTTAAGTACAGCTTGCCTCAAATTTTTTCTTAGTTGAAACTCCTGAAACATTTATCAAAGTGTGTCTGGAATGATTAACATATTATCTCGATTATACTAGTTCACGTATAAAATATTACATGTAAGGAAAAATCATGGTCGGTGCTAAATAAGGTCAGAAGCTAACATCAATATCTACAGACAGCGTCTTTCAGTAGGTAATTGGTGTTGGCTGTTGCTGGAACACCAATATTTGAATGTGGTTAGTTGCTACTTGTGATGGACCAACAGAAACGCTCTTCATAGGTTCTATTTTTATAAGTTATTAGAAAGAATTTGTAAGTACTTTTCACGCAGAATTCTCCTTCGTTGCAACAGTTGAAATTTAAAAATAAAGAGAAATTGAATGGGTACTTGCGATTTCCGTTGAATGCCAGTGATTTATAGTGCTTCCAAACATTGGTATCCAGTTAGTTAGATAAATTCGCTATGTGGTAGCAAACTAATAATTTCTGTGACGTAGTGTTTCACTGACTGGTATCACTTTTTTAGGTTTCGTGTTTTCCGTTAACTNGCAAACTAATAATTTCTGTGACGTAGTGTTTCACTGACTGGTATCACTTTTTTAGGTTTCGTGTTTTCCGTTAACTTCAGGAGCATCATATTCTACATGAGGTTACTTTCGGAGTTATCAGCCGGATACTACACGTGCTATCAACACAGGTCACTCATACAGATATGGTTTGTGGTTAAGTGAGTTCTTGTGGAATAAACTTTGATGAAAACNACTATCAACACAGGTCACTCATACAGATATGGTTTGTGGTTAAGTGAGTTCTTGTGGAATAAACTTTGATGAAAACTATAAATATATTAACGGACACCCTTAACGGAATACACCCAGTTAAATTGGCAGTAACGAAGGAAAAGTTGTTCTATGAATATTTAGATTTGTGGTCGTAAGGTTTATTTAATTTATGTTTGTTTTACGAAAATAAAATTAAGTGTAAATTAAAATCTACATCCAGTGTGGTCGTTAGAAATTTTCTGAAGTTCTGATGTTTAAGTCAAATTGCTAGAAAAGGTTAAACTTTTTCCATACCTATGAAAGCAAAATGTGGCTTACACCTCAAACCTTTCATGTTCATTATACTTAATTTCCAAGTACGAGAACATACTTCTGGATAAATTCATAGTCTTGGCGAATGAAGAAATATATTTGTGCTGATTTTTATTTGATATTCAAATAGTGTCTCAATTATTTGTAAAAATATTGCCTAAATAAGCATAGATATAAGTGCGAATAATAAGCATACATACCTTCTAATAAATTAATAAGGGCGTTATTTTGACGAAATAACCCTAATTTTTCCAAGGCTAAATTTGAATCAGTACTTTCAACTGTAAAAGGGAGAGGCCGAAAACTCATTTGGTTTGAAGGTCGAGGTAGTAAAATGCACTGAACATTGGTGGCGTAGAATGAGAAAATCGCCGGAAAATAAGCGTGGACATTGCGCGAAAAATTGATTGCTTCTTAGTTCCGCTGTTAGCTGCAGTCCGTATTTGAAACTATTTCCCCATATGAGAACCAGTTAGATTTTGTCTACCCTACGCTTGAATGGAACGTCTAAGAACCATCTGCAGACAACTAGGCCGTGCCAAAAACATTATCTGTTCGCAAATGTTTAGCAAGACATTACCGTGTTTTTAAAGTTTGTTTTGGAATAAAATATCTTCGCCAAATACCGCTTTTCAACAAAAACATTTTGTGAAACTAAGCCCTGGCCACATTGCTGCATGCATTTTTGTACAATTTTTGTTATGCTAAAAGTTTCAAGTAAATTAAAATGTATAGGCTCAAAAATAACAAAAAAAAAAAACTCTTATTAATTTAATACTACATGTCCCCTTGTAGCATGGTTCTTCTCTTCAAAGAGTACAAAGTNAATAAGCGTGGACATTGCGCGAAAAATTGATTGCTTCTTAATTTTCAAAATACTGTGCACGTGCCTGAAGTTTCAGTTCCGCTGTTAGCTGCAGTCCGTATTTGAAACTATTTCCCCATATGAGAACCAGTTAGATTTTTTCTACCCTACGCTTGAATGGAACGTCTAAGAACCATCTGCAGACAACTAGGCCGTGCCAAAAATATTATCTGTTCGCAAATGTTTAGCAAGACATTACCGTGTTTTTAAAGTTTGTTTTGGAATAAAATATCTTCGCGAAATACCGCTTTTCAACAAAAAACAATTTGTGAAACTAAGCCCTGGCCACATTGCTGCATGCATTTTTGTACAATTTTTGTTATGCTAAAAGTTTCAAGTAAATTAAAATGTATAGGCTCAAAAATAACAAAAAAAAAACTCTTATTAATTTAATACTACATGTCCCCTTGTAGCATGGTTCTTCTCTTCAAAGAGTACAAAGTNCAAAAAAAAAACTCTTATTAATTTAATACTACATGTCCCCTTGTAGCATGGTTCTTCTCTTCAAAGAGTACAAAGTCTTTTTTGTTTGAAACCAATATCGTGAAATGTGGCCGAGACACTCCTAAAATCATTTAACGTGCAAAACCGTATCCTTTCACTCGGACGGTTCGCACTAGATAGTGCCCTTAAAGCATGGGATATTATGAACCCAGTCAAAAATGAGGGCAGGTTTCACTGATTCCTCTTGAGTGATGCATACCAATCTGCTGCAACTTATATCCGTACCCACTCACTTACATGAAATAGCCAGAATTACTTGCCGTCATCTAAATCAGTTAACCGTTTCAATTAGTGTCCTATATTTGAGACGTTGCACGGAAAGTGGCTTTAATGGTCTGCACTGTACAAAGCAGAAAACAGCATCTAACGAGGAAGTACCTCACGTGTGGGAGTTATCATTCGTTGTTGAAACTATGTTTTCTAATCTCACAAAAAACTGCTGTCAATTACATGGAGCACAAACACATTTTTATTATTTATATGACACAGCTTTATATTGACACTAGCGTAGTTCCGAACAAAATACTTATTTGTTGCAACGCCTAAACGGGAGATCCCCGAGAAAACTCGCCGACCAGCGGCATTGTGAGGCACGATTCCAACGTGCGGAAATCCTGGAGCGACTCCGCCGGGAATCGAACCCTGTTTTCCTTGGTGGGGGGCGAGTAGTCTGTATTGATTTGTGACTGAAAGGGTTAAAACGGCTCCCATGCAAATCGGAGATAGCATACTGACTATTACTAGTGGCTGGAGTTCACTGATTTCGTGGTGTCAGTGAATGCCGTTGCTTCAAGTTATTGGATCCCAGGGACGCGTATTTTACTGAGTGCTGTAACTGATTTGGATTTTCATTTGATAGTCNTGCTTCAAGTTATTGGATCCCAGGGACGCGTATTTTACTGAGTGCTGTAACTGATTTGGATTTTCATTTGATAGTCAATTGCGGGTATGCCCACGGTACTGGAATAATAAGAGGGAGTGGTTTTCTGTAGCTAAAGGGGATGGCAAATAATATTTTCTTGTGGGTTCTGTTTCCCTCTAACACGACTGTCATCGTCAAAGGCCGACTAGAAGTCTGGTTCAACTGGCAGTGCCTCGTGTAGTGTTTCCTGATGTCGCAGCAGCATTCTGATGATCCGGGTTGGCCTGTGACAAGAGTGGTCAGCCACGAANTGCTTCAAGTTATTGGATCCCAGGGACGCGTATTTTACTGAGTGCTGTAACTGATTTGGATTTTCATTTGATAGTCCATTGCGGGTATACCCACGGTACTGGAATAATAAGAGGGAGTGGTTTTCTGTAGCTAAAGGGGATGGCAAATAATATTTTCTTGTGGGTTCTGTTTCCCTCTAACACGACTGTCATCGTCAAAGGCCGACTAGAAGTCTGGTTCAACTGGCAGTGCCTCGTGTAGTGTTTCCTGATGTCGCAGCAGCATTCTGATGATCCGGGTTGGCCTGTGACAAGAGTGGTCAGCCACGAACATCGTACTCAGCCAAGGTAGATGCCCATCCCAGATGGCCAACGCAGAAATATGGCACAGAATAGGTGATCACCGAAATGAACAAGGAATGGTATTTCCTTGGACGTAGAATTGCTTGGTTTATTAAAGGCTGTGGGTGGCTGGATTATTTCAATTGCTACGCGTGTTTGTTGCCTGCCTGCGAATCACAGACGTCCAAAAACGGAACCATTGATTTCTTATTAGCCCTGTCAAGAACCAATATGTCTTTCAACTATGATATGCGACCAATAAACGCAGAAAAACTGTACATGTGTGGAACTATTTTCACGAAAATTTTGTGTCCCTCATTATTATTGCCAGTTGGCATAAATTTTCAACTAGGGATTTTAATTTCTACATTATAAATCGGCAATAGCTTCAAAATAAAAAGAAAATGTTTGAGAGGAAAATTGTTGCCTGTTAACCGAGCTAATAATGTTGGTACGGTAACATCTAGATGAATGAAATGGAGTAGTGAAGGGAAGTGGTGCCCTCGTGTGTTGGCNCTGTACATGTGTGGAACTATTTTCACGAAAATTTTGTGTCCCTCATTATTATTGCCAGTTGGCATAAATTTTCAACAAGGGATTTTAATTTCTACTTTATAAATCGGCAATAGCTTCAAAATAAAAAGAAAATGTTTGAGAGGAAAATTGTTGTCTGTTAACCGAGTTAATAATGTTGGTACGGTAACATCTAGATGAATGAAATGGAGTAGTGAAGGGAAGTGGTGCCCTCGTGTGTTGGCTNTAATAATGTTGGTACGGTAACATCTAGATGAATGAAATGGAGTAGTGAAGGGAAGTGGTGCCCTCGTGTGTTGGCTGGACTAAGGTTTATTCTACTTAAGTTGGGAAACTCAATGCAAGTAGTTGGCAAATAAAAATTTTCTCTGCCAGGTAGCACTGATGTTGCATAGGATTTTTTTCGTTTTGCATGTAAACAAATTTAATAAATGCAATAAATTTGTTCTGCTTTTTATTTGTTGTGTGTAAGAAGGTACGTAAATAATAAAAAAATTTCTCTTCGGTAGAGTGGGAAATTAACTAACTATATCCACATGTTGTTTAGTATTCTGTCTTAAAACTGTATTTAGCAAGACGTACATAATTACATCAATTAAATGTAACAACAGAATTGAAAATTTTCTTTTGATGAAAGCTATATTTATTTCGATCTTAAATTCCTAACTTTTTTCATTAAAATAAGCGCTTTTATGAAAGCTAAATTCTAAACACAATCAGGGTTTTACTGTTTATTCTTGTAAACAGCATTGGAGGGTGTGAGTATTAGTTACAAAATAAAGTTAATACTTATTTTTTGGCTCAGGGAAGTATAAATCATAATTCAAGCCAAACGCAAACTCTTACATACAAATAAAAATTATCTCTGCATTAACCGTCAGCTTAAATGCCACTTTTTTGAAACACCAGCGCACCTTGTGAGGAAAATNATAAAAATTATCTCTGCATTAACCGTCAGCTTAAATGCCACTTTTTTGAAACACCAGCGCACCTTGTGAGGAAAATTTTTCCTGTGCCAAACTCCTATAAGGTATCTCGTTTTGTTGTTAACCTGAGTTGAATGAACCTTGGCTGGACATAGCGCGTATGTGGTATAGTCTATTCGCGGTGTCTTTACACTTTTTGAATAAAATCTTTGAAAAATCACCCCATGTATGACGTGTTTGGTTGTTTCACAAACGTTTTATACTTTAGATAACATAAAATTGCTTTATCTGTGGTTAAATTTNATAAAAATTATCTCTGCATTAACCGTCAGCTTAAATGCCACTTTTTTGAAACACCAGCGCACCTTGTGAGGAAAATGTTTCCTGTGCCAAACTCCTATAAGGTATCTCGTTTTGTTGTTAACCTGAGTTGAATGAACCTTGGTTGGACATAGCGCGTATGTGGTATAGCCTGTTCACAGTTTCTTTACACTTTTTGAATAAAATCTTTGAAAAATCACCCCATTTATGACGTGTTTGGTTGTTTCACAAACGTTTTATACTTTAGATAACATAAAATTGCTTTATCTGTGGTTAAATTTNGTATGACGTGTTTGGTTGTTTCACAAACGTTTTATACTTTAGATAACATAAAATTGCTTTATCTGTGGTTAAATTTAACATTTACTTATATATTATTAATAAATTATATTTTATTTATTATTAATATATATCAATATAACAGAGGGGGAAATAGGTGTGTTGGTAATGCCTACCAAGAAAAAGTTCTTATGCAAAATATTATTAAGCTAAGTGCGCACGGATGTGGTGCGTTGTCTTTTGGTGTAATTTTCTAAACTTCGTTAAGCTTTTCTTGCGTAAGGTGGAGGAATATCCTGGAAGTAAAACTTTAGCGGGGCTTAAGAAAAGTTGAAAATAACCATGAATGGACTATATGTGTGCATTGGCGGAGGACAAGCGGCCAGTAATAGAGAGGGTGTGTGCAGGGGACACGAGAGTGAACGAGCAGGTAGAGCTGGCGGTGGTGCACACGCTGTGGATGCGCGAGCACAACCGTGTGGCAGCACAGCTGCGCACGCTACACCCCAACTGGCAGGACGAGACGCTCTTCCAGGAGACCAGGAGGATCGTCGTCGCCGAGATACAGCACATCACATACAACGAGTTCCTGCCNACGAGACGCTCTTCCAGGAGACCAGGAGGATCGTCGTCGCCGAGATACAGCACATCACATACAACGAGTTCCTGCCGCTCGTACTTGGTCAGTTACCAACCTCCATCCCCCTCGTCCTTCCAGCACCTGCCCCGCTTCTAAAGGTGGCCTTACCATTGACTTAACAGTAACATTAAGCCGTGTGCTTGCAATATAACTCAATGTGTTTAAGAATACTGGTTTATGGCTGCAGTGTCCGAGTAGTGCACGTTTTTGGTTTAACTAAGATACCTAATGTTACATTCTATATACAGGTTGTTCCTCGACTCAACGACATACTTCGGCAGCGTGTTATACATATCATTGGCAACAAAAATGGCATATACACAAGTAGGCTATGCAGCCCCATTTCACAGTTACAGGAACGTGAATGCAATAAAACACAAATTGGAATTACTGAATGTCTTTAATGCAACTGACCACATTCATGTTGAATGCCTCACATGAGCTGTTCAAAATATTCAGCACCAATTGTTTTTCGCAAAAAGATTCCACGACTAGTTGTACTTCAAACACGTTAGTTCACAGCCAATATCGCGGTTGGATGATTTAAACTCGCACGCGTCTTAGGTGTCTGCAGCCAATCACGGAAGTTAAGTGTCAAGGTAAATATATTCAGATTGGCCCAGAAGAGTAGCAAATGCCTTCTCACACAGACACGCAGCCAATAGTCAAAGGAGTTTAGCAAGCTTGCGCGTAAGAAGTTGAAGTATAGCTTAAGCATAAATATTTTCGAGAAAAACATTTGGCCCTATTTATATATTAAGTACAAGTCAAAAGAAAATAGCCAATCAGAGCATAATGACAGCCGTTGCTGACGGTAAACTATCTGCACATCTTATATTTAGGTTATATTGTGTCATGGAATCGTATCCAATGAATTATTAAATCGGAAGACAGTAAATATTTTCATATATTTAAAAGAACTGTTCCTCGTCATGTTTTAGGTTTTTGAAAATGTTATTAAACTCGCCTTTATTGAAATTTATTTTCAGTTTACTGGCCTAACTGTCCAACGCCGCCGTCGGCGTCCTATTTTTATAAAATATAACGACGTTTTTCAAACAATTACATAAGAAGTTACCGTAAATAATGCCGTATAGCATACCGTCAAAAATAATCATTTATGTCAATTTTCCTTTCTATATTCACCACTTTTGTTTCCTACGATTTTGACTGGCTTGATTTACNTAGATTCACAGCCTAGATCAGTCGTAAATGGCTAAACTCATTTTTCGTGTGTACTGATGGGATAATAAGAAGTGTAATTTCTTNTTGATTTACAGCCTAGATCAGTCGTAAATGGCTAAACTCATTTTTCGTGTGTACTGATGGGATAATAAGAAGTGTAATTTCTTCAATACTGAATCGTTAACCACCCCTAACTGCCTGCATGACTGAACTGGTGTTACCAACAACACCTGCCACCCCCTACTGCTCCCGTCTTCTGCAGGTCCGTCAACATTGACTCACGATTAGCTCTCACAACAGTCAAAACACATAGGCGGAAGGCAAACTTTGTGTTTAAATAAGTTTTGGAAACTTGTACAAAACAAGATTTGTGCCACTACTATTAACAAAAAACTGTTACGATTTGTTTCGTAAATAGAATACATGTAAATTGCGTACTGGGAAAACAGTGACGCCAATTGTTATAATTGCAGATTACCATCACACTAAATATATATTGTTTTTATAAGTAGAAGTTAATCAGAGGAACATTTCTTCAATTTCTACCGCAAGGGGTTCAATTAAATAAAAAATAAGTACTTTCAGCAGATTCGTGACCTATGCATTTTCCATTAAATTAAAATAAAACTATTGCTACATGGAAACATGACAGCATCTCTCATAGATCAAATCATTACTTACATCAATATATTTCTCTCTGGAATATTTAAAGTTTCATAAAAATTAATTCAAAATTCATAATTCGCAATTAAAACATTGTAAATGGGGCTCCTCGCATGATTTCTTTATTGGTGAAAATAAACAGCATCTTGGTATTCCATAGGTCACCATATTAAATACCATATTCTATTTACTAAATTAATACGAAATCACATATTTTTATCCTGAGTTTAAAAAAAGTACTTTTAAAGTCCGTCGGGTGACTTTTTTTTTTTAAATAATTATTCCAAAGTGACAAAATTATTTCAAAAATGTTCCTATCTGATTGCTGTGCCGTGTTCGAGAAAAGCCGGAGACCAACATGAGCCACGCTGGTCTATGAGCTGCAGGCAGTAACTGCGCACCGCCGACCCCCGTACTCGAGAAGACGGGAAGGCACAGTTTGGTAATCGCACACCAATAAGAGGAATGAGATGTGAGGTCGCGGAGAGACTGTAACTACTACAGGAGCTCGAACCACATCTCTATCCGGAAAACCATCCAGGATGAAAAAACCCTCGGAAGACAGACAATTCAAACCAACCGTAATTAGATGCGCCACCTAACACTTAATTTTTTTTTAATCCGTTGTAGGAAACACTACCCATAAATGAGGGGTCAAACGACGCTTCTTGAGGATGTGCACTCCTGCACACCCAAGCTGCTGCTGCCGAGAGATGCGTCTAGTAGTCTCCGAGTCCCTGGCGAAGCGCGTCCTACGCGGAGTAGTACACGAACTAGAGCGTAGCTGGCGGAATAATACACTAGAATTTTAGTTTCAGAGCTCCTGATGGATGGTACGGGGATGAACAAATACTTTTCCAGACGGTACTTAGAGCACTTTATTTTTTTTTTTTTTTTTCTGTGGCATGGCCTACAAACTGTGAACACAGCGAAAATTCACCGTGCTGGGAAGTATCATTTCAAGAGTTCAGGCGCAGCTAAAATAAGAAACGCTGTAACAAAAAGATTCACGCCAGCATCCAGTGCTTCCGATAGGCGTGTTGCAAGCGTGGGTGTTCTCACAGATACGGGCTGTGTGGAGTCCTTCATGCCTGCCTGCTTTCCTGCCTGCACTGTTAGAAATTTATTTAGATTACGGAAACTTCTACAGAGATGTAGATTTAATTAACGGAAAGGCACTCCATAATGACGAATAACGGAAATGAGCTCCGTAAATAACAAATACGGAAGCTCTTCGTATTCTTGTGGCTTCGATTTTGAGTCACGAACAATGCAGATGATACCTGAAGTGTATGAAATCCCATCTTCACAATACTACTTCGTGTAAAATAGTAGTAGGTGAGCGCGAATCACTCATGGAGTGACAACTCGTTGAGTCCTTTTCAAATTCCGCTACAGGACAAAACCTTCTGTATACACAGTGGAACACGCACATAATTAAAATAAAACAATATATTCGTTACCTCGTTTTATAAACTGCAAATATAGCAAGCGCTCTAACACGACTTCAAACTAAGCCAGGGGCAATCGTCACTTTCATATAAAATCCATATTTACAAAATACTTCGTGTAAATGTGTGGTAGGTTAATCTTTTGAGTTATTGATTGCTAATTTTTCTATTTTCGTTCAAATCACACTACAGGACTAAACTTTTTTTTTAATTTATCTGTTTTACACAGCGAAATACATTACGAAAATAAAACTCTTTTTCTTACCGCTGTATATAAACCTGAAATAAAAAAAATCACACACACTCACATGACTATAAACTAATAGTACAGGCATCATTCCATAATAAATTCCGTATTTACAACATAACTTCTTGTAAAAAACGTGGTAGGTAAGTGGATAATATGCTGGGCTGCTAAAAAAATTTTTCAGAGGTGAAATCCCGCTACTGGACATAACTTTAAATTTTTTTATAGTCTTTTTGTACACAGTGAACCACCTACATAACGGAAGTAAAACTTTTTTTGTTGCCTCTTTTTATAAAGAGCGGATTAAAAACCAGACTTGCAAGTTTGTGGACACGTTCCATGAATTCACTGAGATTAATGTGAAATTTAAAGAGAGAACGTTATTGAAAATAACTAATATACCGTAATGTCTGGATAATTTGTAACCGGTATTTTCCGCAATTTGACGGACAATTTTTCCAACAGTGTGTGAGCTAGTTGGGACGTAAAATTAACTTGTAAATCCCCGAAAAAAAAAATAAAAAGTCACTACAAATCCACTAAGTTAAAATTCCCAAATACTAATTACAGTTGAATATCTCACTTTCAAAATAACTGCAACCCCCAAAAATATTAAATCCCATAATTGTTTTTAATTATATAAATTTTTTTTTTTTAAATGGCACAGATTTACGCTTTAAGAAAAACATGACAAACGTGATTTCCCAACTGTTACAAGTTGTTATCGATACAGTGCACAAAATCACAAAATATACTCAAAATCCAGAAAAAAATTTACTCTTACAGTTCTAAGGTTACGCTACATTTAGCACGTAAAAGTGCGCACAGATAGTATAAAGTATGTGGTGTTATTATACTCGCTACAATCACGCATACAACACGCACAGAAAAATAGCACAGAAGACACGTACAAAAAGTTGAGCAAAAGCCAAACATTTCTGTGCGTATGCACCGCGCATGGCCAAGCAGAACGAGGACACCGCTGAGTTCATATGTAGATATATGTAAGTTATGGACCGTGGAAACGAATTTAATTTTTGTTTGGAAAATTCGCGCCAAGCCAGCGTTCGTTTCGGTTGTGTCTTGAATGTCCGAGTGTACAATGACTTCGTTAGGATTTGATGTTAGTGTAGTTTCGAGAGTAGAGGCCAGACCCGTATTACATGTTAAAAGCCTACTGGGCTGCAATAGAAATGAAGACGCGTTTGAAATCTTCGTTTGGTTTCATGCTTCCAATGAGATAAAACGCAACGAATTTGTACGCTGAGCAGACCACCAAAAACAAATATTTCTGAGAATGAAATTTCTGGTTTTTAAAAACCTAAACATGTCACTTAGAAACCCTTACTTCATAAATAATGAATATATATATCAACTTAATCATATTTTGTATGACAAATATTCCTTTATTACTATAAACTGTTCGCGGTAAACTGAGCAATTTTGAAATCAACCTGTGGAAAATAAAATTCCCTGCTCCTTCTAACATAATTATACACACTACACACGCTTACTGACATGCTCCCAGCGAAATTGGCAGCAAGACAAGAAGAGTAGTTTCAATGCGTTTACATCATGTCATAGGGCCTAAGTACCTTATATTATTTTGTGAACACCATATTTATTTAATTTACTCTCTGTTTGTTGTACGCACACATAAGTATGAATTAGGACATAGGTAGCACATTTACGTTTCTAAGGATATTGCACTTTTGAAAGGCGCACGAGTAAAGAACGAGTCCTTTCCAACATTGTTGAAGGATACAAAATGGGCAGAAAAGTAGATCCTATGGGATTTCAAATGTGCTCGTGTAACCGCGGACAACCTGTAATAAAATACAAAGTAAAGTTTACAGTAATAATGATCATAATGATTATAGAAATGAGCCAAAATGGGGGCTGTTGGCGAAGTGCAGTTGCTTGCTGCTAGAGCGCCGTCGTACAGCTGTGTGTTCGTGCGCGTGTTCCCAGGGCGCGACTACTTGGACAAGTTCGACCTGACGCCCAGTGAGAGCAACTTCACGCGCCTGTACGACACCTCGCTCAACGCCGGCATCACCAACGTGTTCGCCACAGCCGCCTTCCGCTTCGGACACACGCTCATCCAGGGACGCATGAAGTGCGTACACCGCCGAGCCCTCTCAGCTACTCCCTTCCCGTTCCTGCGCAAGCCTCCTGCCGTCTCAACTTCCCAGGCTTTGACTGCCCCTGCACTAGCGTTCCGGAGCACCCGGCTTACATTCCCGCTCCGGAACATTCTCAACTCCGTTCCCCGTCATTTTCCGAGATCACTTCAAGCGTATGACAGGACAACTCATTAATACCGTTGACTAAAGACGAGGCAGACTGCTTTTCATCATCTAAGTATGTCCTTAACATTGGCTCGAGAACTGCCACAACAACTTTCTAAGTAACGTGTTCACAAAAGTCTTGCTGTATTTGTACTTTGGTTTTCTTAAAAACCCTAGTTTTCAAGAAAAGAAATTTCCATACCACGAATACATCGTATTTGCGTTACAACTAGGTCAGAAAATTACCATTATATTGAAGCACTTATTTAAGTAAAGAGTGCGCTAACGTCAGTTGGAACCACGTGTTTTTTGACAGTTCTGTAGGAAGAGAAGCAGCCTAATGTTGGAATACGGAAATTGATAACTGCACAACCGGCATGCACACCTTACCCCCAAATCCGCTCTACATTAATATAGTATATTCGCGGTTCCTTCACGCTTATTGAATCAAACCTTTGAAAAATCTCCCCATGCACAACGTGCTTGGTTGGTTCCTAAATATGACATATATAACAAGCGTTTTATACTATTGTTAATATAAAAGTATCTTATTTTTGGTTAAATTGAGCTTTTACTTATATTTAAGGCCATCTGTTTTACGCGAAAAGATTTCAGGACTAATTGTACTCCAAAACACTAAAGCTCAGTTCCACGTTTGCGATTTCATGTTCACGCATTGCAGGTGTCTGCCCGTGAATCATGGACACTCACTGTCAGAGTTTCCTATTTCTGATTGGCCCAGTGATACAATGACACGTGGCCAATAACCAAAGGAGTTGAATTGAGTTGAGAGATTTGGGCGGCTCTTAACAACGAGATCTTGAAAGCCGATGAGGGTGAAATAAGGTGAGAATGGAGCTATGCCGAAATGCGAGGGCGGGGGAAATGGGAAATCCCCGAGAAAACCCGCCGACCAGCGGCATTGTCCGGCACGATTCCCACTTTCGAAAATCCGGGAGTGACCCGCCCGGGGATTGAACCCGGTTCGCATTTGTGGGAGGCGAGCAGTCTAACCTCTCAGCCACCACGGCCCCAATAACCAAAGAAAACTGCACTAATTCCATAGGACATTGGAGTCTAGCCTTCGCGTAAATCTTTTCGCGAATAACAGGTGGCCCTATATATATTTTATCTGTACATTTTAATACTCCACTTATAATTAATACGAATAAAACAAGGAGAAGATATATATGCTGGTAATGCCTAGTAGGAAATAGTTCTTATGCAAAATCCTTATGTAACTGAGTGTGCAAGAATGCGGTGCGTTTTCCGTCTGGTGTAATTTTCTAGCCGTAGTAAAGCTTTGTTTGCATGAGACGGAGGAATATCTTCCAAGCAGAACTCAAGCCAGGATTCAGAAGAGTTGGAAGTAGCCGTGAATGGACTATACAGACCGTGACCAAGTCCTTTCCCCGACTGTCCTAGTAACTAGTTACGTTTCTAATTACCTCGCTGTCGACAGACAAGTTTGAGGAGGAGCCTGTCTAGTTGCATGCCAGAACATTTTAGCACAGATCAACTTTCTCAATTGGACGGTGAAGGTTTTAATAGCCACCCCAGGTGCATTCACGCGAATAACAGACTTTTGGTACCGGAGTTACCTATTTGTGATTGGTCTGGGAAAAAACCAAAACGCTTCTTACGAAGATACCCGTCGAGTAGCCAATTACCAAAGAAAAAAACTGCAGCTGCGAATGTAGGATATAAAAGTCAAGCCTGCATGATTTTGTTTTTTTTTTTTTTACGAAAATCAGATTTCTAGTAATATAATATTGACTTCAAGTCGTTCAATAACATCAGGATTTCGTGGCATTATTGCAGAACCTGCAGACGTTCAAAATGTGCTGTGTATTGAGAAACATGGGAATACAGAGCAGGTTGTAAATTCCTGTTTCTCTTCAGTGGAGATAAATATCCTCCCTGTGTGCCTGGGCTCACAATTATTTATTACGTACAAAAAGAAAATCTCGGTGCATTTTAAGTGAATATTTTATAACGATAATTAAACATCTCGGCTCCCCCCCCCCCNCTTATGAGGCAGCAAACAATTTTTCATCATTTCGTAATCAATGATCAGTGCACAGCAGTGCGCTAATCAATGATTGTGCACAGCAGTGCGCTAATCAATGATTAGTGCACAGCAGTGCACTGATCAATGATTGTGCACAGCAGTGCACTATCTGTGAAGTGAAACTTATCACAGCTGTTTCACGGTTAAATGAGCACTTTTAAATAAATACTTAAAATATTCTCCCGTTACTGCACATGTTTTAAAGTAAATTCATTGCAGTACTTACAATGAAGTCAGCCACAAATTATAACATATAGTCCCATGTCCTAACGTCCGTTCAAAACTGTTGTGTTAGTGTAAACGTAGGTTGAATTGTTTTTATTTCATACATATTGGAGTAAAAATAAACAGTAATACTAACATACTTATGTTGTCACTAGGATTGCGCTATATAACTTTTCATGTATCGTTTCGATCCTTGATAACCATATCGTTATCGATACGACATATGGTTGGCAATAAATCGCAGGTTCTGATATGGCAAGTATTGATTTTGAAAATACCACTCGTATAGATATCGTTAAAATTTACATCTTAAAATCTCGTTGATAATAAATATATCGGAATTACAAAAAAAANCCACTCGTATAGATATCGTTAAAATTTACATCTTAAAATCTCGTTGATAATAAATATATCGGAATTACAAAAAAAATTCAAAAAAATTTAAAATAGCAAATATTGGAATATTTCTGTATTTCAAGTATCGCAATACATCACATNCAAAAAAAATTCAAAAAAATTTAAAATAGCAAATATTGGAATATTTCTGTATTTCAAGTATCGCAATACATCACATTATGTAATTAATAGCGCTACATTGTTGGACTATATCACAGTTATGACATCGAAAGAAAAAATATAATGTAGTGTGGTCGGTATATCGCCATATCGCATATCCTTAATAGTGACGTGCCTGATGCATAAACAATATTCATTAAGTCCGTGCAGTATGTGTATTTATACGTGACTGCGTAAATATAATATCGTGTAATAACCTGGTAGCATGCTAGGCGTCATATAAGTATAATTTCATGAATGTCATTGGACCTCCGTTTATCAGACACGCCTTGCAGTACTTGGAACCAACAGTAAACATGTAGCCGAGTCAAGCAGGAGAGAAATAGAAAGAAAAGGGAAGATAGAGAGCGACCGTGGCAGCAACCAATGAGCAGGTGGCCTCTGCTTGAGTGTGTTAGAGGACAGTGACGTCTAGCTTGGGGCCATTTTAATAAGGCAAGTCTCTAGTAACGGACAGATTGAAAACGTAAACAATGCCTTCTAAAATGTTCCTTTAACCGCGAAACAGCCGTGTAAATAGCGTGTGGCTATGGAAGGAACCACAATTGATATGAAGATGAAACTAATTAAAGCTGTGCAAAATGTGTGCAGGGTGATTTTGGGTCAATAATTGTAATAGTATTTAGTGAGGTGCGAGGCGGGGATGTGTTGCAAGGGGAGCAATGCTTGGCGATGACTGCATGCAGTAAATAGAGAGAAGAGAGAGTTATGAGGCACTTTGCTGCAAGTAAAGTGCAATAGACGACGGAAGCATTCTCCACTCATTCGCGCAGGTGTTTAAAGCGTACAGTTGCTGTCAAACACTGCATCCCTCGCAACAAGTCGTACTGGTGGAAGTAAAAACGCAGGCGTGTGTGTTGTCAGGGGGCTGAGCCAGTTCGGCACTGTGAAGGAGGACTTGGTGCTGCACGAGCATCACTTCTCACCCTTCGTGCTGTACAAGGAGGGCGCACTCGACGACTTCGTGCGCGGCTTGTCGACGCAAAAGTGCCAGCGCTTCGACCGCTTCTTCACCAACGAGGTGAGGCTACCCATCTCCTGCAAGTTTACTCAACCTCGACACACGCCCTCCGGCTCGGCTTTGTTCCTCTCTCTACGTAGCCACTTTTCAATGGTTCCTATTAAAAATAAAAGCTCGTCGTGTCACTTATAAGGCCTAGTGTTAACTCTTCCAGTCAGAGATAAAACTGTAATTTTAGGTGTTAATGAACACACTTTTTGTTAGGGACTCTAATCAGGGGCGTCGACTTGTAAAAAATATTAGTGGTGCTCAAAACTGTGGGAAAGAGGGAGAGAGGATAAAAAATGTTAAATTTGTCAAGTGTCATATTTAAAAAGTGGCGTGGCTTAAAAGGCCAAAATTAAGATGGATGGCAGCACCTACCTGTTACTACGCTAGAAAACACTGCTCGCAGCGCAGTCCTGAACCCAAAATAGAACTAGCGACGTAAGCGCTGAAACATTGTGGGCGCTGAGCACTTCCAAAAATATTTTTGTGAGTGCTCAATATGTAAATCACCCCTGCATTCGGCGCCTATGACTCTAATATAATCAGTAAAACGCTCTGTCATGTATCGTGACCAATAAAAATGCATTTGTGCATGATGTTATTGATGACTGGGACTTCGATACTCTTAATAAAGAATCTGCTACACTTGATGGACTTCCCTAATTAAACACTATTTTCTGCTATATAGTGTATAGATGATTAAATCTACTTAATTTGTGGCGCCCCATGTACTGAGCGTTGTACCGACATGGTTGGATCATTGCACTTATGTTTCACATTTTATACATTTTTCTTTATTTTGGCTGGAAATTTTTTTATTGGAACTATTTGCATTACTATTAAGGGTCATTAACGATACTGAAAAGTAGTACTCATACCCTAATATTAACAGAAACTTTATACGAACCCTAGATCTGTATTGTGTGGCACAGACTCTCAGATGTCTCGATCATAGTACAGCCATCCAAATTAAACCTGGTACGTTAAACTAGCTTGTTTTATTGACACATTCTGATATTAACAATGCTAGTCTGTTCCAGCAAACAAAATATTTGTTCGCTGNAACTAGCTTGTTTTATTGACACATTCTGATATTAACAATGCTAGTCTGTTCCAGCAAACAAAATATTTGTTCGCTGCAAACTAAGGAAAATGATGTTTTCATGTATCATGACGTTAAGATGATCACTAACTAAAGATAGTTCTCGTTTATCAAAACAATTTTTGAATCAAAAGTGAAAAAAAAAACGTTTTTTACAGAAGATGCATGTTGTTAAATGTAACGACCAGTTAAGTTCCTTATGTTAGCAGAGAATTATAAATAGTCATTATATGTATTAACACATGCATAAATGTTATTGTTCTAAACCTAACGTCGCTTAATTCTTTTTTGTTCACATATTAGGGAATACATATGTTGTGATTATTTCTTGTACACAGTTTCCCTTTTTGCTTGATAGGCACATGAATACTATAGGCTGTTCGCAGTCGAGCATTTCTGAAGGTCTTTTATCAGCTAAGTTACNAACTAGCTTGTTTTATTGACACATTCTGATATTAACAATGCTAGTCTGTTCCAGCAAACAAAATATTTGTTCGCTGTAAACTAAGGAAAATGATGTTTTCATGTATCATGACGTTAAGATGATCACTAACTAAAGATAGTTCTCGTTTATCTAAGCAATTTTTGAATCAAAAGTTAAAAAAAAAAGTTTTTTACAGAAGATGCATGTTGTTAAATGTAACGACCAGTTAAGTTCCTTATGTTAGCAGAGAATTATAAATAGTCATTATATGTATTAACACATGCATAAATGTTATTGTTCTAAACCTAACGTCGCTTAATTCTTTTTTGTTTACATATTAGGGAATAACATGTAGTATAAACATATGTTGTGATTATTTCTTGTACACAGTTTCCCTTTCTGCTTGATAGGCACATGAATACTATAGGCTGTTCGCAGTCGAGCATTTCTGAAGGTCTTTTATCAGCTAAGTTACNCTGCTTGATAGGCACATGAATACTATAGGCTGTTCGCAGTCGAGCATTTCTGAAGGTCTTTTATCAGCTAAGTTACTTCTTTTCATGCCTCGGTCAAGCAAAACTGTGAAATTACTAGTAACACAAATAATAGTATGTTAACAAATGTACCAATTATTACGCTAACGGGAACTTCATTAAATAAATTCAGCGCCTACACATAGTCAATATCATACTCTCAACACGACTTTAGAAACATGCAACTGCTGTTTTCTTCATTCGCTGCCAACTTTAACATAAGAATTTCAGTCAGTGTTTACGATAAAATGCATACAATTTTAACAGGGACTTTATTCAAATGTTATTTTTAGAAGTACTTAAATAACCAGGAACATCTTAAACGAATGTTGCACGTCCCTGTACTACTTCAAAAATCCCGTACCAGAGTCTTCGTTCCAAAAACGATTGTAAAACGCTCATGTTATCAATTTTCACTTACAGAAAAGAAACACTTTAAGAGACTGATACCTGCCCAATGCTGGGGTTTATAAGTACGTATTGAATCTGCTCTCGGCGTGAGGCGCTAGCGATTGATGCTGGCCCTCCGTGTTAGGGCGTAGGAATATGTCGACATATTGTCCCTAGTGCTAATTTACCAAGTCAATACACTTCCTTTGCGAGTTCACATATTCGAGTTTTATTGTTGCTTAACAGGTTAACTGGTACATGAACTCANTGTGGGCTCCATGTCCCCGGCAGCTGCGAGATGCAGCTGCATCCGCCTTCCTCCGCACGTGGTCGTTTCGCCGGGCCGTCCTGGCGCCATTCTCCCATCACGTCCGCCAAACCCTTAATCCTTATTGCGGTCGTCCACCTGCGAGCTTCGCCAGAGCATGTGTTCTGACGAATAAAACATAGGGACGCAGAATGCGTCAAGACAGAACACGGAAAACTGTCTTAAGTGCTATATGTGTACGCCATAGCTAATCACAGAAGTTATGAAATTCTAATAATGTATTGATGATTTCAACCCTTTCGGTCATAGATAAATAAAGCGTTTAAGATGTAACGAACTATTTTTTTCTTATTCGGAACTGTTCTAGTATCGACGTAACGCTCTGTTATATATCGGGACCAATAAAAATGAGTTTATACTTCATGTTAACGGCAGTAGCTGCATTTATAAGACTACGCAACGCAATCTCATCAACTAATGATACCTCCCAAAGTGAAGGGCTTCTTTCACTGGACGAGGTTTTCTGCCGGGTGCAGAGCAANTCTCATCAACTAATGATACCTCCCAAAGTGAAGGGCTTCTTTCACTGGACGAGGTTTTCTGCCGGGTGCAGAGCAAACATTTAAAGTCACTTTCTGTGTGACGTCTTATGTATTTGAAAGTTTTACTGGAACTGTTACCAACATTCAGAAATCGATTGTCCAAATAAATTGTATCAAAATACAGTATGATTTTACTCGCTCTCGGCCCCTGATGTTTGCTCGTATCACACGATTGGCCATAATGTATTGAAATGTACTTCATACATACTGTACCTTGGTGTATAAGACGCATATTGACGTTATTGGAGGTGACTCAGTGATGTCACTGGAGGTGCATCTGGACGATTAAGCCAGTCATACGGACGTGTGTTTTCAGTCTGAGCTCTTGTCCCTTGTTACGAACAAGCTTTTCAGCCAATTCGTACTTGAAAGTATTTAGGGACGTAGCTCAAATAATGGCTCATCATTCGATAGAGCACAACAGTATCTGATGAGGTTTATTAACATTAGATTATACTGTTGCTATTTAAATGACTATTGATCGGGGGAGCTTTACATTGAATTTAAGATGATTCATTATTTATATTATTATGCTTCACGCCATTTTAATTAAACCTAACTGGAAAGTCATCACCTTATTAATGTTGCCGGAGGCTGATTCTACGAGACGGTTAACGCCGGCCGGACACACCCAACTTCCTGGTCAGCTTCGCTGGTCGGGTCGCCAAAAGACTAAAGATGAAAGACGACGTTCCGGGTGTTACGCCGGCCTATATCAAGCGCGTGGTTCTGCCGCCCCGCTCAGTGACCGGTGGAGGGGATTTCTGCAACTGTCTTATTTCGCAAGGATCGACGACCAAATGGTGGCGTTGCAATCGCGCTCGTTTCCAGGTTTAATGTTTGAAGGTGTGATCAGGCAATCCGTTCAGCTAAGGCCTGTTAACACCATTACATCCTGCTGTTGTGACACAGGTAATAGTGATTCGTCTTTGCTCGGGTACAGTATGAGTTGGTAATCAGTGGAGCAGCGTGTGTTTATCGTCCAAGCGTACCGGAAAATTGAGTTCATGTAGGTGTCCCAGCAACAATTTATTGCAAAGTTTGGGGCCGGAAATCGCCTGCAAAATCTTCCATCCATGCGCAAACATCAGGGGCCAAAGGCGTGTGAAATATCCCATACAAACTTGGTAGGTAATGGAGAGAATGAAGAGTTGTTCGACGATTACAACTCTGTTTTGAAGTAAATGTATTGATTGCCATAGCATGCAAATAGTTGGTGACGGCATGGCTGTAGTGCACGTGGCGGTAATGTGAGATGTGTGGCGGTGTTGCAGCTGACGGACCACCTGTTCCAAGGTGACCTGGACCTGGGGCTGGACCTTGTGGCACTCAACCTGCAGAGGGGCCGCGACCATGGACTGCCGCCTTACAGCGACTGGCGCCAGTTGTGCGGCCTGTCCCGCGCCACCTCCTGGGACCAGCTGTTCGACGTCATGGAGCCCGCTGTACGTATTGCCTGCCTCACCCACACACACTCTTGAGATCTGCGCATTAGCCTCTCTCCCTGTTCCAATATCGGACTGCTTGTCTGCCATTACCACTATCGAAAACAACGTGGATAGCATTTGAGGTTAGATCACAATAGTCTATTGGCGGTCTCTCTACATTTTTGAATCTAACCTTTGAAAAATCACCATGCGTGACGTATTTGGTTACTCCCCAAATATGCTATGTATCACAAGNTTTTTGAATCTAACCTTTGAAAAATCACCATGCGTGACGTATTTGGTTACTCCCCAAATATGCTATGTATCACAAGTGTATCGTACTTCTGTTAGCCTAAAACAAACTTATTTTTTGTTAAACAGAATATTTACTTATATTTTATATATAAATAATAATATTTTATCTATAATTAATATGAATAAAAACCAGTGAGAAATCATGTATGTTGGTAATGCGTAGTAAAAAATTGATTTTAAGCAAATTATTATTACACTGAGTGCGCACGGATATGGTGCGTGNATGTTGGTAATGCGTAGTAAAAAATTGATTTTAAGCAAATTATTATTACACTGAGTGCGCACGGATATGGTGCGTGGTGCGTTTTATTCCTATTTGCCTACAACAAAAAGAAACTAGGTTTCAGGTGACAAAAACGTTTTAATTTTACTGCTAGTAAGACGTTAAAACACGGAAATACTTCTTGTATTTTGCTGCCAACTTAACTGTGAGTTATGCTGTTATTACTTATTTTAAAATATATGCAGTTAGTAGCAGTGATTTTTTTTTCTTATGTTGATTTCAAGAATGCTTACGTTGTTGGGAGCAACCTTAAAACAGGACGCTAACTGGTTCCGCTCTGATCGGCTTAACTCGGAACGAGCCCCTCGGCAAAACTAAAAAAGCATGTTTTCATATGGCAGCCCGCGCACTACAACGGCACGGCCCGGTGGCCCAGCCGAGGGGAGTGGAGAGGTTTGAACGGCTCTTAACAACGTGGTATTCATATGTGATTAGCGTAAAGCGTTGTAAGGGCGGGGAAAACGGGTGATTCTAGAGAAAACCCGCCGACCAGCAGCATCGTCCGGCACGATACATGTTTTCCGGAACATGTCCGGCTCTCCGCACCTCCTCCCCTCTTGTACCTGATCCACAATGGTATAACAAGAGACATCTTTCTTAGCCTTTGATTCCAAATCATGGACAGTCCTGCACCACCACCAAGGTCTCAGGGAAAACATGCCCCTCCATCCAATTGCCACAACAATTGGACTTCATAGGACCGAGCTCACAACTGCCGAGGCAGATGTGGTTATCCGTACGGGAAATTCCACTTTGAGGGTTTTCTACCCCACGGGGAGACACCAAGTTGTACCCTCAGCAACTAGCGATCAGAGTTACCAGGATATTCACCGAACAGAGCGGGGAGCTACATGAGTGTGCTCGCAAGCTGGCGGCCACACACATAACCCGGCCGTCTCCCAAGGATTTCTCCAAAGGATTTCTACAAAGCTCCTGCCTCCGGGCGCTTTCATCCACCCGTGTCGAACGACTACTATCAAGGTTGACTTGAATCGTTCATTCCTCGGACAAAGAATACCCGAGTATTAACAGCTCAGTTTTACCACCCTGCAGCTTCAGACAGGCCTTCGATACAGTACGAAAATCCGGGAGCGACCCCACCGGGAACCAAGCCCGGTTCACCTTTGTTGGAGGCGAGTAGTCTAACCACTACATTACCGCAGCCCTTACCCCGCTTTAGAGACACGCGTTCTATAACTCTGAGCCAGTAAGAAACTGAAAACCCAGATTAATGAAAAATCCTGCAATAAATTGGTGTGTGACTGTTTCGGATATACAACTGTGGGGTTTGCATGGATACGTCTGCGTTAGGGGTAATATTTTATTGGGAATATGGGACTGAAACAGAAGTAACGAAATTTATNTTTGCATGGATACGTCTGCGTTAGGGGTAATATTTTATTGGGAATATGGGACTGAAACAGAAGTAACGAAATTTATACATTTGCTTTTATGGCTTAAATCGACATATCTAGACGCGACCTTTCGTTTGGCATGCGCGGCGCATAGATAAGATCGTGCTTGCATCGTAGTTGTATAAGCGTTCGAACGAGACCACATTTATTTCAATCGTTTAATTTGTCACTAAACTATAGAGGGCCGCGGTGGTNTTTGCATGGATACGTCTGCGTTAGGGGTAATATTTTATTGGGAATATGGGACTGAAACAGAAGTAACGAAATTTATGCATTTGCTTTTATGGCTTAAATCGACATATCTAGACGCGACCTTTCGTTTGGCATGCGCGGCGCATAGATAAGATCGTGCTTGCATCGTAGTAGTATAAGCGTTCGAACGAGACCACATTTATTTCAATCGTTTAATTTGTCACTAAACTATAGAGGGCCGCGGTGGTNAGTATAAGCGTTCGAACGAGACCACATTTATTTCAATCGTTTAATTTGTCACTAAACTATAGAGGGCCGCGGTGGTCACGTGTTAAGACTACTCACCTCCCACCAAGGTGAACCGGGTTCAATTGCCAGCGGGGTCACCCCCGGATTTTCGTATGTTGGAATCGTACCGGATGATGCCGCTGCTTTGCGGATCTTCTAGGGGATCTCCCGTCCCTCACCCCCTTGTATTTCGGCNGAATCGTACCGGATGATGCCGCTGCTTTGCGGATCTTCTAGGGGATCTCCCGTCCCTCACCCCCTTGTATTTCGGCACTGCTCCATACTCACCTCACTCCACCATCATCGACTCTCAAGACCTTGATGTTAAGAGCCGTCCAAATCTCTTCACACACTCACGAACTTATTATAGTGTCAGAATGGATCACCCTGCAAATGTTAACTCGCCATTTCCGTCCTGGTATAGTGAAATTCAAATGAGAAAATAGTGTGCCGATGTCCTAAACACGCCGGGCGAGTCCGGATAGTTCATTGCCGCTGCACGAAGGGGTAAGGTTGTTAATTTCAGTAGTGACAGCGGCCGTGAAATGTTAGGCGAGAGCAGCTCCGCGCGTGCATATCACCTGTAATAAGAAAAAGTAAGCCGCATTGGCGGCCTTAACAGCACAGTACCAGAGCGATGTTATCAGTTTAGTATGTACAGCGCCAACAGTGTCACGTGGTTTTCCTCCCTCCAGCGGCGAGTGTTCGGGAGAGCCCTCCCCTACACTGCCTCCTCTACGTTCCCTCTCTTAAAGCTACGCCAAGAGAATTTTCTCATTTGAACTTCACTAAACCTCATGCGTCGGCTTGATTTTAAAGATGTTTTCACGTCAGAACTTCACTCTGAGGCAGCAGCCAATAGACAATAATGTTGACACGAGTGTATATATGGCTGATTTCTAGCCTGCTGACAAGTCCATTCACGAAATACTCAGACCTCTAGCTATTAAGTAAATATGTTTTAACCTTCAAATTTCGAATTTAGGCTGCGGAGGAACCCACGGGCCCTAATTTAATCGTGGACATCTGTCATTTGCGCTACTAAGACAGACTTGTATTTTACACCTGCAGTAGTCTTATCCTCTGTGCGCCTATGATGTTTAATGAATTCCGTAAAATAAATAAAAGAAAGAAAAGTTTAGAAGGCAATCGGTAATTCAGCACCCTCACATAAATTAACATTTTATACATAGTTAATAATTTACGTATGTTATTTTTTTTTATTAATAGTAACCTATCGCCCCTCATATTTTTTCCTAGGAAAATCGGGACCGTTTATGCCCCACCCCCTCCCGCCTTTTTTGACCCTTCGGGCAGTGGCCTGCCTGACCGGACTCAGTTTCAGAAAGTTTTTTACTGAGTTATGTAAATCGATAAACACGAACGCTGACAGCTTCAGCCAGTTCGCCAAACGTGGAACTTCCGTACAGCTAATGCGTTCCTAATAATACGCAGTGAGTGCGCGCGCCTACATGAAAGCCAAACAAAACGCGCGGGCACGCACACGCCCGTGCCGACGCCAGCTGCTGTCTACTTGTGATGTATGAGGAGAACATGACATTACAGGAGGATTTGCTCTGAGGAGCTTAGCTCTGGTGATGAANTGAGGAGAACATGACATTACAGGAGGATTTGCTCTGAGGAGCTTAGCTCTGGTGATGAATAGAACGACCGCGACGACACATGATACCGGTACGATGATCGTATATAGTATCAGAATACGATGCAGGAGCGGATTTAGAGTGAGTGAAGAGATTTGGGCGGCTCTTAACAACGAGGTCTTGAGAGCCGACGAGGGCGAAGCGAGGTGAGTATGGAGTAGCGCTGGAATGAAAGGGCGGGGGAAACGGAAGATTCTCGAGAAAACCCACCGACCAGCACCATCGTCCGTCACGATTCCCATATGCGAAAATCCGAGAGCGTCCCNTACATGAAAGCCAAACAAAACGCGCGGGCACGCACACGCCCGTGCCGACGCCAGCTGCTGTCTACTTGTGATGTATCAGGAGAACATGACATTACAGGAGGATTTGCTCTGAGGAGCTTAGCTCTGGTGATGAATAAAACGACGGCGACGACACATGATACCGGTACGATGATCGTATATATTATCAGAATACGATGCAGGAGCGGATTTAGAGTGAGTGAAGAGATTTGGGCGGCTCTTAACAACGAGGTCTTGAGAGCCGACGAGGGCGAAGCGAGGTGAGTATGGAGTAGCGCTGGAATGAAAGGGCGGGGGAAACGGGAGATTCTCGAGAAAACCCACCGACCAGCACCATCGTCCGTCACGATTCCCATATGCGAAAATCCGAGAGCGTCCCCAACGGGAATCGAACCAGGTTCGCCTAGGTGGGAGGCGAGATTGGCTAATCACTACACCCCCCCCCCACACACACACACACTATATTCAACTCCTGACACGATGCTATAGGATACCAGTGGCATGACGTAAGCAAGTCTTTGTTGCGTGAAAAACTCATTCGTTAGAGACGTCTGCATGGAACATACTCATAACAAGTGTCGTTCACTGTGAATGTCACTCGTCTTATGTTTAACCACTCAGGACTAGTTAAACTTATTTTGGGTGTGTGGCAATTTGTTAAGTGGGGATAAATATATGCTCGATTCCATGTAGGTACACTGAATTTTGACAGCTCTAGAAAAGTAGCGTGGCTTCAATACATCCTTCCGCCACGGCTATTCTGTCAATGAAAAAAACAATGTGTGTAAATAAATGCTATGATCAATGTAGTTTATCATTCCAACTTGTTCAATTTTACTATGGCCAATTTATACTCCTTGGGCTCTGCTTATTTTATTTCTAGTGGTGGGGATTGAGGATGGGGTAGGGGGCGACTTTAGTTTATCGTCTTTCATGTGACGGTATTGTTTTGCAGCTCTTCTTACGAGACGGTGTTGTTTTGATGGAACAGTGTAAAATTTTGCTCGTACGGAAGTAACGTTAAAATTACTATAACCTGGAAAGCTATAACCTCGCCGAAAGAACAAAACGCGTTAAGTGTGTTGCTGTTGGTACTGATGCGTGTAATAAGTGCACATTGTACGTAAATAATTTTTTGCGAAATTTACCTTAAATATTTTGATTTTATGTTTAATAAACATATTATTTTTATACTACAAAACAAACAGTTGAACTAGTGGTTTTTAGGCCACGTACGTTTCAACATTCTAATCAATGTTTCTAAATACGTTATTTACAAAACAAACTGGCTTACTGTTTATAATGACTATTCACGACTTTTGAACACATATTACATGTCAATACATATACATGTTTGACTGCCACTAATAAAAAATAATTTATTTGCAGAATCATTCAGTTTCACGCCCATACAGAAAATGAGACCAAGCCATGCACGTGCCAATAAAATTTCATTTTGCGCAAGAAAAACACTAAAAAGGCACTCCTGCAACCAACATGAAATTAAATATAAAACATGAATTAACTACATATGAAATAATCCGACAACACTAGTAAAGTACTCGAATAAACGTGACGAAAGAGATTGCATGCACAATCTTGTTCTGAAAACGTTTCACTGATCGGAAGTGTGAGCGTACTCCATCGTGATTGCTAACCATGTTTTTAAAGCCAGTTCACTAAAGCCAAAAAATTGTACATTACTTAAAGAATATATTTTAAACCATAAATATTGTATGTACAATAAAAGTTTTAAATTAAAAATGTTAGTTCCAAGTACGATTTTCTTCAAATGTCTTCATCAATATCGCCAACACAACAACATACATCCCGCAAAAACTCATCAGCTGATTACAATACTTCGCAGACGAGAATATTTACAGTAATGTTTACATAGGCCTGCAGTGTAGGTTGGTCACATTGTCTGTCAAAATTTGTTGTAAATATAGCCTGTGAAATGCAGTATAACATAGTTTATACGTTTTTTTTTTAAACGCACAAAGGAAAATAAAACCTTAGGTTTTTTTAGAAAATGAATTTTTTTAATGCGTTTAGTAAATTATTTATTGCCCTTTTATCCTGCAAGCCTATTGGTCAAAAGTCTGATGTACACGATACGAAATAAATAATATATAGCTATATCGTTATTTCGAACACGTTTACGCATCAATAATGCTTCCTACGTGATGCTTACAAGATGACTGTGAACCATGCCGCACAGATTACGTACTTTCATTGTGATTCGTATCATCGCTTGCAAGTTACACTTTTTCATTAAGAACCGAGCATAACTATGGGGCTTTTAACTTTTAGGCGGTGGGGCTATTTAGGGGTGGAAAGTTTGCAGCAAAGTTAAGTGTAGGAGCCTATACAAGTTTAGCAGATCTTCGCAGCAATCTGAAACGACTGTTTTTAGATATGTTGAAGGGCTCCAAGTTAACACTTACAATACAAAAAATGCGTAAAAAATTCAATTTATGACTGGCCTACAGAGTAATACATTTAAGAAACATTTTAATCAAAAAATGTGTGTGTTGAGCTAACGAAATAACTAAACCACCTACTCAACTTAAACCTATTTGTTAATATCTATGACCCATGCTGTTTAAATGTAGTCTAAAACATTTCTGTAAAAAAATTGTATTAAAGTCTGTTACTTTAAACATTGGGAAATTGGGAGTTTTTTTTATTTGCCACTTGCCTAAAAATTTTTTAATATGCCTAAAAATTACACAGTAATGTCTTAAATTTTCCGAAGGTAAAACTTATACATTGGGGCTAAATTTATTCCTCTTATTTCAACACTGCAAAAATTAATTCAGTGATTCTGACAATTAGTTGCGCCAAACAGAAACTATGAAACAGTGAAATTGTTACTGCAAGATAATTATGTTAGTTGTGCTTCTTAAATGACCACTTNCCAAACAGAAACTATGAAACAGTGAAATTGTTACTGCAAGATAATTATGTTAGTTGTGCTTCTTAAATGACCACTTTCGCCCGATGACGGAATGAAAACGCTTTAATTTTAAAACGGAATATTAAAATGTCAGTAACATTTTTCATAGAAATAAAAATTACAGATAGATTATGAACTGAGCGTCATACAGCGACAAGGTGGCCTAAGGAAATGCATTTTTAAATTGAAATCACTGTTATGTTTGCCTCGCAAGTTACTCAAACTACAGGTTGTCCATAAAGCTACGCTGTCATTTCAGAAAATCAAATTCGTAAGTAATATGGAATATCTTGGAGTTGTGCTGGAGACTCGTCTTTCGTTCCATGGCCACATTTGCTGTGCGCTGAATAAGGCTGTAGTTATCTACCATAAGTTGAGGGCTGTAGCTCCTGCAAACTGGGGTCTCAGCTACCGGACACTGAAACTAATGTTTAAGAGTGTATTTCTGCCTGTGGAGTATGGTTTCCGGAGGTTGAAAAGGTCNGCTACCGGACACTGAAACTAATGTTTAAGAGTGTATTTCTGCCTGTGGAGTATGGTTTCCGGAGGTTGAAAAGGTCCTTGTTAAACAGAGATTATTAAGCGCACAAAGAGCAGCGCTACTGGGGATCACCAAGTCCTATAGAATCACTTCTAACGACGCCTTACAGTTACTGGCTTGATAAATCCCACTGGATCTCCTGGTTAAGGAGAGAGGAGAGACAAATCGGAGAAAATGGCTGGAATAAATTCCCCTAAAGGATGTGAAGGTGATGAAATAAGGAGCCTGGCAAGCTCGGTGGGAGAACTCCGAAAAGGGAAGGATTACCCTTGAAATCTTTCCGGATGTCGGGGCGAGACTGCGCATGGGCTGGATTGATATAGGTGATTACTCTGCGCAGTTATTCTCTGGCCATGGCAGTTTTTAGGTGAAGTTGTTCTCCCTGGGACTGTTCGATCACCCTGTGTGGTGTGTGGGGTACCTGATACCTCCACACACATCCTGAATGAGTGTCTGAAAATCGAGAATCTTCGGATAGAGTTTGAACGGAAGCATGGACCAATAAACATTCGAGACATGCTAGCAGACAAGATAATGGCACCTGAAGTACTTAGGTACCTCACTCAGGTAAGAAAAAGAAATGAGGAATTCGATGTCTGGTAGCTGAGACACAGTTACAGCGGATAATTTAATGTGCACATGGGTGGTCTGGATAATTCTAGAAACCATCGTGGGTGAACAAGTTTACTCGACAGTAATAATACTGGAAGACAGTGAGGAAACTCACTCGCCCTCCCACACCAAAACCACTTGTAACACCTATTGTGACACAGGCACAAGTACCAGTTTCCAGGACTGTAACAAGAGTGATAGACCTGGAGAAGAATGAAGAAGGAACGGAGAAGGGGCCGCCAAGTGACGGATGGTCGTGTTCCTGGAACCCAGTTCTGTTTATCAGAGAAGGGTTCTCTCATGTGACAAGAAATATGAGCAAATTAATGCGGGACCAAAGAAGGAGAGTAGTCTGTGCCATAAACAGAACAATAATAGGGGAAAGGAAAACGGGTTATCTGCAGAAACGCCGATAGAGAGAGCAGAAAAAGAGAAAGAAAAGGTAGGGGAAAATAGATGGAAAGATAAGTCCCTCTACATAAGGCATTCGTAAGGAGAAACGAATCGGCGTCCCTCTCTCAGAAAATCATGACAATACAGTGGCTAGACGAAAGGAATATGTTTGATGCTGAAGTGCAGACATGGCCCGCAGGAGCGAACACAGACGACCCTATGGAGTTGTATGATGAAATCATACGGAACGTACATCTGTACAGAATGGAGGAATCGGCGTCCTGATGGCTGCCGTTTCTCTCCTCGTAAGATCAGTGGAGGGGGGAGACAAAATACTCTTCCCCCACATGGAGTGCGTGGATAGACTCTTCGTCGCCCAGTGGGGGTCTGCCTACTAACAAGGAAGCACTGTTGAGTTTACTCACATAGTGCTACTGGCGCAGAGGAGAAAGGTTCTGCCCAGAAGAAATATTTAAAGATGCCATCCGCACATACGGAAGGCGTACTTTTGATTACAGTAAGCCCTTCGCAGGGTACACTATGGTCAGGTACTAGTCCTTCTCCTCGGATAGTATCTGCCCAGATATGACAGGGGGTTTTCACCTATTCCCGATAAAGACATTTCCTGGATAAGACGTTTTACTTTTTTCCAGGGACCTGATAACGACCAAGCGAAGGCCCCGGAGTATGCAAATAAATGATGGAGGAAGTGAAGCTCCCATTGACTGGATGTAACCTTGAAAGAGGTCTGCAAGAGACTATATTGAATGTGTGTGACGTCGTTGGGGGAGGGGGGCGTCTGACTGGCCAGATTGGCATCGCGACAAGGCCCAGGCACGCACTGCTTGGTGCTACAGCTGCAGTTGCCCTGGGAAACTCTCCCTTACTCTGCCACGAAGACTATCCCTCCTGGAGGAAAGCGACATCTGATCAGGAAGAGATAGAAGAAGGACGAGGAAGTGAGTGGTGGACGTGGTGGGGAATCGTGACGAGACCCATGGCAGGTTCACATTTGGCGCTACAGCTGTGCAACCCTGGAAAACTCTTCTCGTCCGTCTGTATACTGGTCATGACTTCTTCCTACCGACATCTTTGAATGAGACGGTTCTGATGGACTGCAGTGTGGGATAGATTTACTGCCCTTTGCGCCCGGGTGGCGAGGAGCGGAACGATACTGGTTACCGGCCGAGCCCCGAATCTAAGTCCCGTACTAAACTCGAGCGCACTGGGTCACATAAAGTTGATAATGGAATTGCCGCCATGCTCAGTGCTTTAAACACGAAAGAAGGAAATACGCGAGACGCGGTAGGTATGTATGTAGAAATGTAGCTTTTGTGTTTCAACTTTATTTCGGACACAGCATGGCGGGTCAAAATTGCAAAGTTCCTGGTGGTAACTAAGAAACAATAAAGAGCCGATTTAGATTTTGTTTGCTTGGGATGGTTAACGTAAATTTAGAAAGTAGCGCTCCAGATATAACCTTTTAATATTTATTGGCCACCTGGAGGGGAGGTTTGGTGAGGCCAGCGCTGGTTCCACTAGGAACTTTGCATTTCAGAAAATAATAACTTGGAAAATATTAAAGATAGATAGTTGCGGTTTTTTTTAGCCAATTTTCCGAAGGAAAGAAAGGCTTATGAGATCACTTTCCTGTCTGTGTGGCTGTGTGTATGTTTGTGTATGTGTGTGGCTGTGTATGTTGTGTGTGTTGTCCCCCCTCCCCTTTTTTCCAATTTTGAAACGCGTGAACCGAATTTCACCAAACTCGTTACACATATATTACTAAGTAAGGACACTTGACTTTTATAGTTTTGGACCACGCCAGGCACATATTTTCAAAATTGCTGTCTTTTTTAAAATTTAGGGGGATATGCCATATCTCGGAAACCATTAAACCGATCTTAATCAAACGTTGTATNGAAACCATTAAACCGATCTTAACCAAACGTTGTAAGCTGACAGCACAAGTTGTAAGCATTAAATACAGAGGTGAATATTGTTGTTGGTTCGCCATTTTGGGAGATAAGATTTTACGTTATATATCTAAAACTAATCAATCTATTTTCGCTCAATTTAGCACATAAGTAACACTATGATTGGCCAGGTAAATGTAAAAATTAAACTTAATTCGACACTTATTTTCAAAATAGTGGCCATACAAATGTTTTAAGGTTTATTTGGTGTAACTACAGATTCTCGACACTGAGTGCCGCGGATTTTGACCAGGGCTGCTCCTCCTGTACCTGAGCCCAATGGGTATAAACAGGAGACAACTTTCTCAGCAGTTAAAGGAGAGTGCACCTCAGGATTTCCCATAAACATTCAGGCATGTATTAAGGCAACTTCACGCTGTGAATTCACATCAGGTTGTTAGATGTGTGTGCACTTCCCCACCAGACATAGGTCCATGACAACAATTTATTTGAGCTTAGTCAGTGCTCTAATTGACTGCAGTTGAATGCTGTCAATAGAAAGAGATCACGCCCTTTCCAATCGCAGTGGATGGATGTCCTCCACCCGACGGTGGTTCCACCTCACCTGTCAACAGCAGTACACGGAGTTGAATCCGTGCGTGCCACCTTGATGGGGCCGAGGACTATCCACCTCTACGAACCCGCTTCGTGAACGAGTCCTCTTACTAGGAGGACCAGACCGACGATCCTTCATTAGCAAGCACCAACCCTTCGAAACTAACCCTGAGGGGAGCCGGCACGCTTGCTTTCCACGGCAGCGGCTACCGACCAATCACGTACATACAATGCCAGCCCTCCAGGCAAGTACCCACCTCCAGATCTCCTTCCAAGCAGAAGGTTCAACCAATGCCACCCAGAGTCCGACCCGCGATCAGCACAGCCAAAGCCGGGGCTTTCACACTGATCCCCTGGGTACCCACAATTTTCAGACATGCACACTGTGTTTTCCCCCAGGACAGCCCAACTCCTCCAGGACGCCAGAGAATCCCTTCGTAGGAGCTCCGCCATCCCGAGATCAGCCCGACGTGCCAAGTCAAGTCCTCAGCTGGGGGAGTGTAATTCGGTACGCGGGTCTTCACCGCAGGGCGAAGAATATATACAGCCTCTGGAAGATTACACATAACCTCGTTGTAACTGGTTATCTGTGCACAGACAGGCCGTTACCGCTTTCAATCGTCCTCACTCCGTTGGACTACTTGAACCACCTCATTATGTTTTTTTTCTGCTGGAGATTTCTTACCATTATGACGGCGATAATTACGTTGGATGGTAGTCACGGACTTGGAATCAGCGTACCGGCATATCGTTCCTTCTCTCAGTATCGTCATTTCCTTTCAGTTATATTCTGCAAAAAAAGCACAAAAAACATTTTGAACTGCAGAACATTAAAAAAAAACTGCAACGCTCTATTTTTAATAGTTTCCAAGTTATGATTTTTGAAATGATAGTGGTACTTAAAGAACACTGCTTACGGCTTTTTACGTTATGTTGTTTTCATGGCTTTTCTAAAAGTAAACTTCTGATTTAACGAAGGGTTTAATCCGGGAAATCTCGCTCCATGACTACTCCACTACCTGTTTCCACATAAACTCTGACCTAGAATACATGCTGTGTTCGGGGTATGTTTGAACCCTCAACGTCACAGTGGGCATTTGGCCACGACCCTTGCTGATATACTTGTACTAGCTGTACCCTGTGGCTTTTACCATCCGTCATTATAAATTTTGTGCTTTGCGGATTAAAATAAATAATTTTCCCCCTTGAATATTTAGTGTGCGGCAGCTAAAATCATTTAATTTTCTCCGCGGCTACGCTCGCTCAGCATTGGAATTTGTAATCGATATAAGTGTATTGCAGGTACCTTTTACCTGCGGTTTACGTGCGCTCCAAGGCCGAAATTTAAATGTTTATCTAATTCATGGAATTTTTAAAAGCCTTCA